>VZRZ01006183.1:384816-414970 GCA_013398175.1 Climacteris rufus | reverse complement strand
GCTTGGGGGGGTGTGCGAGTGGGGTGGGGGGGGTCTCACACCCCCGCTTAAAACAAGGAGGCAGGAGAGGGGACCGGCACACGGCGCACTGGCGCTAATACGCATTTTCGGGGCATATAATTTACCTTGCTAAATGCCTGCTTTGGTACGCGTATTACACATGTAGGTCTGGATCTCAGGCACCCGATAGAGCGTAACAGTCAATAATCCAGAAACTTGGAAGGATTTACACCTTCGGAGCTCCATACAATGCCGGACTAATTGATTGCTAAATCTAAAGTTTTCTAAATGCGAACCCCTTTCGGAATTAATTTCTCCGGCCTTCTGCATCTACTTCTCAGAGAAGAAAATAAAGGAAATAAAATAAACTCTAACTTGCAAATTTTTAGTGACAAGGGAATATTCTTTGTTGTTTGGGGCGTTTTATTTGTTTGTGTGTTTTTTCTGTTGTTTGGGGGTTTTTTGTTTGTGGGGGTTTTGTTGTTGTTGTTGTTTTGGTTTTTTGTTTTTGTGGGGGTTTTTTTGTTTTGTTTTGTTATTGTTATTAATGAAAAAAAGGCATTTGAGGCAGTTTTTTGGGACCTCGGCCCCACTTGTGCCGGGCACATCCGCGGGACTGGAGCGAGCAGAGCGGAGCCGATGCTCCTCACCCCTGCGCAGGGAGCCAGCCCTCTGGCGGTGCTCGACGACTGTCCCTCTGGTCGCTCTGTGATTTCGCGGGCGAGGGTGACTCATTTGGCCGCTTTCTCCCCTTCAAGCGGTGACCACCCCCCGCCTGCCCCGAGGGCAGGGGGCAGAGAGGGTCGCTGCCGCGGTCGCAGAGCCAGGCGGGGCAGGATCAACGCTGCCGCAGCCAGAGAGGGGTCCGAGCCGACCCTGGCTTCTCGGAGGGCGGGCTGCGACTGCTGGGAGAGGCCACCGGCCCGACCCCGGCCCCGCGACCTCTCACGGCCGCCACTAGCCCGTGCCCGGCACCTCCTGTGGCGCAGCCCTGCGATGGCAGCGTGCGAGCTCACGGTCCTCTGACCCACGGGAGGGAGGCAGCGTGACCCAGGAGGGGACAGGTATCCTCCCGCGGCACCGCCTCGGCAGGAGTCTGGGCCGGACCCCAGGCGGGGAGGGGGCAGCTCGGCAGGCCCTGCGCGGCCGCGACTCTACAGAGCCATATCCCCGGGGGGCTTTGGGCCAGCGGCGCGATTTGCGCGGCTGGAGACTCCCGTCGGGAGCGGGGTATGGACGTGGCTGACGGCCAGCCCAAAACCAGGGGGAAAAAAAAACAAAAAACCAAAACAAAACCAAAAAAACAAAACCAAAAAAACCAAACTACCACAAATCCCCCAGTAGCCCTCCCAGGAGCAGGAGGCCGCGAGTGCCTCGCTTCGGCAGTGAGAAAGACCCTAGCGCCCTTTGGCCTCAGCCCCCTGCCCGGGCGGTGGGGCGCGGCACTGGGAAGAGGCCGAGTGAGACCTGTGTGTGTCTGCGTGTGTGTGCAAGAGTGTGCAAGAGAGAGACCCTGCCCCGGCACAGCATAACTCCCACCAAGCCGGAGTGCAGCGGGTAAGAATTTCAGATTTACTCCCGCATATATAAGAACACATACATGTATAATACATGCGCGCACACACACACACACACACATATTGCACACACATGCATATTTTACATGCATACTGACACATATGCGCACACACATACAGAGTGCTGCGAGGGCTGTGCTCTGTAGCCACTGCCCGCAGATGAGAGAGATGCTCCGGAGGCTGTAGCAGGGACTGGCCATGCACAGACCGCACCGGTGAAACCCACGCCTGATCGGAATGGGGGGGCGTGATCGCCTTCCAGTCTCTCCTTCCGTTTGACCTTTTTTTTTGAGGTTTCCCCTCCCAGCTCCAGGGGCTGAGTGGCCGTAGCGGGGCCGGGCGCGGAGCGAGGCCGATGGCCGCAGCCCCTTTCCCGGCCGCGGGCCCGCGTAGAACATTAACGGGCTGGAGCGGCCCCACGGTGTACCGGGCTATGTATAAAAGTGAATCATCCCACAGGCTGTAGTAAAACGTCCTGTAAAGTCCACCTATAAATCCTGGTATGCACTTAGTGCTCTCGGCTTCACGTCTTACGGTTGGTACGTAGTATTTGCCATTCCCTCCTCTCCCCCCTTTTCTCTCCCCCGAAATGCCGCTGGCTCTCTGCGGTCTTAACCCTGGATCCGCATGCCGTGGGATGCAGTCCCAGCCCCCGGGAGGAGAGCGGAACCCGGTGCGGGACCCCCGAGGTGCAGCCGGTCACAACCGTCGGGGCGCTGGGGCCGCCTCGCTCCGTCCAAAATGGGGGGAGGGAGAAAAACACGAGGGACAGGCCCGGCCCTTAACCCTCCAGGGCGGCAGGAGCCCCCACCCCTGGGCCAGCCCAGGTGTGGCGACTCGCAGCTGTCCCTGCTGCTCCCTCCCTTCGAGACGTCTGTGTCTCTGTGCCTGTGATAAGAGCTACTCATACGCTGCAGCAAGGTTCTACAAAACTGATCAAGGCTCCCCCCAGCAAATTCGTTATGTATTTTTTCTCTGGATTAAAGGGAAAAAAAAAGAAAGAATATCCAATCTGAAGGGAGCACAGTGCCGCATAGCCTCGGTGGGCAGGCGCGGGCAAGGATCAATGAGCGTGCAGCTATCAATGCAGCCCACATCTCCGCAATTGGGATTTACACAATTGGAAAGCAACTCGAGGAACAAGCCCCCGGCCTGCTGGGTGTGTATGTGGAGAGATGGCAGCACTCGGAAAAACAGGAGGGTGGAGCCGAGCTCATCACTTGATGGGTGTATTTAGTGTGGTAGTAGTCCCGCTGCCTCACGGGGCACTACTTCCATGCTGAAAGTTATTCACATGCTTGAGTGATTTGCTGGATTGTGGCCATATGTAAAGCAATAAATATAAGAGGCTACTTCTGTGCAAGTAAGAGATCTAGAGGTCTCACAAACAATTTTCCAGCAGATCCAGACTTCATACTTAAGATAAAAGTGAAGAGAACTATTTTCTTTCACTCAATTAAAAAAAAAAAAACCAACAACAATTAGGGTCATTGGCACAATAAAAGCATAAAGGAGCACAAAGCCTTTCCTTTATGAAAAACCTTGATGGGCACTTTCACGGCTGCATTATCTGGAGGGGAGCGGGAATCTACAAGCCTGTGTCAACACAGTTTTCAACCTTCCGAGCAAACTCCGACATACAAACTCTTGCATCTGCTTTGGTGGATGCAGAACTAAGGAATGAAGGAATTTCTGGCCAGGCTGGAGGACGGCATGTTGGTGTGAGTGGGTCCCAGCCCATTTGCTGCTCCTTTGAAGTCAGCAGAGCCTGAGCTGGCAGCTCCCAGTTCAAGGGCAGTTCCCAAGCAAGCAGAAACTCTCCCTATGTTTGGGGTGGTTGAATTCCCATGATTTCTCCAGGGAAGATCATGCATGCTTCCCACTCCTCAGCCAGGATGGGAAGAGCAGTGGAGATGGAGGTGGCTTTTCTGCCCTTTCTCTTCTATATGCAGAGCCAAAGTCTCTGGCATTTCTCATTTTTAAATTTTTTTTTTTTTCATGCAAAGTAAAACAGAGTTTGAGTGAAATAATAGTATCCAGCTTTTGGCAGTGCTTCCTATAAATTCATGGCTTTAGCCTGGACTCTCTCATGGCCAGACTGTAAATTTTCACGTTCTAACTCCCTGTGACAAATCTCTAGCCCCAGTCATTGTTATTTCCTTCAGCTTTCACATCCTTCTGGCAAAAACCTCCAACTCTGGTATTCTTTCCACAAAACAGAAATTCCTACCACAAGGCCCATCACCCTGAGAACAATTTTTAATAAACATGTTTGGAAAATGAAAATAAGATACATAAAATACACGAATGCGAGTAACATCAAATGAAAACTTGGAAGGGGTTTCAAGTAGTATTACAAATAGGAAATAACTTTCCAGAGATAAAAATACTCCATGTGTTTGTTAACACCAACAGGCAGTTGGACTTTATTCTCATGGTTTATTTGGATATTAAGGGACACCTTTGTCCTACTTGATGTACTTGTAACTGCTGGCTGAGCCAGGAGGTCACAGACTCTAGCTTGTAATCAGTGGGTGACCAGCAACATCCCTGACAAATAATGTTGGCGTGACACGATCAGGGCGACAGCCATTCTCACATGTCAACAGCTATGGCTCAGTGAATCCGAGTAAAGCAGACAGGGAGGGATGTTTCACAGCAAACTCATTTTTTTAGACCTGGACCATGCACCTGTGATGCTCTTTAAAACTTCAGCCCCTGATACAGAGCAGAAAAAATGGCTCCACTGATAGGGTAGTTTTGTTTTATTTGGTTTGGGGTTTTTTTTTTTTTTTGCAACAAAAAGGTATATTAATTACCTCTAAAAGTGATCTCATTGCTCATTTAGTGACAGTTGTAGGTTCTCAGAAACTTAGAGGGTGTTTCCTTTGAATTGTCTAGGGTGCAGGACATTGCATTTTTCTGTCTTCTGAACAAAAAGGCTTTGGAAACTGGAGCACAGCTCTAACAATTCTTTCCATGACAATGGAGTACTTAATTCTTGTGATGGCCAGGCACTGCTATTTGAGACCACTCAAATTCCCTCCGGTAGAGCTGGCAATTCTGGAGACATAAATAACACAGCTTGGGGACCCAAGCAAACATTGTTTACATGGAAATGTTATGGGCCTACACTGGTCAGAGCAGTGTTTTCCTCCTTGTGCTGGAAGGAGCAGAAGCTGTGACCTGCTTGTCAACCTAGTGGGGCATGTATGCATATACTTAGATCCCATTGACTTCCAATGGTGTTGCCCTGAGTTTTGCAGTTCTTGATGTTTTCATTCTTCTGTAACTGTTTCTCACACATTCTCTGTAAACATAACCATGTTTTTGTAATGGTAGTTTATTATTTACATTCCTTTCTCCTGGGCAGAGAAGTTTGATGGATATTTCCTTTGACCAGTGTACTTGAGGGGTGGCGAGTTTTCCCTCCAATCCACTGTGATTTCTAAGAGACATATAAAATAAAGTTCGGCCCTGTTCGGGCTCAGTTTCTCTGCTCTCTCTTCAACAGGTGTCTGTGTCCTTCTTTTGTGTCAGCTTGCGACACAATGGCATTTGAACAGGATGAGTATGATGCATCTCATATTGGGAGACAGCAGGAACGGAGCGTGTGTCCACAGAACATGCTGAACCATGTTCCTATCCAAGGCTGGAGGGGAAGGACTGGGAACAGCTTCCCTTTTTATGGCCTTAGACAGGCTCATTTAAATTTGCATGGCTGGACAAGGAGAATAACTGGAGGTTCTACAGCGTCTAAAATAAAATAATTTCCAACCAGAAAATACTTTATCTCTGGCCACAGAAATTGGCCAGTTGTTTGGAACCGGGGCATGTCTCTTGTTTAGGGAAATAGAGGAAATAAGCTTGGAGAGCACCCTAAAGAAGGCTTTCCATGGGGGAAGGAAGAGATCGTGCTGCCCAAGCTATGAAGACCATGCTGACCCTGTGTGGAGGCTGCAGGCCTGAGCAGACACCATGCACATGCATGTTAGAAACATGTTGCATTAGAAATCACAGAGGGGTTTCCTTACTTTTTTTCTTCTGAATGGAACCAAAGGATGAGTAAGAAGAAAAGATGAAACAGCTTGAGAAGAAGAAAAGAGATCTTATTTTTGGTTCCTGTGAGATGTCTTGTGCAGTGACTGTCACAAGAAGAAACCTTCATCAAATACAATGCCACTGAAACCAACGTGCTGTCATTAAGAAAAGTCTGTATGCTCTCTAGTTTGGCTCAGGGGTGGTATGTTACAAGAGTGATAATTCTGAATCTAATTCTCTGGTGATGTAACCCAAGCAATTTTGTTTTATTGATTTATTTTAATGGCACATTTTCACTTTCTCAAAAGAAATCTAGCAGAAATAAGCCTCAGAGGGAAAATGGGACAGCTAAGCTGGTAATCTTAATGTAGTTTCTATAAAGGTAATGAAGATACTCATAATTCATTCTTTGCTATTTTTCATGGCCTCTGATTAATTTCACTGCAAAATTTGGTTTACACGTATATACCAGCAAAGCGTGTGGAGTGTTGTGGGCAAAATGCCCATCCTGGCTATCCCAGAGGATTAGGAATGTCAGGCTGTTACAAAGAAAAAAGCAGAGCCTAGAACAGGCCTCAAGAAGTAATCCTCCAGTCCTGCCATCTTTTCCACTGGAGTGAACGGCAGAGTGCTTGAGAAGGTATCTGCACTGAGGTACCTCAGAGCACTGAGGTCTCCCAGAGGTACAAAGAAAAGTCTTGTTCTGTCTATTAAGAGACGTGTGATTTGAGGCTAGAAATACGGATTTTAGCCAAATGAGTGAAAAGTATAAAATCGCAAAAAGCAGTTCTTGATATCTTGGCAAGAAACTCAAGACAGGATCTGACACTACGCATAATGCTATAGTCTGACACTGCTAAACTCTTAAAGGCATGACATTAGATATGTAATCCTGGCTCTGTGGCCTCTGTGATTAAAACGCTGCCATGCAATCTGGCATAGTAACTGCTGTTGGACACACTTACAGTACCCCAAGGGGCTCTTGATGTTTCAGACTGTAGCCAAAAGACTCCTGCGACAGTTGGTGTGGACTGCAGGCATGGTAATAACCTGTCTTTCAGCTGCTTCCCACTCTCCCATATTCCCCTGTGAATGGATGGGAACTCTCCTTCCTCTGGAAGTGAACTCTTCTTACCAACTCCCTCTGTATGCAAACAGTAAAACCCCCAGAGAGCTGGTGGTTGAGCTGGGTTTGGGCCCCCAGCACCAAGAGAATGAGACAGTAGCTTGATCTATGCATGTGACACTATGAATGACACTATGCCTTTAGCAAAGAGGGTCAGACAGACACTCTGTGTCTGCTGAACCCTTCCACACATAGGACCCTTGGCCATGGTGTTACTGGCCCATCCTAAAAATTGGCAGGTTTTACAGCTGAGCCTAGCTAACTAGGTTGCAAATAGGCTGTGTGTATGCTGAACTCAGCCAGATGGAGGACACCAGCGCTTCATGTTTTGGACACAGTACTTCATGTTTTGGACACATGGACAACGTCAAGCCACTAAGGCAGTGTTCAAACTGAAGGATCTGTGGTACTTACAGACTTTCAGATCCAGTGCATATCCTGGTCACCTAGATTGGCGTAATGCTTTAAGCAGTCAAAAACATGTTGAATAATCCTGTGTATTCAACCACAGGAAGGAAACCAGGCATGAAAGCAAGCTAAGAGGGAACCACCACGTGTTCTCATCAGGTCCTTGGTGTGTGCCAAAGGAGATGGGCACATGGAAGGTCCTGTGTAGTTCATATGCCATGCAGGCTTGGTTCAGACATTCCTTTTCAGCTGCCCTTATCTGAACTAGACCAGCAATTGTCTCCCATATGGTGTAAAGATAAAAGTGAATTGGTGGTTGTGAAAAGTTCAGCTAACTTAGTAAGGAAGAGCATTTCAGCATATGGACAGCAAATCCCTAATTTCTATCTAGAAATGGGTACTTATCATGCATAGTGCATACTTTATTTTTTGTTTTGTGAGGCTTGGTTTGGGTTTTTTTTTTTTTTTTTTTTTTTTTTTTTTGGTTGGTTGGTTTGGTTTTTCTTGTTGTTGTTGTTTTTAATACAAAAGATTAGTGTTCCAACTCTGGGTCTTTTATTCACGTGAAAAACATAATCTTTATAAAAGTGTCTAGAGACAAAGTGGCTTGTTTGCCTATAAACTGGAAATTGCCTACCTTCACTAAGGAATCACAAAAGGTTTCAATCAAAAAGACAGGCGTAGCTACAAGAAAAACTGACTCGGAATGCAGCAGCCACCTCACTGCAATATCATTAAAGAAAGACTGTAATAGGCTGGGACAGATTTATAATAATTAGTACAACTAGCTCATTATCTGAGACAAGCCTTCTATGGCATATAGCATGTCTCTCCATGAAATTGTAGACAAGTGTGAGATGATTACATTACATGTAAGTAGTGGGGTGAAGCAGGACATTTGGTCCAAATACACATAAATAGAGTACCTAATAGTTTAGATACTATGCCATGAGTGATTTATATCTCTGCTTCATCAAGTCATGTTGACCACGTTAGACCTTTTCATTTGGTCTTCCCAGGGAAAAGAGCACAGCATTTTAGGGGCTCGTCTCCAGAAAAAGTGCCACAGCGGTAGAGATGCCAACTTTTCATTTTCCCAGTGGGTGGCCTGCTGCAAAATCCCCAAAAGGCAAAGGATCTAGAGCTAGACAGGGCCTCCCTTAAGCTAAAGCGTTCAAGAGATTTTTTAAGTGTAATTTAAGATGTTTGCTGAGAAATAGAGACTCTGATTTAACTATTTGCAGCTTATGAATTTCCATTAGAAAATCTTAAGGAACCATCAGCACATTCCATATTTGACTGACCACAAAATCACAATTTTTCCCCTTAAATCTATTGCCTACAGCAGTGTTCTTTGTTCTCTTTCCTCATTAGGCTTGTGCTTATTTGGAAATTGTCGGAGAAGACACTCAACTGCTGTCATTCACACTAAGCAATATGAGCCTCTAAAAAGATTGCCACTGGCCTCTTTGGGGAAATTTGCAAAGCAAGGATTTCATCTGGAAGTCCGGGTGGACTGACATCCCTGCTTAATGTTTGACACAATTCCCCCAAACACCCCGATGTTTTGCTCACTCCTTTCTGTGCAGAGCCCTTTCTCTAACAGCGTGGAAGATCAAACTGAAGAGAAGGTGAGCAGCACGCAGCGTTCTTGCACATATAAACCTCTGAGTCATCCCAAAGATGTCAGAGCAGCATTGCAATACGCAACTACATCTAATTGTCTCCCTTATTTAAGTATTGCATTTTTTGTAGGAAATATATAACTTTTGTTTGACAGTGCGGCAGGGTGGTCCTCTTTAAGTAGCTGAAAGGACCTGGAGCCAGTTTTCCCTCCTGCTCACCGCAGTAAGCACTTTTTAAGGAAGTAGACGTGTGAAGGAAAAGCAAAGAAGATAGAGACCAGAGCCAGATGTTCCTCTGAGAGCTGCCTCCTGACTGGGATAGAAATCCAGCTGTTTGCTGACTCAGGGGGATTCCAGGCAGAAAGCTCTGGGATTTGCCATGTGTGTGCCAGAGAAAAACACAGGCTGCACTCCCCTATGCTTACACTCCCCAGCTTGAAGATGGAGGGGGAAAGCATCTGTTTAGCTGGGAAGAGGATGCTGTGAGGATGGTGAGCGTGTGCCATACAACACTTCTGGGAGAAAGTCTCAGCTTTCCAAATTGTGCTGGCACATTTCTCCTGGGACCACTGTTAAGAAATCCTGTTCTGCGAACTGCTGCCTTAAATAGTCTGGGCATTTGTCTGATTTATGGGAAGAATGCTGAGGAAACGGCTCTACTGTCGATGTACTGCAGCCTGACAACTCACACCTAGCTTGTAAAATATATTATTTTTAGACAAATTTACAAACAACTCCTAGTTAGGATAATTAGCTGCTTGGCCAAAGTCAACATAAGCTGTAGCACATAGTATATCACTACCAAAAAACCCCTTCCATCCAAAAATCATGATTCAGCCCCAGAAAACCTCTCTACTCCAACAAGAGTTTAATGCCATTGATTCTGGGGGAAGACAGAGCTTCCCCACACTACTATTCTATAGGTCAAAGTCCCTAACCAAAAGACTGGTGGGATGTGACTCTACAGATTGCTTGCTTGGAGATGTCTATGGATAATAAGCCATGAAAAATTAAGAAAAGTCATTTTAGGGTGTTTTTTATTTTATACTTTTTTCAACACTCAGGAACAGGTGTCACATATAAATTAAGTTATGTGAGGCTCTTGCTTATAGATTCTGGAAAGGTGCACCATTGCCCAGGACTCTGAAGAGTACTCTACTCTGTACTTGTTCTTATTCACAGTATGTTTCATTGTGAGACATTGCCAATGACAATTATCCACATTGGAAAAACCAGGGCAGGCTGTGGCTTTTTGCTGTTGAGCAGTCATGTCATTCAGCTGTCTCTCAATTACCTCCTCAGGCACAGAGGTCTTGGTGGGCCATGAACCACCTGCGTTATTTGTCCTCTGCCACTGCAAGCTCTGTGTGCAAGTTAAAGAGAGAGAGCTTTGCAGACTTTGATCTGTGTGGCTCAGCAGGGTTGTGTTGCCCGTGAGCCTGATCCTCCTTGGAGCTGGCCATCGGCAGAGGTACCAAGCCCCTGGGACAACACACACTGCCAAACTGGAGCTGTCAGCAGGGGTGGCTGAGGTCCAGCACTGCAGCAAGAACCTTGGCAGCTCTGCAAGCTCACTTTCACTCATGGCCAGGATTAGGAGCAACTCTCATCCTCCTTGATAAAACCCAGCATGGGAGTGGATTTGACCTGCTCCTAAGCCAAGCGCAGCTCAGCAGCCACAGCTTGGCCAGCTCTGCTTCATGCTGCTACACCCCACATCTTCATGATTTTGAGGCTTGACTCCAAAATCCTTGACCATAAAGTGGTGGTGTTGGTGGTGCTATGTCACTGCTTCCACTTCTAGATATGAATAGCAGCAGAAGTGAAGTATTGGAGAAGGAGGCATTACTGTTTCTCCAACTGCACTAACATTCCCGCTGGAAAATAGCTTATTAGTATTTTATACTAGTGCTTTTAATTGGTAGTTCCTTGCTGTCTTTGCAACACAATAATCCCAAGGAAGACGGGTTCACATTCAGCTAAGCACTCTAGCTAGCACAAGGTGAGAAATTCCCTGCTCAGAAAGGCTGCCATTTAAATAGATAAGGCAAATTGTAGGAGGAGAAACAGAGCTAGTGGAAAGTGAAAAGACTTGCTCAAGGTCACATGGCAGATCAGTGGCAGATCAACAAAACAGTCTGGTTGTCTGAATTGCCAGTCTACTGCCCCCAGAAATCTTCAGAAAAAAGTCTCTCATAGCTGTAGCTATTCCCATGCCTATAGTGTCCCTCTGAAAGTGATATATCATAACTCAAAAGCTGACATCCCAGAAATAAGAATTCCATATTTTATGCATTTAAATCCCCTAACGTGGTTAATTTGAAAGTGAAACTGTTTGTTGCATCAGTAATTTATTTTTTAAAATTAACTTTTGTAAAGAGTAGGTGAACTGAAGTCTATTTTTTTTTCTGTGCTGAGAGGAACATGCTGGTGACCATAATCTTGGCTAAAATATAGGATAAGGAACTCTTTGTCCTTCCCTGCCATGTGCTATTTTGAGTTGGCATGTGTTTACAGAGATAACATTTGATGTCATAGTTGCCACATTTGACAGAGAAAAGCCTGAGAGAACCATTAACTATAGGACGAGTCAGCAATCTAAGGCATCTTTGTCCTTTGCTAAATGATTAGCTCAAAGCAATGCTCCTTCTGAAGTTTCCAGCCCAAGAAAATCCCACAAACAAATATTGTAATAGCTATTATAAAATAAAGAATCCTTTATATGTAACAGAATTTTACAGCTGTGCAAAATCAACTCATCTTTATTGCCCACAAGAAAAACTACCTATTTGTTTTCATTTCTAAATGCATTATAGCAAGGTTAACTATAGATTTGAAAGCATCAGTGAAAGACAGAATAGAAACTAGAGACAAATAGGAGTCAGGATGCCAGATGTCTGTTTCTGCTCTACCACTTGGTTGCTTTGTAACCTTGGGTATGTAGCTTAAGGTTCCCACCTCAATGCAGCAATATGTAAAAGGCAATGATGATTTCTCATTCACAGAAAGATGCTACTTCTTTTGGCATAGATCCATACCCTTGACACTTCCAGGGATCTGCTTGTGAAGATTTTAGGAGAAATTTTTTTTCTCCCCAATGAGCTGTGAGCCCTATGGGATCCTATTCAATAGACTAGATGTTGCCACCAAAAGGGAGTGTTGCATGGAAACTGCATTCCCAGGATACTGCTGTATCTGGCTGTAGCTGCTTTGAAGACCCTTGAGGGGGAAGACAGTGCTGGTCCGTGAAGACCCAGACCAGACTTTATTCTCTTAGACACCTTCAAGAAAGCAGAGAAGCCACTGATATTTTGGCTGCAACTCAGTTGTTTTCTTGAAGCTGTAGCTGCAAGGGGAAGATGGGAATAGCATGGGGACAGCTTAATTTGCCTGTGTAGGGGAAAGGTAGACAGCACACAGGAGGTTCTTTGGATAACGGAATCTGAGCAGCTGGGGGAAGATCTCACTCTGAAGCATATTTAAGTTCACTGCTAATGGGTTAAGAAGAGCGAGATAATTTTTAACACACTATTTGTGAAATATTTTTCCTGTTCTTTGCAGTAGTGCTTTAGCAAAAGGTGTGACACAGATGCCTGTGTCAGTAAATGCTGTTACTGGGAAACATGGCACTACATTGCATCCATAAGAATGCAAAGCTGCCTTATGTAAATGACTATTTTAGGCACTTAACATTTTTCCATACTTTCCTTCATACTAAAAACATCTATGAAGGTTGTTTATCTTTGGTTGCTGATTTATGTATATTTTGGTTAAAGATTCAACACAAATGGCTCATCCAGTGTTTCCAGGGATAACAAAATTAATCTGTCATTTGGCTCATTTTCCAAAGAGGGAAAAACACTCTCCATTCTGCTGCAAAGAAATGGCTTGTATGTGCTTAGGAGAAGTGATGTGAAGCTGCTGAAAGGATTATTCTGGTGTGAGGAACATGCCCTTTTTCTTCCTAAATATTATCAGCCAAATTTCTGAAATTCTAGTTTGGACATATTCTATAAAGACTTCTTACAGTTGGGCAGCTAAATTAACTGAAGCTTACCTGTGTGGTAACCCCCATCAGCTTTCATCAAACTCTGACTGCTGTAGGAAACATGCACTGATGTGTTACAAAGCCAAACTGCTGCAGTACATCCCAGCTGGCTCCCTGCACTGATGGCAAGATGGGGGCTGCTGCTTGCTCCGCTTCTTGGAACCACCCAGGCATCTGTCAAACAGACCCGCAGGCTGTCCTTCTGAACCCTGGCTATCCAGCCCAGGCTCCACTGGGCTGGGCTGGCTTTTCCTTGGCCAGCTTGGAAGATCTTAAGGAGAGTTTGTGGTCAAGTGACGGCTGGAATCACCAATTTTTTTAAAGCAGAACTTGACAAAAGAATTAAATTATCCAGGCCAGGCTGAAATTTAGGGAGGGATGAGCATTCACTCTGCAGAGATTATGAGGAACTAAATGTTGTTTGAGTCAGAAGAACACTCACAGCTGGAGACCATGAGAGACAGCACAGACAAGGGCACTGTGGCATTAGGAAGATCTGTGATCGGTCATATCCTCTCTGGAGTTTGCGAGTAGTGGGCAGTCAGTGTGGATAAGGAATGCAACAACAGTGATTTTGGTGAGAGAAGATCTTCCATCATCATGGTGAAGAGCATGCTGGGGAAAGAGCTGAGCCTGAGTGGGTCCTGCTGCCTGTATCACCTCTGCCATGTCAGTTTCCACCCAGGAAGGGCTCAGGGCTGAGCTGGCAGTAGCTGTGGCAAGAGAGGAAGTGGGATGGACTGTCGCTATCAGTTGGTCTGGGAATGACATGCCTCCATCTCCAGCATTTTGCACACAAGAACCCAGTTCAAGCCCATCCTATATTCTCTTCCCTTCGTGTGGCAAACTGGGCTGCCTCTGTCTTCCTCTTCTTATTCCAGGGAAAGAAAACAGGGTTTTGCTACATGGGTGAGAAGTCTCAAACTGAATCTTTACTCACGGGTGGGGACAGGGGGCCAAAGAGCAGTACTGGTGTGCAGCCTTCAGCTCCCAGGATGGTGCCTACATGTTTAGGACTGAAGCCCTTTAGACTCATACAGTGCACGGACGTGTCCCAGCAATGTCCCCAGCCCATGTTGCTTCAGGACCTTGTTCAGTATTTCCCATGCCTGGCATGGAGCTGCAATAGGCCCTGGGATGGAGATCTGAGGGCACACAGTGGCTCTGCCAGAAGTCAGCACTGGCAGTTAGGAGCTTATATGTCTACACATGAGCAGCATTATACCTCTGCATGGAGATTATTACTTGTTATGATGGTTATAGAAGGGAGGTGTGGTGAGCTGGAGTTTGAGGAGGTTTATAATCAGTGCCCCCTAGATCCTCACACACAAGAGAAGGCTATCAAAATTGCTGGCCCTAAGGTAATACTGAACAATACAATTTTCTGCAAAATCCTTCTCCAAATCCTATTTCTCCAGCGAAAATAGTTGCTAGACCTGTTACTGGTGAATAATTCCAGTGGAATTTCTACCATGTAATGGTGAGTACCTGAAGAATACAGTGTAACCTCTGTGGTATCTCAATTTTGTGGAAACTTCTTGACTTTACCCTCTCTGTGCTTACATCACCATGAAAAACCCAAAGACAATACTTTTTCTCTTTGTCTTGCCCAGGAAAATTTTATTTGCCCTCTAAGCTTGGAAAATAGAGATAGGAAAAAAAGAAAAAGAAGGAAAAGCAAAATAAGCAAACAGAATTAGATTGGTTTATTCCTTAAAAACTTTGATCATTTTAAAACCCAAATATTTTTCACCAAAAAAAAAAAAAAAAGCTCACATCTGTTACTTATAAAATTCCATTTTAATGTGATTTTTTTTTTTTACTGGCTCCCAGTCAGATGACAAAAACTAAATCAGACACAAGAATTACATGTTGTACCAGTAAGTGCTAGAGTCCCTGAAAGAATATAGCAGTGATTACCTTTTTTCTAAAGATTTGGCAAGGAAGGTGCGATTGGAAGAGGGATAGAAGGAACGGAGGTAGGTTGAGAACAAAGAGAAGGGTGATTAATAGAATATAACCCTCTTTATCTTCTGTCTCCAGATACTAAAAATATTCAGGTGAGTAACAAAAATGGCAAGTACTCGTTACATCCCTCATGAGAGGCTCAGTCCAATGAAAGAAACTTACAGATAAATCTGTTTTCTTCTTCAGATTAGTATACTCAAAAAGGCACAACCTTGTCAGCTTGGGCACTAGACTTATTTTTAAACATTTATCTAGTCAGCATGCCAAGCTCCTTGATATGCTCACAAGCAAAATTCTTAAGCCCAGTGCTTTATAGCTGCAGAATGGCACTGTCGTCTTCCTTGGGAAACGCATTATTTCGGCTGTGTCTGCACACAGAAGCTGTGTCCCTTCAACCACTCGGGCATAAGAGCACAACCATTCCCTTCTCCTCCATATCGTGATTGCCATTATACCAACATAAAGACCCCATACCGATGCTGTTATTCTTCACCAGGGAAAGGAATGAATTGCAAGCACCTTCTTGGCACTGTAAGTGCATTGATACCAGGAGCTGTAGATGAAATTAAAAGACCCCCCCTTGTGCTTTCCCCTCACCAGGTCACTCACACAACTGACACAGTTACACTTGTACAAAATCTAGCTATAAAGCAGGCTTTCATGGACCAGGAGTCTTTACCCTTTTTTAATCCACTTAGACTAACAGCAGTGTACTTCTAATTCACATGGCAAAGGGCAAAGGGCTTTCTGCAAAGAACAACTTTTCCTTGTAGCAAAAATAGATGAACCCACTTTCCTCCAAAGAACTGATTACTGGATGCCTTTGTGGATTTTGTACAGCAACCTGCTCATGTGAAGTAGTTGTAATTTGCTGGATGCAGAGATTAACCCCCCTTCCTCCAACCATATGTGGTAAAGGAAGAAATTTGTGCTGAAGTTTAGGATTGCAAAAGAATGCAACAGCTATTTATTTTTTTTACATGTAACATAATTAGTAATACCAAAAATTTTAAAATAATAGCACTACAGAGCTCTCTGAAGTTTTCCCAAAGTGTCTGTCATGCTTAGTATCTCAATCTACATTAATCTGTTGACACATTTTAATGTGAAACAAATAAAATTGTACATTTGTTATGTTAAGAGCTAACTTGGTCCTGTTAATATTGCTGCTAGTCCAAAGGAATCTTGGTCCATAAGGAAGTTTCTTATGAAATGGACAACTAAATATTATGGATTTATTAAATATTAAAGGCTTATGTGCATTTTACACACACACTTGTTTAGATTGGGTTTTAGGCCACTAAGGATTTTCACTAATAGAAAACAAGCATTCCAGAATCCATTGCTGCTGCCTCAGCTGAGGTAAGCTGATAAAGGAATTTTTAGATATTACATGGTCTCCTATGTGCTATTTACCATTCAATTACATCAGAATTATTTGAACCAATGCAAAAAAGATAGGTGCTTAAATAATTTTAAGAGAACAGAAATATATACATACACACACACAATGGCAGGTGCCACCAGAAATTATAATAAGCTGGAGGAGATGCATGTTCATTTAATATTTTAAAATCTCCTGTAGTATTCAGAATTTTCTTTCTGTAAATTTTCTTGAAGTAGTGGGAAATCCCTCAGCAACTGAATATGCAAATATTTAAAAATTTCTAACCTTTGGTATACTTATATTAGCTCGGTGACATTCACAGGGTTGAAGTTAGGTTTGTGCTTCAGTGCTTTGCTGAACGAACCAGACAAATTTTTCCCTGCTCTTTTAGCAAAGGAGTTACACTGATATTAACAAAAAGACTTTTTGTATGAACTGGTTATTAGTCACGTTCTGTTGGTCTGTCAGATTTTGTTTCCTCCTTGTCTGACACCACATCTACTAAATCTATATTCACCTGTAGACTAAAGCAAGTAGAATAAAACAGGACTTGATTTTTCCTTATAAAGTATTACCAGAAAATTTCAGTCTGCAACAAAAAACCCTCCAACCTTGTGGATTAGCAGAGATTAAAACTAGAAAATTATTTTCTCCCACTGTTCAATCACTTTTGAAGGTAGCCTTAAATCTGCACTCACTTGTGCTTACCATTCTTTTTAAATTTTCCACTGAAATTTGAGATTTGATTTTCTTGACAGTAAAATGTCACCAGCACTAAAAGCGAGGCTTTTCTTGCAGGTCGTGATAGAGATGAAAATGGCACAGCTCTCCTTTTCCTCTTCCCTTCCTCGGGGTCAGTTTCTTACCCTGTGATAAATGGCACTTAGATCCAGGGAGATCCTGCTGTATCGCCAGCACGGCTCCCTGAAGCATAACATTGTGCTCTCTGTACCAGCACGCGGCCGGAGCCTGGTGGAGCATGGAGCACATACCTCCATCCAGCCTCCCGAAATGCTGCAAGGATACGGGCGTAAGCCACCCTTTGCGCGTGTCAGATCTGGAAAATAACAACTGATTTTTGTTTCAATGAGGCACAGAGCCAACACCATCTCCACAACTAACTGCTATGCTTAAAATTTCTGCTCAGAACAATAATTTTGGTCTAATATGTATCGGAGGGGTTGGGAGGCGGTTGTCATATTATCTCACTTACGCCTAGACCTTTTCAGCACTCATCCTGCAAATTGCATCACACAGTTGGTGTTCCACAGAAAGAAGGCTCCTCTTTAGTGGACCAGATGGCAAGTTTAGGGCTTTTTAAAGGCTGTATCCAAAACCCACCAGAGCAAACACACTCAGTGATTTTGCATACAGAGACTGCTGAGCACATGAAACAAAGACCTAGCTTCTGTTCACACAGATGAACAGAGCTGATAATTTAGGTTTTGTGAGGAGGGATTAAACCCTAGGGGCTGTGTCTTGCCTGTGGGACAGGGATGCTTCATATTACTGCACCTCAGGGAGGTTGCTCTGGTTCCTTGCTAGTCCACAGACCCCCTTTCCTCCCTCCAGGCTGGGCAGGGGGCAAAGCAGAGGGATCACATTCCCACATTTCACCCCAACACAGAGTCAAGACGTAGCTGAGCCAGACAGCAGGACCCAGGAGCTAAGCAATACTCAGGGTCAGACTACATAAACACAGTCAGTATTAAATCTGTATTATTTGCTTTCGCTGCAGTGCCTCAGGTCTCTGAGAACTTTACTGTGCCAGGCACTGTATGAGTCCAGAACAAACTTACCCCAATATAGAATTTGAATAAGGACGGTATTGAACCATGACAGATTTAGAACACAGCCTTTAAAGATATCATTAAAAATATTTTAAACCCCTGTTTTTTTTGAACAACACCATCCCCCACACCTTTAGAGGGGAGATCTTGTCAGGCACTAAATAAATGTTTACAGAAGGGTGTTTATGACTCAGCATTAAATAATAGTTTAAGATGGAAATGTTGACAGAGCCTGAGTGTTAGCAATTCTTCTCAGAACCTCAATGCATCTAGGAATTTATTTCCTTTTACAGCCTATGATAAAAATAAAAAAACAGAATAGCTTATCCATGTTTTAAAATTTCACATCAAGGGCCAAACAAAATGATCTGTAATTCCTGAAAACAGGAATCTCTACTGGAAACAGGAACAGAACCTCTACTGTAGATGTTTCAGCAGGAAAAACATTATAAAAATCATGTCCATATGTTGCATAAAATCCTTTTTCTGTTTACAACTCATTGTTTCAGAAGCTGGGATTTTTAACTATCACTGGCTTTTCATTTCTCTAGTCCCCTTGTTTGTCTTCGTATCTTAAAATGTGTATTTGCTTGAGAAAAGTCTTCTTAATTTTGACCCACTGGTGGCCCAGCTAAGCACTGAGCTAATATTGACTAATATTTCAAAACAAATTGCTCCCTCTAGTGAGATCACGGCAGTACTGATGTGTAGCAGATGTGCCTGAAAACTGCTTGGATGTGTTTCTCTGCACCACTCGACAAAGCACTTGGGTCATTATGGACTTGGTTCTGTGCTTCTTACACGAAACTCCAAATGATCTCAAGAGGAGACTTGCCTGAGCAAGGAGTGCACGATAAGGCCTTCTGCATTTAAGATAATATTATTTACAAAGGCTTATGCCTCCTACACCATTAAAATCTTCCCTTAAACAATGCACCAATTAACTAGCAGACCTTTGGAGTAGCACATTAGCTTGCAGAATGCTAAAGCCTTTGCTATGAATAAGTTTCATACAAACACTACTGTTATCACCCTCGCCTTCATTTCTTTCAGCTCCAGGTTGTTTGAAGAAAAAATCCAATTAAAGGTAGACCTCGCTCCAAACACGAGCTGGGATGCCTCAATTTGCTCCCCTACATCCAGTAGCTTTTAAAGTAAAAAATAAATATTAATATGGCATATTTTGTGGCATCTTCAAAAGTCTCTTCACAAAAAAAAGACATTTTAAAGGAACAGCATTAGCATTCTTTTCATGTTGGCCTGGTAGTATCAGAAGTAAAACTTTTCATAGGGATGCCCTTTCCCTTTTTGACAAATACTCAGGGAACACTTGGGAATAAGTCCCAGAGAGGCCAGGACCAGGGCGCTGGGACGCTTCTCTGTTAATTTGTGTGAGATATTCATTAGCGTCATTATCCCAAAGCTGGCCGTGCAGGCACCGCCAGTGCCGCAGACACCAGCTCCCTCCCTGAGCATCCGTGCCGCGGGGTCTGAGGAGGCCATCCCCTGAGCAGGGCTCGGGCCAGGTGGTGTCCCCTCGCAGCACACGCGGGCAGCAGATCCCGGAACAAAGCCATGCTGGCAGGGAACTGGAAAAGCTGTAAGTGGTATCTCGTTCTGAGCCATCCTGCTCTGCTCCCTCCTGCCTGCTGACAGGACAGGGGCCGCGGTGGCAGAGGCGTGGAGCCCGTGCTGCCGGAGTGGCTGGCAGGGACCCGCTGCCTGTCCCCAGCAGCAGGAGCAGCTCTGGGGGGCTCTCAGCAGAGATTACCCCCTGTCACTGCCGACCCGCTGCCGAGAGCAGCAGCGCTGTGAAGTCCTGCTGGCTGCTGCAGGGTGATTTCATTAGCAGCACAGCCTGATTTCATTAGCGGGATGATTGGATTAGTGTCCGATGAGTGGCTGTAAGGAGAGCGGCCGGCCACCCGCCCCTGCCCTCCCTGGCGCAGCAGCGGTGTGGGGGCTCGAGCTGCTGAAGGGTTGGGTGGTGCCCAGCCTCGTGCAGGGGGACGGGGCGCTGCAGACCACGCAGGATGGCAGCAGGGCCTTTCCTTCTCCCTCCCATGGCCCTGCCTGCTATGTGGAGGGACAAACACTTGGCAGGCTTCTGGACCCCATGAGAGCTCTCTCTCAAGATGGTGACCTTGGGAGAGCCAGGGACAGGAGGTGAAGCCAGAGCCACCCTGGGTGCTGGAGGGGCACAGCCGCAGGGGATGCCGTGTCACACAAGCCCCACTTAGCTGTGGTCCAGCGCGTGGCGGCAGTGCCGATCCTCCACCCGCAGCCTCAGGAGAGGCTTTCTACTTTAAAACAGTGAACCAGCAGCTTGGTGAGATCAGTGTCTGGAAGAGGCCTCAGCCCATGCAGATTGTGTAAGAGCAAGGCCACCCTATCAGATGAGGTAGGTGTGAGGGGAGGCGGAAGACATGCCTGAATACCAGAACCTGATATTCCAAACCCTTGTGCCCATCAGGGCAAGCACTGCCCCACCACTGGGAGCAAGCCTTTATTCTCCATAGCCCATAGAAAGTCAGCCATGCGAGGGAGCCCATCCTTCTGGTGGCTTCTCCTTCCAGCCTGGCTGCCTTAGGGAGAGGGGCTGCACTGCCTGTGCTGGGTGCTGCCCTGTGGTGCTAGGAGGACAGGTGCACGCCTGATACCTTGCTGCCGTCCTGCCTGGGACAACATTCCCAAACTTGCCCTGGCTCTTCAGCTTCTCTTTGTAATGTTGCAAAAACGTTGCTGAAGTGCTGAGACTACCAACACTATCATGACTGCAAGCCTGCATTCATTTTCTGTAAGCAAAGCTTGACTGGCTGGAGCAATTCTCCAGTAGTGTGGGCAGAACAGTGTCCACAGGAGAGCAGCTGCCACAGGCAGTGGTGGATGAGTCCTTCCTCTGTCAGTGAAGTAGTGACTTAAAGCCAGGTGCTCATGCTTCTTAAACAAATATTTCCTAACTTATTTTCAGTGAGGAATAAAAGAACATATGACTCCCCAAAGCAGGGGATTAAAAAAACCAAATAGAAAACTGTTTTGGGAATGCTGAGGGCATTGTTGTGGGCTACTGGCAGGACTGTGGGGGGACGCTGCCTGAAGGGAGAACTGGCTTTGCTGTTCCCTGCCACATCTGAGGCAGCCAGAGCTTGTTTGGGTCCTGCCATGACCCCTCAGCATTTTGCTGAGCACAGCCATGCAGCAAGATCACAGGCAGGCCCTTGTTTCCACAATCCCTCAAAGCACCAGTGTGTGTATGTGTGTGTGTCCATAAAGAAAGTCAAGTTTGCAAAAAGATGTAATATCTTCTTAATATCTCAGTTGCTATCGGTGCAAAAAGCTAAAAATTACCCAGCTCAGAATGATGTAAGAGAGTTTATGGGCATTTATTATTGTTGCAAATTACACGTGCCTGGTTTGCTAGGAAGCCTTTTTTTTTTAGTTGCAACCTGCTTTAAGTAAAATAGCCATCATGCCAGAATCCAGTGCACCTGCTGTATACAGACATGTAATGCAAGCTCATTATGACTGCCTTGTGTTCTGAGTGTTTGGCCTTGTGGTTCATCATGGCAATGCCCACTGCTTTTTGAAACATAACTTGCAAATTCTGATGATGAGTGGCATTCCTCAGAGGTCAGTAATGGGACAAGTGCTGTTTAACATCTTTGTTGGCAGCATGGATGGTTGGATTGAGTGCATGCTCAGACAGTTTGCCACTAACACAAAGCTGTGTGGTGTGGTCATCATGCTGGAGGGAAGGGATGCCATGTAGTGGGACCTTGACAGGCTTGAGAGGTGGTCCTGGGTGAATATCATGAAGTTCAGCAAAGTCAAGTGCCAAGGTCCTACACCTAGGTCAGGGCAATCCCAATACAGGCTGAACAGAGATTGAGAACAGCCCTGAGGAGAAGAACTTGAGGGTGTTGGTGGATGGGAAGCTAAACATGACCCATCAATGTGCACTTGCAGCCCAGAACACCAAACTGTGTCCTGGGCTGCATCCAAAGCAGTGTGGCCAGCAGGGTGAGGGAGGGATTTCTCCCCTTCTACTATTCTCTCATGAGACCCCACCAGGAATACTGCATTCAGCTTTTGGGCCCCCAGTATAAGAAGGATGTGGACCTGTTGGACCAAAACTGGAGTAGGGTCACAAAGATGCTGAGGAGACTGGAGCACCTCTCCTGTGAAGACAGACTGAAAGAGCTGGGGTTGTTCAGCCTGGAGAAGAGAAGGGTCTGGTGAGACCTTATAGCAGCCTGCCAGTACCTAAGGGGAGCCTACAAGAGAGCTGGAGAGGAACATTTTACAATAGCATGTAGGGATGGGATAAGGAGGAATGGCTTTAAGCTGAAGGAGAGTAGGTTTAGACTGGATACTAGGAGGAAATTCTTTATTGTGAGGGTGGTGAGGCACTGGAACAGGTTGCCCAGAGTGCCTGTGGTTGCCCCATCCCTGCAAGTGTTCAAGGCTAGGTTGGAGGAGTCTCTGAGCAACCTACTCTAGTGGAAGGTGTCTCTGCCCACAGCAAAGGAATTGAACTAGATGATCTTTAAAGCCCCTTCCAACCCAGGCCATTCCATGACTGAAATGGTTAAATGTAAATTTACATAGAAGCTTGTTTTATGGGTTGGTTGATCTTTTTTTTATACCTATAAATTTTAACCTTAATGATTTCAGTTTATTCTAGGTTAAGTAGTTTTATTTGGAAGCCACTGTGTGCCTAATGACTGGTCTCTAAGGCCAGTTTGGGGCTGTTTTGTTTATTTTTTGAAGATGTATTGTAAATAGTTAAGGAAGTGTTTCCGTGTTTCTGTTTCTGCACTGTGTTAAAACTGATATAAATAAATGCAATGGCTACCAACTGTCACTAGAGGCTGCTCTTAATACACTGTGAAGAAGTAAAAATGGAGAACAAATTCACCACATGTCTTCTGTCTCCCATAAAGTAGACTTTTTTCTTTCTTTAACAAGAGGAAAAGAAGTTCATCACCATGATGCAGCTTCATGGTTATCCTATTTATTTCTGTTGTTAAAGATTTGTTTAACCATAAAACCACTCTAGTTATTACATTCCAATACAAGAACAAACTGTATTTCTCAGATCACTAGTACTCATTGTTTTTCTAGTGAACGCAGAAAATAGATCAAAATGTTGTATTGCATTGTAAGAACTTTTTGAGCAATAACTTTTAATTATAGTAGGAAATTTATGTTTTGCTTTAACATATGTTTTTGGAATAATATATTTCCCATCATAAAAACTTAATGATACTTCACTAATATGTGATGCTTGCTTTTTTTCTATCCCTGTTCTTCCCCATCTGATTTGTCTTTGACAGATTGAGTTAATCTCGTATTCAAGGAGTCTGACTAAAAAATAAAAATACCTTCAATATTTTGCGAAGAACTCTTAAATATTTTCTGCAGAACTCTTAACCTTTAAACCAAGTGTGTTTAAACAAAACACAAGCTGTGACAAGTGTGTGTCACTAGGACATGGGTGTCAACTTGCTTTGGTAACTTAACTGCTTCTCTGTTTCCCTGTCCTGCACACTATTGCCATGTTCACCTGGGCAGCCCCAAAGGTACTCCAAAAATGTTTTTTTCCTGAGTAAACCCACACATCCATTAGATCCGAATGAGCAGTTTTGGCCAAATGAGTTGTTCTGCATCCATTCAAAATGCGAAGATGGCCAAATACTTCTTGCTCTGTTCTGTTTTCTCCTAGCTGTACATTTGCAGCCGTGAGTAGGGGACATGAGGATGGGTCTGTCCAAGTGCAGCACAGAGCAGAAGGTGCCGTATTGGTCTGTTAGCACAGCACCTTGCTTGCATTTATAACATCCTTTGGCCTAGTCCTGACTTTTCTGGCTGGGCCACGCTAGTGCCAGCTAAGGTGTCTTCTTTGGTGTTGGACCCCACTTTCCCCTCCTAGAAACTGATTTTAGCCATGGCTGACCTTCCCCTTAGTTGTGCTGTTTTGATGTTAGCTATGTGTTGTTGGCTCTGCTGCTGTTTGTTTTTGTAATAGTTGGTGACTGACTCAATGTTCATTAAAACTAGCCCCAGCTTGCATCAGCCCTTCTCAAATTGCTTGGTTGTGTGCTTCTGTTTTGTGGCTAAGGTGATACCTGAGGGGGTAGCTGCTCTGGTTCACATCCTAGTTTGCACTGGTTGTCTTTTGTGCCTGGAGCTTGTCTTTCCTCTGTTGCAGTTGGGCCAGGGAGCTGAACAACTTGTCTGTGAAGCCAACAGTCATGTTATTTTGGGGCTTTCAGTGGAGGAGCACATTTTTGTTTGTTTGTTTTTCTTCTGAACTAGGGAGAAGGGAAGTGTGTCTGCAGCTTGAACGAAGCTTTGTTTTCTGCTGAGGAAATGAAAAGCTGAAGTCTTGTCTTGCCCGACACAGAAATATTCCTTTTCATGGGACTGAGCTTTTTGGTTAGAGTCTGTGAAGTGGTAGAGTAAAAGAAGGGCTGCACTTACAAGAGTACTAGAGGAGAGAAGTGCCCCTTACATGCAGTGGTTGGAGACCTTGTGTGGGAAGTGGAAGACTTCATGAATTATCGTTTCTGCCGGAGAGAATTTTAAACCACATGTCTGCCTCTTCAGGCTATTACTCAAACCACTATACTATTGCAGGGTGCTCTTCTATATTTCTAATTACTTAGGGCCTGTTGATACAGATCTGAGCTTATTAGCAGCCTCTGCTGAAGATATCCATCTTTACTTAAAGTAATAATAAAACTCTGGCAATCCTGTGTTCTCAGGTGCTCATGTGAAGCAACAAACTAGGAAGTTGCTAATTACTTTTCATTCTGGCTATTACTTAAGTACCACAGGAGAATTTGAAAGACCAGGTCCAGTATAGTTATGTGTAAGGGTTCACATGCATTTCTGTGGAGGAGGCAGAACTGAACCTTGATCTGTTTGCTTTCTTTGCAAGTGCTCCAGCCCAAGAAATAGTGGGGATGATGACTTTTCATCAGGGTTTATGTAACTTCAGGTCCATAGTGTTTTGTCCAGCTGAATTTGCTTAAGGAATCTGGGTGGGCCATAATTTCAGTTTGCTGAAAGTGACTATTTGCTAAAATAAATTAATCCAATCAGTTTTTGACTGCCCACCAGACACCTGGAAAATCTTCCTCCTAGACTGCCGCAGTAACGCCTTTGGCATCTGAGAACTTGACCTACAGCTTAACACCTTTTTTGGCATGATGTTCCACAGCTTTTGCTCTGGTGAATAGCTACACTAGCTACCCTCTGGAGTGCATCCTGCAGTTGTTTGGTTTCAGGCTCCCTCTTTGAGAAGACCATATAAAGCAGCCCCACGTTGCAGAGCTGCTACAGGTGTGAGCTCTGTAGCTCCGGGGTTTGCAGTTCCTGGTTGGAGAGGCTTCCTTGCTAACCTGTGGTGTGCAAGTGCATTTGACAGCAAGCAAAACAGAATGGGAACTCTGGAAGGGCAGAACCTCATCACCTGTGTCTGGCCTTGCACTCCTTGGAAGAAATCATATCAGTGACCTGTCCCTTGTTCACTGTAAACAGTTAAAGAAAACATTGGAAAGGATATTTAGAAGTCATCTGGCCATCTCTACCATCTCCAAAGGAAAAATAACATTGATGGTTTAAGCTGGGAGAAGGTTGTGTGGTGGACATCACATTTATAACTGCAACATCTGTTTCAAATTAGCTTTGATTATTTACTAAGATTAATGACCCTGTACCCCCAGCCTTCCTTTTGAAGGATTAGGCTCTAGTCCTCACTCATGCCTGGATGTCTTCTTTCCCTGCCTACCCAGTTCTTGAGACCATCCTAACATATTGCTTCAGCATCATTAAAGCATCAGTAAGCAGATGTCAACTTGGTTGCAGTCTCGACATCGATTTGTGAAGAAGAGAGGGTTGTTATGGTTAGGTTTTCTGCAGGTGAGGAATTACTGAAACAACTAGTGAGTGCTACTTACTAATGGTGTCTATCAGATATTATGTGGTCATATTTTTCAGGATTTGCTCTTCCCTCATGAGTCTTTAGAATGTACCCTGGGAAGCCAGAAACTCTCATACTTACCTGAACCATATACATTTCTGATGCCTTTATAAATATATTGGGAGAAGGGGGGTGGTTCTGAAGCACATCTTGGAAAAATTCAGATATCTGGGCAGCCTTATGAACCACTGTAGTCCCTGTAAGCTGGAGAATATTTCCTTAGTCTCATACACCAGTACCAGTGCCAGTTGTCCACATACATACAGCTGCCATAGGTGAATGTGAAGTTGAAATGCCTCCAGGACAACTGGCTTTTACTGGAATACCTCTGGGTGAACTGTCTTCTGCCTAGACACTTGGGAAAGCAAGCACAACCTTGTTTGACTAATTTTCATGACTGGATACATACAACATAAGATGAAGTTTTAATCTGGCAGTGTGGTATTATTGTTGCTAGCAACAGGATAAGATCCTTCAGACCCTGTTTAGCTAGGCTTTCCTGAGCCCATCACAAGCCAGGTTTTCCCTTTCACCTTGAGTCCCAAAAGTTGCAGGAAAGTACCAACACACAAAATGCCAAGAAATGGCACTGGTTATTGGAAGGACTAGAGGGATGCTTCCCAGTCATGTCCTAGTTCAACAGACATACCATGTGTATACGGTGGGGGTCTTTTTTAATGTCTGCATACTTCATAATGATCTTAACTGCTGGTTTAGAAACTGACTCAGTTGAGGGGTTGTAGACTCCTTGGTGTTCCCATTGGTGCTATTAATTTTTTTTTTTTTTGTTTGCTCTGTGCAGTAATACAATGTTTTCAATTGTTTCTTTACCTGAATTATCAAGATAAAATATTTTCATGCTCCTATCAGGCTTACAGCCTCCTGGGCCCCATGGACTCAGGACACACAGCTGTGGCTGATATGAGATGGATTTGCAGAGCCTGTGTAAGGCAACACTGCAATAGTTAGAAGTGGCCCCTCTTTAACTCCACCACATTGCACTTCGATTACTCAAAGCGTTTCTCTGCCTCACTGCGTGCCGTAGCTTTCACTGTTGTACAATAGGAACAGCAGAGCCTCAAAAAGCTGTGTGGATCTAAGGGGCCAGCTGGTTCTGCACTCCCTCACTTGGCTTTATCAGTAGAAATTCCTTCCTCACTGATCGAATGACCAAGGGAAAATTATCTCTTTTTAAAACAGTTCACATTTCTTTGGATTCAGTTTCAAATTGGCATTCTTAAGCTTATCACAGACCATTTGTAAATGCACTAGTTCCTGACTGAAAGATTTAGCATGTACCAGATTTGTTATCCGTCTAGGACAAACAGTCTGAAAGAGGCACATGCCATACAGTACATTCTCCATGAGCCATTTAAAGGTACTAAGAGCACTGCATAATCTAGAGAACATTATTTAAAATTGACAGAACCTTTACCCTATCATAAAAGCAGCTGCCTTCTGGTGCTTTTGGACTTACTTCCATGTTCCCCTACCCACTTAAGATCAGTGTAGAAATCCAGCTAACTTTTCTGTAACATCCGAAGTGTCCAAGCACTAGTCAAAAATCTCTCTGATCCAGTGTGGCTCAGGCACAAAATCTGCACTTTGTCCCAACTGCCTGAATGGAATGAGAATCAAATGACAGGTGGCAATTCCTTAGTTCACTCTTTAAATCTCCTGTTCTCCCCCATTCACCCAGGATCATGAGCCCAATAGTTGTTCAGGCTTGTCCTTGGCTTCTTTTTCTCTCTTTGCCTCAGTGGTATGTTTCTGTTCTCTGTCTCTCTGATTGACCTTTTTTATTTTTTTCTACCACAGTGATACACACAGTGCTACCAATATGTGTCTTGACTGAAACAGTGTTATGTCTGCGTGATTTGGATGAAGACTGCTTTTGCTGTTGTTTTCCAGCATCATAGAAAATCTTCATTATTTGCTATGTTTTCCTTGATGAAAGCTTACTGCCGTAGCAAATAACAATGGCCAGCCTGGTCCTGCTTGGTGCTAGCAGGGGCTACATGTAAAAAGGGTTAAAGATCTCTGAAAGTAACTACCTAATCTTGTATCATTCCCATAATATACTTTTCTTTCTACAGGAAATTGTGGCAGAAATGTATCAATAGTTAGAAAATACGTTCTTTTTGCCAGATTTCATTATATTGTCTCTGAAAGGGAAAACAACTGAGCCATGTGCCTGGATATCATCATATTGGTTTTGCATTGTTGCACATCGTGGCCAGCTGAAGTTAAAAGCTTTCAATCAAAACATACTGACAGCGCACAGACATCTTTTATGAGATGATTGCACTAGTGTATAGTCACAGTGATACAATGTGCTGATAGCATTACAGTGTGATGCTACCAAGACTGTTTGTGACCTTGAAACCAAGAGAGCGGCTTTTACTCCTTCAGTTCATCAAAACTGCAAAACAGTGAAGGTGAGCTGTCATGTTGTACTGAGCTGGCAGCTGCCCAAGGACAATCTGCTCCCTGTGTACCACTGGTAGTTTTGCATGTTGGCAGCTGCTTCACTTTCGCTGTCCTCTGTGTGTGAATCTGAGCAACAAGAAAAACTGGAAGAAATTGCATGGCCCTGGTATTTCCAGCAAGTTGTAACCACTGTTAGTCGTAATCCTGCCATGTTTTATTTGCAGGAGACAAATGACTGACATTTTCTTTTGACAGGTCTTGTGTTTTAACCCCAGCTGTCATCTCAGGCCCACACAGTCACTCACTCCCTCTCAGTGGGATGGGGAAGAGAATTGAATGAGTAAAACCGAGAAAACTCATGAGTTGAGATAAAGATAGTTTAAAGCAAAAGCTGTGGATGCAAGCAAAGAAAACAAGGAATTCTTTCACCACTTCACCTTCCCCACCTGGGCAGGCAGGTGTTCAGCCACCTCTACAAAAGCTGGGCTCCATCACACGTAATGTTTAATTGGGAAGATGAACACCATCACTCTTATTGTCCCTTGCTTCCTTCTTCTGCCCCCTGCTCTATATGCTCAGCATGACACCATATGGCCTGGAATATCCCTTGAGTGAGTTGGAATCATCTGTCTCAGGTGTGTCCCCTCCCAGCTTGTGCACACCCAAGTCTCCTTGCTGGTGGGGTGGTGTGAGAGGCAGAAAAGGCCCTGACACTGTGTAAGCACTGCTCAGCAGTAATGGAACCAACCTGTTTTATCAACACAGTTTCCAGCACAAATCCAAAACATAGCCCACACTGGCTATTGTGAAGAGTATTAACTCTATCCCAGCCAAAACCAGCACAACAGGACAACTGACTTGGTCACCTGATTTGTCTGGGCTTGTCACAGGTATTTGAGTGTCTAGGAAGAGGCCCAAAACAGTACCAGCCCTGAATGGAAGTGTGGAAGTGGGGTAAAGTGTTTCCATCTGGACTGTATAAGCTGTTCTGGTGTCCTCTGTGCCATACCAAGGCCCAAAGGCAGGCATATATCCTGTTCTCCAAAATATCTGTAGCTTAGGGTCATCTCTTCCCTTTGACTAGCCTTACCGGATGGAGGTAAGAGAAGTGCTTTTCTTGCTTCTGTCCTCCAATCCAACTGCAGAGTTTCCTGACAGTTGTGCATAAAATCTCCCAGGGCTACCTACTGTGAGGTGCTCTGTGATCCTGCTCCCAGGACATCTGGGCAGACACTGGCTCTATCTAGTTATGTTCTCCACTCAGGAGACCAGGGAGAAGGCAAGGAGGTGCCCACATTTGCTGCCCGTACAATGTCAGGACACAGTACATGGAAATCTGTGAACTCCAAAGCACCCCAGCTTTCAATTTAGGAGGGACAGGCAGAGCAGCCCTGATGCTTTCTCTAGCATCTCAATGGGAGAGGGACTTGGGCCTGAGAATTGTTTCTTTGCTGTCTGTATTTCTGCAATAGACTGAATTGCAGCAGTGGGACTCATCTGATCCCTCTCAGTGCATTTGCCATTTTTTCTGTGTTTTCTCAGAGGAGTGAAGATATTTTTCCCCCTCAGAAGTCACTGAAACTGTATGTATGGCACTGCTGAGATATGTAACAGATGCTTTTCTATAAGCCAGGCAGTTTTATCAATTCATTAGAAATAGACTGAGATTTCAGGTAGATTTTTTGATTTTATTTTTCTATAAGAAAAGAAACTGTAAGTAAAGTATGTTTTGTTTGCAGTACTGGCTGTCACAAGTTCTTTTTTTTT
>VZRZ01006183.1:274027-384808 GCA_013398175.1 Climacteris rufus | reverse complement strand
TTTTTTTTTTTTTTGAGAAGATTTAGAAATAAGACAAAAATAACCAAGACAACCCCTACCGTAAGCTACAGAATCCCAACTAATAACATTGAAAAAGAAGCTGATAATATTGATCCCTTGTGTACTGGTAGTTAAACTTCAAAAATCAATTGAGAGGAAAGCTTAACTGACCTTTCTGTAGTATAGGAAAGCAAGCCTAAATCCCAAATGTAGAATTTTTACAGCTATAAATATAGGGGATGATTTTCAGACAATGTTAAAATTACTGCTTAATTCCCTTTCCTTCAGGAGAAAGCTCCTATGAGGTGCACTTGGAAAGGAATCCCTGAGTGTACTAGATGCACTTCTGTCGAACCAAGAAATAGGTTTTCAGAGTGATACGCATGAGGAGTGAGACCAGAGTGATCAGCGAGGACTCCAGTTCTGCCATCACTACTGCCTCGAGTGACTTTAAACATTTGTCCTATTTGTTCAGACAAATTCAGCTCTCAACATGTGAAGCTATACCTGCTAAGCAACTATGCAAACATTGCTATGACAGCAGTCTCCTGAGTGTTTGTAAAAAAATAATAGGTCTTGGTCCTTTAAGGTACCTAGGTGAGAAGTCCACATTGCTAAACTTCGTTGGAGGTCTGAGTGCCTGTTCTTTTTCACAAAGTAAGACACTGAAATCTTACTGTGCTTCCAGCCATGTTCGTATTTCCTCCTTGTTTTGTTTTAGCCATTCAATGTTGCTCCTCACTTGCTCCAGGGACTGATTCCTGGGTAATTCTCCTGCACCAGCATTAGGATATTTTTCAAAGAAATTTTCCATCTGGAAAAGAGCAAAAGAATTGATGGGAAGTAAATAATGCTTATTGGGCAAGTGACTTTATGCAAAGTCATAGTCAAGGGTAATTTTGCCTGGGAGCGATCTATAAGGTCATGCTAGTAGCACTGGAATAATTTTACAGTAACTCCTGCTGCTTTACACATTTAGGGAACAAAAAATTAAGTTTTCTGGCCAGAAGATTGTTAAATATATTGACTTAAGAATATTGATGTCACCATACCTGCCAAAGCTGGAGCTCAGTGTTGAAGTTTTGGGCAATAGTTACTATTCGACCAAAGGTTCTGTCATTTATAGTGAATCTAGAAAAACAATTTAATAAATTATGTTTGATGCAAAAATGTGTCTATCTGAAGCTTAAACTGCTAATTGTGTTACAATAAATCAGATACAATCAAATTTCAATTTTTAAAATACTTTAAGAATAGTACTCCTGTATAATATCTGAGCTGTTCTGAAATTATTTACTAATGGAGTGATCTCTTATGGTGGAATTTTTTTTTTTTAAGTAATTGCTGTTTTTCTCAAGCTGGAAATTAGATATATTGCTGTTCAGCAATACAAATATTGTCCAGTTCACAGCTCTAGGCTTGCATGTGTGCTTTCCTTCTGTGCCCTCACCAAGCACTTAGAAAGGAAATGGAAGGAGAGAGGAGTCACTCAAATAGTAGGAGCAAAGCTAAAAGGTTTGCTATTACTTTCACTCCTCATCTGTATGTCTGCTGCTTGCTCTTACCATCAGAATAAAATAAAAAAAACCACCCAATCCTATACACTGTCTTCTTGTTATGAAATCAGTAGCAAGTGTGCAGATGTGATTGACTAATTTCCATGCAATAACCAGTTTTCTATGGTCTTGGTAAAACTTTCTATACTTAATCACCATTTACTGGTAGTGATGATGTAGGGAAAGAATGGTTTTCAAGTTAGCAACAAACTACTTTTTCACAGTAAATGGATATAATTATGTTGAATAAGCTTTCATTTTGCAAATAAGTTTTCATTTTGCAAAGGCCAGTGATTATAGCGGTATAATGAAAACACAGAACAGCTTGGAATGTAAAAAGGTTTACAGGTAGATGGAGTTTCCAATGAGTTCATTAGAGTACCTGTCAATTAAGTACTGCCAGTTCAGTCGTATCCAGTCCCAGGCCATTGTTTTCCCATAGGTGTTATAAGAGATGTATCTCAGGACTGTGAACACATCTTGGCTTTTGATGAGGTCGGAGTTGTAAATATATTTCAGATACCTAAGGGAAATGCCATAAAAATCGATGAGAGCCATTTCCAAACAGGAATATTATTTTTTTCCTACAGCATTTTAAAGGTAAATACACAGATCTAAGACTTAACTGTGTCAAGAGATAGTTGTATTGAAAGAAATCTTAGTTAGGAATCTCTTTAGAAAGTAAGTAGGGTTTATGTCTCTACTTGAAAATAGCCAAAGCCCATTATTATTTTTATATTTTAATAAAGTAGAGAAAACAAGATTGGATCAGTTAGTAGTTCAGCCTGGTCAGCCAAGCACCAAAAAAAAAGTAGTAGTCCAGACTTTAAAGATCTTACAGGGACTGTGAATACACACACAGGTGGCTTGCTCACATTGACATCTGTGCTGTTTGTTTGGAAACTTTTATCCATACAAAATTAAAATTCTTTTGGGCAGAGCACTGCTGTAATTATACTTCTAGTTTTGACTGCCAGAGTGAAGCACACATGTTTGCAGGGAGATGAGGAGTATGGTCATGGCTTCACAGCAGCAGCTGCAGAAGAACAGCTTTTCAAGCTGTTGTGTGTTGAGATTAAGGAGTCTTCTTTTTTCCTGTATGTAATGGACAATTTTGTTCAATCTGTTTGCTCTTTTCTCCTTTGTTATTTTAATAGTAAATTAAGAGACAAGTTTTCCCTGCTTTAGGGGGGAATTTTTATTTTCTGCAAATACAGGCTGATGAGCTAATTAATTAATGTCTTAATTATGTCACCCATTAGTTATTTAATGGCTTTAGATTATGGTTGTTGTGGTTACAAGAACTTAGGAATGCAGCTGCTTCCTACCATTATTTCAATTACTCCAACTGTTATATTTACCCTTCCCAAATCTCCTATGCTTCCTCATTTCACCTCCTTTATACTTGGAACTCTTTCAAGTTGAGACTGCTGCATCTTATGATATTTAGATAGGGCTCCAATACAGTGGTGAACAGCCCTGGTGCAGATGTTTCTCTGCGTGTTCTCTACGTGATACAACAACACACAAAGTTATCAGATAAGCTTAAAGTAGCTGGTGTGCCTATGCAGAGTGACAACCTGGTGAGATACTTGCTCACTCTGACAGCTGGACCAGTCTGAGGCAGTATCAGACTCCCCATCATTGCCATGGCAGCTTGAGTTCAACAATTTTAGTTCTAGCTAGAGTACTTCTGCACAGCACTTCAGAGGGCATTGCAAGTTCGCATGGATGCCTTTTTATAGGACTATTAGTAGCAATTGCTCAAAGATGTTTGCCTAATTTTGGCCACTTAGAAGGCAGACATCTAGGCTAAGAAAACTGGAGCCGATGGAGGGTGACTGATAACACCTGAAAGCAATGCTTGCGATTGATTTTAAGCCGCTTTCCTGGTCTGGTATAAGCAGTGCTCTGTAGGTCCAGCTTCCCTTTACTTATTATAGAGGAAATGGATGACTAATTCTCTCCTGATGCTTAACTGTTAATCAGCTAAAATTGCACAGGATGAATGCACCATTGGAAAAGCTGAAGGCTGTTGATTGTGTGCAGGAACTTGTCTTCAGTATCTCCACTAAAAGAACAAGGCTTTTTTTCTCCTATAGCACAGTCTCAGATGGGGGTGTTAGATAACTGGTCTTCAAAATGTGTTGCATTCCTTGCAACATGCTGACCGAAATGATAGCACAGAAGACAGGAAGAGGTGAATTAGAACATGGTGAGCAGTTCCTTCTGTAGGAAAAGAGAAATCTTTGTGTGTTTAAATCACCTGTCCAAAAGGGTGATGTTCTTCACTGATGCCAGGCCATATAGCAGCTTTTCTTTTTCTTGGGCTAATGAAGTTTCTTGGTATTTCTTGAACATGTTATTCCATGATGTCTCATTGCCTGAGTTCTGCATCCCATAGCGATATACTATGAGTCGGAGATTTGCAGCAATACTAAAATAAAGAAACAGTACTTAAATATTCTTTCCCCTTTCCTACCTGAGATCAGTCACATGCTGTGTTCTTCACCAACCACAAAAGATGTGAGCACTCACGTGGTTTCTCCTTGTAACCATTTATTGAAGAGTTGAGAAGCATTGTTCAAAGACTCTGTATCATCCATACTGCAGGCAAAGTCTAGAACAGATGCACGAAGAAGCCTTGAAAAGAGAGACAGAGGGAGTGAGAGATATTTACCTACTGCTAACTATTCTTTGAATCCATCAATAACATGAGAAGGAAAAAATAAAGATTGTTCCACCTCTCCAAATGGTCTCCAGAATCATTCCAGCCCAGTTGATCCACAATGGGTTTTACCAGATTGCGAAAATATTTCTGAGGTAGAAAAAGGGTGTTGGTTACTTGTGTAGATTTGTTTAAATAATAATATATTTGATTCCATAGTTTATTCTCCTTCATTTTTCCCCAGAACTAGCATCTCTTAAACAAAGAGTAACGTGTACAGGCACACACACAATCTTTCCAGATGCCCACAGCATGCCAAGTCTGATGCACAGCAATGCAAGCTTGCAATACTGATGCACAGATAGGACAAAGCCAGCCTGCTTCTCTCCAACCTTGTCTGTGCTCCCAGATGAAGGCTGGGGTACAGCAAGGACACACTGCCACAACTGCTTTCCAGAGATGATACTGAATTCAGGACATACTTATTTTAGTGACCATAAAATCATTATAAGTGTTTTAGGTCAACTAACAAACCTGCTCACTGCCACATTGAGATATAGCTATCATTTGTGCTGAGACAGGTTTTGGAGATTTTGCTGCCTTATACACACTTCTTTATTGAATGCAGGACAGCCTTGACTAATAAATATCTGTAATGTGCCTTATGGTGATGGATTATATGTACAATTAGGCATAATTCCTTTCTCCAAGTGTATGGTCCTGAATGCAGAATACAGATAATTCAGCTATCACTATTAAGCAGTTTTTAGTGGTTTTTTTTTTAAGAATACAGTAACAAAAAGTAAATACTAATAGTTCAGCAACACTGAAAATCACTTGAACTTCAATATTATTCTTGTTAGAGATTCTGAACTGTCAGATTCAGTGGTCCTATGCAGGACTGATTTTTTTTTTTTTTGCTTCATCACCTGAAACAATGGATAGAGACTTGTATCATCTTCAAGCATGTTTGCGAGGTAAGTTACAGCTGATACAACTCTATGCCAAGGTAAATACTCTGTTTCATGTCTTAGGTATTTTGTGAGCTCCAGGGGAACAGAGTAATTTACGAGTCCAGGTCTGTGGAAGGAGAAAACATAACTTGTTATTTTAATGAATTTGCTTAAAGTTTTAATGAATTTGCTTCTTCAAATATATTAGATTTCCTGTTTACTTTTTAAGGCCTGAAATAGTAAAGTTTGTGAGGGAGAAAGTAGTCTGGAATGTAACTTGAAAGGTGTTTTCCAAAGAGGTAACTGAGGATCACTGTTGATCAATGCCTAACCATAGGAGTTGTGCTGTTGTGAGGAGACTGCTCACATTGTGCAGCAGCCCAGTGTGCCTAGAAGTGGGCAGCCCTTAACTGACTATATTAATATCACCAAAAAGAAAGGAATTGCTAGCTGGAGACGTCCCGAAGGGCTGAGGAGTCTTAGACTTAGAGGTTATTACAGAATGTCACCTAAAATTTCTCTGTGTCAGCATGGCTGGGTACACAAGCTAGAAGTTTCCAACAAAGTTTCTAACCAAAATAGCTTAGGTGGTATCTACCTAATGCCTTGGTATGCATTGTAGGCAGGCCTCAGGTTTTCTGGGTACCTAGATTCTTCTGGAGTACTTCTACTATTGTTATTTATATGGAGAAAACACCCTGTTCTAAGACTTGTACAATTAAAGGCTGATTTTTTTCTTGCCACAAACTGAAAGGGAGAATTTCTCTTGATTGCATGGGTAACACAAGTTGCCAGTGCATACTTAAACACACCCCTTTTGGAGGACAAGATTAAGCAACAAAGAATTAAGATTTGCAACAAATTCAGAAAATTTCTTTCAACCACCTGAGTTGCATTAATTTCTAATTACTAGGCAACAGAAAGTGAAAAACTTGTGTTGAAATCTCTGCAGGGAATTACTTTACCTTGCTAAAGAAAAGGCATCATCCAAAATTCCTGCACGATCAGCAACTGAAATGTTCTATGTGAAAAGAGGGATCAAGAATACACAGATTATTTGCAGAAAAAACTCAGCCTATACAGACTTTTATAAGAGACCCACCAGACAAGAAAGACATTACAACACTCACTTTGTGGTTGCTGAGCAGAAGACTGCTTAACCTGGCCCATTTTTGACTATCATAATTCACCCGATAGAATCCAATGTGGTCTGGATTAATGTTCAGAAAACTATCAGGAGAAGCTTCTATTGTAATTCCTGCAATACAAACAAACAGTGATCAGTTTGTGCATCTCATATGTCACAGAATTCACTGGAGGTTCCTTGACTACAAAAGTATTGTTTGGTTTTAACGGATATCAAAATAAGATTCAAACCTTAATTCTATTTATTTTTTTCTGCATGGCTATGAATAAAGATGATTTATTACAGATTTTGATGGCTGCCAGCACTTGTCTTAGAACAATGAATTGTGGTAGTAACTTGGGCCAGCTAGTTTATTAAATTTAAAATGGAGATAATTGTGAGGTGAGGATTGTGAGATTTAGTGTCATTGTAAGAAGTAAGAAATTGCAAAGGAACAGTTGTTGCAAAAACTTTTTTAAAGTTTTTCATCCTCATGTGCGCTATTAGTGTTAAAGTGCTCTTATTTTATCCTCTATTAGTTCAATTTTTTAGTTTGTGTCAACTAACTTTATAAGGGTTTTCTTTCCTGTACTCTTCTTTGATTCAATGTTTGTACCTATTGATAAAGGAATTAAAAAGTACACCGAGGCTTTATGCAAGCACTCATGTTTAAGGATTTTCCCATTTAAAATGAATATTTGAGAAATGTTCATTTCTCAGAAGCTTGGCCTGGTCCAGTTGGTGAAGTTAGTTGGTTAGTTATGAAGGTTTTTCTATGTGCCATTGAAAACAGTCTTCTTCAATCTGTGGTTTGTGGGTTGCTGTAGTTAAAAGCACATTTATGTTTGGATGTTACATACAAAATATTTCTAAAAGCATTTTCCCTACAGTTGCTGTTTGCCCTGCTAGTCAGAAATTGTGTGGATGTACAAGTAAGCACCTAAACAAGACTTTGCAGGCTTTGTGAAGTTAATAGCCCCTGGCAGCCCACCATAATGTCATGTGGAAATCAGAGAACGAAAATTTCTTTGTGTTAACCTCTGACTTGTATCATGACATAAAATGTTTTTTGTTTGCTTTTGCATGGATACTAAAAGCAGCCAGGTAAAAAAAAAAGTCCAGAACAATAGAAAAATTACACCTTAAGTAAGTAACAAATAAGTACAAGAAAAGATGAGCTGATTGTAATATTTCTGAAACTCCAATGTGATGTAATTTAAAAACTGAAAAAGCCAGTTATTTTTCCCCACATTTTTGTCCACTGGAGGCATAGAACAAGAAATTAAGATTTGACTGTACAATAGAGCAATGATCAAGAAAAAAAGTAGAAATTTTCTCAATTCTGAAATCAGCATTAGAGAATGTAATTAATCATTTGTAGCTCTTTTTCTTTTATTGAACTCAGACTGCCAGTTTACCATGACACAGATGCATTTATCAGCCTCCCACTTCACGCCTCTTCTTTGACTCAACAAGGGACTTATCTAAGTACAATTGATTTTAGCACATTATAATTAAGAGTATGCATAGATGTTTCCTTGAACAGGACTGTATTTAAACAGATGCTTAAACACTATACTGAACTGAACCTAAATCGATATAATGTTTGTATAGGGGAAATAGTAATCTTATCACAGAAACTACCACTAACTTCAATCCAGCCAAGCTGTGTGCTAGATCCTGGATCTGACAACTGAAAAGGATGAGAGTTAATTCTTTGTTCTATTTCTTGTAAAGGACATTGAAAATTTTATCCATTCATTATCTTTGAAAGAGAAGAGGAAGTTTACCTGTAGAATCTGAAGCATTGTAGAAAGTATAACCTGTTGAAGTCCCAAGCTTCCACTTGACTGGTATATTCCATTTGTAGCTGAAATTATTTAACAGGAAAGAAAATAAAATCAAATGACATTTGAAACCAAATGGAAACCCCCCCCCTCCAATATGTCTTTGTTTGTTTATTTTAGTGTGCTTACATCTTGTTTTATGAAGCCAACAGTGTGCTTATGCACATATACATTTAATAAATAGTATGTCAGGCAATGATCTATCAGGATACAAAGCAATTAATTTAGTAAAAGATGATTATATGTGACTTGTTGGTGTCCATGTTAATATTGATGTGTCATGGGCAGACACCAGTTAATCTTTGCTATGCTGAGTTGAAATAAGTGGTTAAGTATTACAAAACCTTTTTTTATGATTGAAATAACCATTGTGATACAGTTAATAGGACCTATTGCCTTTTCTAGCCTACTTTTCTTCTCCAAGACCACCCTAATTCCTTCATTATAAAGCACTGAGATCCAAATATGACCTAACCTCTTGCTCTTCAGTTCCTTGTATACCTTTAGTGGGTAGGTGCAGACTCCTTAGTCCAGAGCATTCCCAGGATGAAGCTGAGAAATTTGGGCAGGAATGGAGCCACGGCACAGCCTGAGCAAGACTGTGACCAGGTAATCAGGGAAGTGGGACAGCAGAACCTGCTATGAGCATAACTTCACAGACACTTGCATAGGGCTGCCAAAATTATTAAGCCCTTTTGAGCAGTCAGCTTTTGTTCCATATTAGCATATTATAGTTCATCCCAGGGAGATTTTTCTTCCATCTTAAACCCCTTGGTGACAAGTGCTATGAGAAAATATAAGTCATCTTTATAACCCTGGGTTAAATGAATGATTGTTAACTTTCAGAAAATAAAAAATAAAGGTTATGAACTCCTACCTCCAGGAAGAAAGATTTATTGTTTTGCATCTCCTAAACAATATATCTTAACAGATTTAAACACTTCTAGTTTTACTAGTTCTCTTATGTAGTTTAGAGTGATTACGGAATTTAGAGTGATTATTTTTTGGTCAGAAGCTCCAGTATAATTTCCCCAAGAGAATGTCCATATATGCTTTTTTGTTTTTTGTTTTTTGTTTTTTTTTTAACCTGGTTTTGTAAATGCATTTAATGTGGTAAATTTTATTTAGTTTTTTTTTACTTGTTCCCGAGATTGCATATCTAAGTACTTCTCCTGAGCATAAGATACAATAGCTGTGTCCTGTTAACTGTGCATATTGAATATGTGTTCCTAACATTCTGTGCTGCAACTACACATTTGCCCAGCAGCACTACTTTTAGAGCACAGGTTTTTGAACTTCCATTTCTCTGAAGTGCAGGAGAGGACTCTTTCAAGACAAATAAACTTGGAACAAGCCTGCAGCTCAGGAGACTATTCAGAGAATAAAGCATACACAAGACCTGGAGTTTTCACTGCTTAAATCAAAAGAGGAGATATTGATGTTCAGTGAATTGACTTTTAGGCAAGGGACTAAGTCTGTCGCAGGATAGATAATATAAGCATTATAATATATATTATGACATTTTATTTTTAAGTCATTTATAAAAACTAAATATTCAGAAACAAATTCCTCTCTCACTTTGGGAATAGCAAGGACAGTACACAGCTCAATTTCCTGACAGATTAAGGTAAGGACAGTGCTAGGACTTCTACTCAAGAAATGACAAATGGCAATGTACTGTAAACATTGAAGTCAAGCAAAACTAAGGTTCCTGAGTCTGCTACCTCAGAGCATAGTCAAGTCTTTAACACAAATAACTATTTTTGCTTGAATAATCTGTAACACCATAATTCAGATGCCACAGTGCTGCACTTTGTGTTTATGAAATTTTGTGCTTAGGTTGGGAGAAATGCAATGTTGCAATTACATGGGTGGTTATATCATTACAATTCTTTTGATACCTTCCAAAACTGCCAATGGCTGAGCCTCCTTATTGCTCATTTCTTTTTTTCTTTTTAATCAGAAGGAAATAGAGTGGTAACGACTGTTTCTTCTGGTTCTTGCCCTTTATATTAAAAGAGCTAGTAGAAGTTAATGGAAAAAATCCATTTGGGTAGATTTATTTGTGGTTCATACTGGCAAGTTTTACTAATTATTTGATTGGTCCAGTTCAAGGAACAAAACTTTCCTAATATGGATTAATTTGAATCTTTCACTGAAATGTTAACAAAGTTGTACTGTCTCAGAATTGGGGCTGGCTAAGAAATCGAAGTATTCCAGCTTTGAAAAGTTAATCAGCTGGTTAATTCCATGGTGCAGCTGAGACATTTTTCTGTGCAGGTCCACCAACACATAGGTAAAGTTCATTTCCTTTCACGTTAATCATCTGTTATTTGACAAATATGCTCCAATACAATATCCCACCTGTCTTGAATAGGGTAGATAAATGCCTGCAGATGGCTTTCTGGCCACATTAGAGCCCAAGATGGCTAACTTTGACTAGATAACTATCTTCTAAGTGAGTAAAATTAAGCAATATGGTCATAAGTAAAACAGGAAAAAAATAGCTCTTGTTGAGGATTAATGACATTTATACATGACCATCTATTTCACAGTAACTCATGTTTTTAAGACCTGCAGAGAAGACTCTGTATTGTCTGTGAAGACCCTGTGATACTACGCCGTATAGGGAAAGGAATAAATTACTTTAGTATAAAATACTTGGATCACAGTATCTGATTTCTGGACAGAGACAATTTTGTGTCAGTTTTCTTAGTCTGAGAGACTATAATTTGCAGTGATTCAACAGATGACTTGCAATCATCTGAACTGTCTATGTGTGAAAATAAGGTTTTCTGAGAGATCCTGTCCAATTTTACTTTGCCATTTCTGAGAAAGAAGTCCTGAGACAAAGGGCTGATATTGTTCTAAATTTGAAATATTTGTGTCTAACTTCCTCCTGGCTTTCTTTTAATAACAAATCCTGAGAATAATTTTAGCAAGAATGAATAAAACACTACCTACATGTACGTCAGATGAAGGTGGCAAATGTACAGTATTGCTACCTGTTTTGAATCAACATTTACTATAAGAACTTACCCAAGATCAGAAGGAGGATGAGAAGCATTTGCATTGGGATCCAAGAGAAAACGTTTCTGTGTGAATACTGAATTATCTCCCATCTCCAAAACAGGATAGCCCATCTGCCTAGTCCATGTGTCCATGACTTCCTTCACAGGTTTATTACTTGCCTATTTATGATGGAAGATGGTTGCAGTGAAAATGGAAATTCACTCCAAAGAGAAAAAAAAATAAATCTCTGGTATTAAGAAAAAGAAGAGCAAAAAGGGGCAGAGGACAGAACACGTTCAGTACAAAAACTCCTCCATTAAATCCTTTTATGGTGCCTGTCATTGAAAGAAGAAATGAGTTGGAAACTTGAACACCCACAGAAGAAATGAGACGTATGTGTGCAGGAGACTGACCGGTAACATGGACAAAAAATACTGAGGAACCTTTGAGGCCCCTTGCATGCTCTAAGATCTCCAAATTTTTCTGACAGAAAAACTGAACAGGACAGAGAGGACACAGGGAGATTTTTCAAAGACAGAAACCTCCTTGCAGTGTGTCCTGTTTTGGGTGTGAAGGAAGAGCCAGTATTAACCACCAGCAGCTGCTCCAATGAGAGATTTGATTCGTTCTGTGAACCATGAACACCTGTCCTAGGAACTGGAGCTGGAGAAAGCTGTCACTGCCCCCCCAGGATGTCACCTGTGAGGGGAGTGAGCTAGGGTCACTCCTAGTATTTCTGTCTCCAGATAAGATAGATGATGTGAAGATGCAGATCACTAGGGAGAGAAAGTAGCAAGTTCTGCTGAGCAGGAAGAAGTCTGGGACCAAGGAGAAGACAGGAACTAGAAAAGAGGCACAAAAGCACAACTTAGCCTGTGTGAGTGTCCACAGTGTTGGAAGGAAAGGAAATAATATCAGGGAAGAACCTGGCAGTATGCAGGTGGGCTTTTGGGGGTAACAAGATAGATGGGAAAAAATAGCCCAAGGAACAGGAAAGGTCAGAAAATAGTGTCACAGATGATGACTCAACTGGGACTCAGAAGCTAGAGAGGGAGATAAACACCAAAATTATTTGGGAATTGGTACTACTGGGAGCTTTCAAACAGCTGAATCTGAATAGAGAAAAGGGAGAGTATGGCGTGCATGTGTGTGGTGGTGAGATGGGTTTTTCACACATGAAAGAAGTTTGAGTTGCAGGGGGAATATTTCAGTAGCAGGCTGTTTGTTAGCAAGGCCTCTTTTCTTGTTTCTTATTTCACTCCCTTGGTCTTATGCAAAAAAAAAACCAAAAAAAAACCAAAAAAAAGAGAAAATAATATATGTTATTGCTAGAAATAAGATATATTGCAATATACTGGGAGGCTGCCTAGCTTGTGATCTCTCCGTGACAGAAGAGCTACAGAATATAAAAAGTTTGAGAAACTTTTGAAATCAGTGCATGAGATATGAAACATTTATTAGCAAGGGTTTGAGTGGATGCAAAACATACCTCTTCCAGAGCTTCCCAAAATTGTTCTGTCTTGGCATTCTGGAAATGGTATTTCTTCAAATATACCTAGAGAGAGGTAGAAGACTGTGAAAATACTACCAGCCTTTCTTCTTTGCCTATGAAAACAATACACATATTCAATTGTACAGGGGTACAGAGAGTTGCCCAGCGTATCCACCCATGGGCTGTAGTATTGATTGGGAGATTAAATGGATCAACAGGAACGGATTAAGTTCCTTTGCGCTCCAATGCGTCCCTTAACTCTGAAAATCAGCCTTTTCCAGAGTGACTTAGTATGAAATAAATTTGTACTTGAAGAGTTCTATATATTTTGTTTCAATGGACACTGGTGTACCCTGTTGCAAATTTCTGTCTAATGTAACAGGTTGTTTGGCAGGAGGAAACTATTTCAGAAGATTTCACTGTAGACCTGTAGACTCAGAGTGGAAGTAGTAAATCTAATCACCTCTAAATTTTGATCAAAATTACTATTACAAGGAATAATGGTATCAAAAAGTTTGCAATGCCTAAACCTTATTCCCATCCTGTGTTTTTCCTGGCTGCTTACCAAATGTTTTCGTACCCTGTCACCTGCTCCTGGTGGTGTTCAGTCAGTAGATGGTGCTGTTTGTTTCGCTGTTGGCCACAGCTGCCTGTTGGTGCTCTTGAAGGCTCTGAGTAGAGGGGAAGGGTCAGGCCCTTGAGGACAAGGTGGCTCTTTTTTCCCACCTTGGGTAACTGTTCTGATAGAATATATGAAAGGGGAAGTACAGGAAAATAAAACTGTCTTGTAGCAGCCCAGAAATGTGCTCTTCATGAGGGAGGGAAGTAAGAACAAATGTGGTAAACCTGCACTGTAAGTCTTCTGAGACAACGGATGTTGGTTCAGAGAGGACAGACAACCTTTCTCCTTCTGGAAGGGCTCCTTTCTCCTATTTTGTCTTTCCATGATTTTGTAGCACCACGTTTTTCCTCCACGAGAAAGGAAAATGTGCAATATATCCTTTTTCTTCTTCCTGTCACCTTGACTTGCTAGGGCTGGGTGTCCCTGCATCGGGGCACAGATGAGCTTATGTCTGTAAGAGTGTTTCTACAGAAAAGGCTTGTGTTGGTTGGAGGATCCTGACTATAAAAATGTGCAGACACACTTTACAGCTGAATGAGGGGATCCTAGCTGACAACAGGATAACAGTGGGGTGGAGGAGGTTTTCCCACTACAGGCTGTCAGGAATTTTGGTCCTCACTGGCCAGCTATCAAATCTTAATGCAGTTCATATTCATGCTTCTGTGGGCGCATGGAACTTTTTCCCCTTCATGTTGTCCACTCAGTACTGAAATTCATTCAGTACTTTTGCTACTAGTACCAGGATCTCTGATATTCACTCTATGAATAATGGTTTTGCTACCATCCAGAGAAGATGGGCTGTATTTCTGGCAGGTTTTGGTGCCATCTTTACCTGACAACCTTTCTGGAAGAGGTCTGGTGTAATCCAGTCTTGAATCATTCTAAGGATCGATGCACCCTGAGGACAAAGGGAAAGGAGAAAAGGTCAATCCACACTGCTCTAACACTGGATTTCCATTCATCTAAAATGCAACATGTGAATGAGCATTTTATAAGACAAAAATAGAAACCATCCATCAGATTAAGGAAGTGATTTTTCTAATTCTGTTGTGGGATGACATGCCTATCTGGTGGAGCTTGAATCTGGATGTGAGAATTGGTCTTTAGTTGTGATCAGACACTTGTTTCTATGTTCAGCTCCCGAGCTCTGCTGCTGGGCGTTACTGTCCTGCCACCCTACCAGTTTGTGTGAGCAGGGCTCCCTGTCTCATGTTGAACAGGACAGGGGTGAGGGCAGCTGGGGACTAGCCCTGTCAGGGGAACAGCCTGAGAGAGGTAGTGACTTCGGCTGAACACCCAACAGGAAGAGAACTCTAAAAATGCTGCACGTCTGAGGCTTTACATGTTGCATAAACCATCCTCAGATTAAGAATTTGCAGAGGACTGGTGTAAGACCTTTGGCCTCTGAAGCAGGGTAGAATTGGGATCAAAAAAGTTACTTACTTAGGTGTCACAGAAAAAACCCAAGTAATTAGGACCTTGAAAGAAGAAAGAAACAAAAGGAAGGCAAGAGAGAGAAGTAGAAGAGTCAAGTGGAACAAAGAACTGAGTGTTCACAAAATGATGAAAAAAAAAAAAAGCAGTGCAAACTCAATCTAAAATGCAAAATATGATTTTAGGATGAGAATGTTTTCATTTGCTGAGCTAAATCAAAGGGCAGTTGAGAGCTATGAATGGTTTAAAATCCAGTTGTCCCATAAAAACAAGAATGCTATCTGAATTCTCTGTAAATCCTGTTTCCTCTATTTATGCTTCTGAGAGTAATGACTGCAGGAGTCAAGGCTGAGGGCCTGTTTGAACTGCTTTCCAGGCTTTTGTTGGAGTGTCAAGGTGCTCAGCAGATGACTGCTTTCCAATACAGAAACGTGAAGTGTTTGCCATGGCACATGTTCCAAAACAACTCAATGCAATTTAGAACAGATATCCATTAGTGGTAGTCATAAGGCTGCTTATGATCGATGGTGATCGTAAGGCCACGAGTATGCACAAGGGTACCTCAGTTCCTCAACTTTTTCTGTCAGCACTTCTTTCTGATACCACCTCTCATAAACCAACCCTTCCCATTTATATTAAAAGTCGAAGTGGAAATATACGCTTACACATGCACTTGGTAACAGAGGACATTTCTTTTGCTTTAAATTGTAACGTGTAGTTAGTTCCTTGCACCTTCTACTACTGTTTGTCAGTCTCTTCCCCATAGTCTTTTCATTCCTCTGTAGTCCATGAAGGAGTGTGTTTGAGAAAAACTCATCCTAACAAAATCAGTGACTATAGGAACTCCAGTATTTTAATAACTTTCCTTCAAACATTTGAGGAGGCTCAGGAAAGTGACTTTGATTTGAATAACTGACCTTCTCTGATGGACATGAGGGGAATCTTTTATCAACACCCACATAATTTCTAAAGAGTCACAGCAAGTGCCAAGTGCATGGCAAGATTTGTTTGTGGCAGAAATGTGGAACATGAATCCTAAACTTCTTTAGCTGGGAGGTTCCAAAAATATGGTAGTCCAAGAGCAAATTTTGAACAGAAACTGTTTAAGAATCTGTTTTCTAAAAAGGTTCTCAGTGTTTGAACACCAAACACAAAAAAAAATATTTTTGTTATTTCAATAAAATTTTTCAAACTGAGAGGATTAAACTGTAAAATAGGTGAGATGCAAATCCTTTTAAGAGCAGGTTAAAAAAATTATATACATTAATTTTTTAGTCACCAGCTTTACTCTAGCCGAGCTTTCCTAGGTGTGTAATGCTCTAACAATCGTACATCAGTTAGAGGATCTCTTACAGAATACACTGCAATGACTCCACAGACCCTTGGGCAATTCATTAGAGTTTTAGGATTGTATAAGCCCTCTGGTTGTTCTGATAAAACTAACAGAGAACATTCCAAATTATGCTTTATTTGTTTAGTGATGAATATTATCATGAAAAGATTGTTTTTATAAGAAAAATGCAAAAGAGAAGCCAAAAGAAAGCCAAACAGAAACAAGTTAATTTTGTCACGCATTTATACATAAATACCAACAGTAATTTGAGCTAAATCTACTCAAAGACTTTCTCTTTCAAGCCAAATTATATCCCAAGCCAAATTATATCCCAAGCAAACTGTTCCCAAACAATGCACAAGTCCTCAAGTGTTTTTGCTTAAAAAAATGAGTTCATGTAGCAATTATCTAGGCACAAAGGGATGAGTAAAAGCTAGGATTTTTTTTCTCCATTGTTTTTTCAGACCCTGCAAAATATGGCACTTGCTTAGCTCAATACTAAAATACATTTTGAGTATTTGATTTAGCTCTGTATATTTCATGACTTTTGCTAGTTTGATTTAAAAACAGTGTTACACAATGCAGGTTTTTGCATGGTTTATGATTTGACTGAGAGGCATTTATGATGCAATAAATACTGGTTGTATTGTTGGATAGAGGATTTAACGATTGAAAACAGAAGACTGATGGAAATGGATGGATCAAGGCTAGCTAATAAAAGTAGTTTCTACAGTTACAGACTAGCACAGCTAAAGCCAAAGCCAACGCAATATATACTTTATGTTTAGCTGATAATGGGAGCTTAGAGGGAAAGCAACAAGCAGTATTTAATAATGGTGGATTCTGTATGTTCAGTGGAAATTTGTTATGGCATCACATAGGGAACAAAGAGTCATACAAGAAGTGGTCAATAAAAATATGGTGCATCAGGTTCAGAAACAGAATGAGAGATGGCTGGTTGAGGAGAAGAGTGAACAGAGTTCCAGCTGCTTCCATGCCTTAGCGGCATATGTGGTGGTGAGAGGGAAGAGGGACATGGACGTTTCCTCCTGTGCTTCTTGAGACTTGTCTCTGGATGCACTGCAGAAAATAACTGGAAGGAACAGTGTTGCCAGGGCACTTGAGTCAAGAGACTCCCTGGTTAGATAGAGGGGGGACATCTGCTTTGCTTCATGTGTAAGGCTTGTCTAAGGACAAAGTGGCTTTGGCTATATCTGATATGAAGGGAGACAAACTGGCCTCAGGGCCCTAGGCTGGGTCTTCAGCATGGCTGAAGCACGGCTGCTGGTCTCCCGCATGCTCTGGACCTCACAGTACCTTTCCAGAAACACTGAGCTCCTGGGTGCCATCCCACAGGGTGAGTACTACCAGAGGCCATGGGGTCTAGAAGGCCTCTGTGTGCCCTGGCCACTACAGCAGTTGGACACAAGCATTCCAGTGTCTCTCTGCTCAGACAGACTCGGGGTATTCTTCCAGAAGGTTCCACCTAGCTTCTTATAAAGTCTTCATAGGCACAGATCCCCACCACCACTGACTGGGATGAGTTGAGCAAAAATCTTGTCAAATACCTGATGGAGTGTCCTCTACCACCTTCTGGTCTGCAGACTACTGGACTCCAAGCACACTTCTGACTGCCACAACTTTCAGTGAAATGTGGAGCTAACTTATCTCCCAGTTTAGGGCCAATGGCAGTAGAGGCTGGTGTAGCCTTTCTTTGCTAAAGCCTTCTGGGTGTCTGGGATGCCGTGAGCAACTTCAGATTAGAAGTCACTTTCCTGTTTTCACTGCTTGATTCCCTGCCTTGCTTCTTCAAAACAGAAGTCATACTGGCCTGGAAGTGTGATGGAGAATTGTGAGAGAGGATACCTTGACATCTGCCCTTGGATCCTCCGCCCTTGTGTTAGATTATGAGGTTTGACATAACTGGGCTGCATCAGCATGAGGTGATGGGAGAGGTATGTGCTTAGCATCTGGTTTAGTTTAATTTTAACCCAACCACTCCAGTGTCAGAGGCTGGTGGCACTGTGCTTTCCCTGCACCGCTGCCTGCAGTCAATAGGTCGCGTGGTGCATAGTGGCTGACAAGGCTCTCCTCTCACAGTTGCTTTAAGCTGCGTCATCCCTGACAATAGGTGGGAATGTCCCAGAAGAAAGATCTACATAGACACAGGTCAAGTGAATTAGGAGTCATGGTTATGAGCACCCCTGACTTTTACCTCCTCTCCAAAGCTGCCACTTTCTTTGCATTCAAAGTCACAACAGGAGGATAACCTACCTTACTGTAGGATATCCCATCAAACACAGAGGTGATTTCTGCTGGAGATGACACACTGACTACAATTGGGTGGGAAGACAGCAAAGAGTCATCCTTCAGTACAGGAAGCACATCATCAATCAAAACCTGTTCAAGCTGAGAAAGAGAAGACATTAGAGCAGAAAAAAAAGCAGGAGTATATGACAACTTCTCAAATAAGTAGCTTGAACTGCAGCTTCTCTAGGCAGTTAGAAATGGAATGAAATTTCATGCCCTCTAAAGAAGGACTTGCAAACTCTTACTTCACATCTGAGAGGGGAGGGATAAACTTTTCCTTAACTAAGATAAATCGCCTTTTGCATATCCTGTTTTCCTGTGTGTACCATAACACAAACACACCCATCCCATCCTCTCTTACCCCCAGCAGGCAAAAATAATAGCCTGTGTTACCAATTTCAGAAGTGTGAACAATATTTGCAAAGCATTATGGGCTCTTCTTGCAAAAATGGAACTGGAACAGAGGGAGGGAAGAAGGAGACAGGGTTCCCCATCCCAAGGCTTATAATGTTTTTTAAAGTGATATTAATTAAAAAAAAAATATTAAATAGCCAGTAGTCAAAATCCCTTACTTCCTAATCATTATTGACCAAAACAGACTAAATTTCAATTTAGTTTTCCTCTTCTGATACTCACAAGGATAATGAAATGTCTCTAGATCTTAGATGAACATAGTATCTAGATACAAAAAGGTCTTCTAAATTTTGAACTCAGTAATTAGAATTTTCTTACATAGTTAGGTCAACAGATCTTCTACTTCAAAGTGTAAAAGTGACCCAGGAATGATTTTGTTCTCAGCATCTCAGCAGGGAAAGCAACAAGAAGGCACTGCTTGTTTCTAAAGTCACCAGGTTCAGGGGGTAGTAGATTTCAACAGGTTCAACCTATGCAAAATCTAGCCTGCTCTCTTCCACTTGTATATGTTGTCTATGTCCTAGTAGCCAGAATCTCGTTACACCTGGACAGCTAGGGGAAAATATGCATGCTATGTGCCGTCACATCTGTTTGGGAGGGGAGGAAGGAAGGAGTAGGAAAACTCCCTTTATTCACACACTGCTATAATTCCTCAGAGTATAATGCATATTTAAGGCTAACTTCTTTGCAATACCCTCAAAGTGTCTGGAGTTAGCACAGTTAGCGTTTTGGCCCTTCACTGTCAATACCTGTTTTTGCACTGCGCAGAGTAGAGATTGTCCAAGTTGAAGCATTTGAAATGACATTTACAATGCTGGCAGAAGCTGAATGGGAGTTCAATATTTTCCTTAATGAATAGCTCAAGCTGTGGAGACAGGCCCAGGTTCCCAACCCTTACCAGAGTGGATAATGATGCTAAGTCCCATGAAGAGAGTACAGCCCAACCAAATAAATACAGGAAAATCCCCATCTTTCAGAGTCAGACCTTTAAACAACCTTGCAAAATTGTTAAGGCTCTGTCCAGAACGCACCTAAGTGTTATTTACCATAAAAATAACCAAACACCTGACTCATTTGTTAAAAATGAATGACTCTTCCCTACAGACTAAAACTTTATAAAGTTTATTTTGACTGGTTTCAGACCATAACATTGGTAGGTGAAAAACTTAAACCAACTCTTTCTTTATGTTGCACCACATTATGTTAGTTCTGTATAAATATACTCTTTCTTCATAATCCTTGTCTAAATTTTACTCCCTTCCAAAATGTTCCTCCCTGCCCCGTCAATCCTCCACAAGGCAGAAATAATTACCATTTGCCAATCTGGTTCGGTTGCGTTTGCTCCCAGGTACTCAAAATAACTGGCAAATCCTTCATTTAACCACAAGTCATCCCACCAGTCCATGGTTACAATATTTCCAAACCACTACAATTATAAACATAAAGATGCAGTTTTAGCTGAATATGTACATTTCAGTATCTCACATCTCCACACACAACATTCATTTGCTTACTTTCTTCCTGCTTTTTTCCTGCCAGATGAAAATTATCATAATTCTGGGGTTGAAATAGGAATTAAGGCCTTGCCTTGTGTATAAACATCACTTTTATTATAAAATTACATATTACTGGGGAGATTGCTAATGATTCATGTGCAACTGAAAATATTTTTAGTTTCTTCCTCTTGATTTGATGATTTGTGCTTTTAAGGATATGTTTTCAGACAGCCTCCATAGTGTATAACTGTCCCTGTTTGCTTGCCCAAAAGAGACATCTGCACATGTAAATTAGTTTCTCTAAGATATTTCAAACAGATTTTTATAAGTTGGCTGACAGTCTGGGCCCAAGCATCTAACTTCCTGAGAAAAATTCCAAGGCAGTAGTCATGGTATTTTAAAGCTCTAATGGGGATCTGTTTTAACATGGTATTTTGCAATCAGATTCTGAGCACATCAAAGATCCTGAGATGGAGCTAATGACAGTATTTTCAAGCTTAAAATATTGTGACTATATATTTGAAACAATGTAAAAATGGATCATGTCCTAAAATGTACCTGATGAACGAGTTCATGGGCTATCACAGCAGCTACTCTCTGTTTGTTGGAACTGGCTGACTCCTTGGGGTCATACAGCAGGTTTGTTTCTCGGTATGTGATCAGCCCCCAGTTCTCCATAGCACCTGTCCCAAAGTCTGGAATAGCTATTTTATCTGCATTGAAAGAATACATGATTACCACTGTATCCTGGAAGTCAATTAGCTTGCCTTCTCTCTATATATTTACAGCCTGTTTTGCTTACCATTTGTGATTCTGGCTTACCACTGTGGACTGCAGGCTATAAGCTGTATTTAAGAAGAGAGGAACTGGCCTACAGCAGCTGATAGCAAGCGCCCTGGCTCTGCTGAGATTAATAGAGGTAGGATCAGTTGCACTAGCTGAGGATCTGTCCTGTGAAGTGATGCTATGCCATCTCCTGGGAACGTGCATATCATATATTACTTAATTTTGGCTCCAGAAATTAATACTATTGCCTGGGGATGTGCTGTAGGCAGTAAACCTCCTGAAACTATTTGTAGCATAATGAGGCATGACATTGTTTGTCACACTGTTGTATTAAAAATATTTATTGACATGTTAACTGATGTAAATCCCTCATGCAGAGAACAACATCTGCTTCTTTGCCTGACAATTTGTGGGGGTCACTCATTTATGGTCAGTAATCAATACAGGTTTAAATGAGAATTGCAGACTCAATTGAACTAGCATTTTCTTCTGCAAATAATGACCACAGGCTTTCTATATGGGTTAGTGAAAAAGTACAGATGGATTTAAAAATTAATAGAATGAAAACCTCTCACCCCTCTATAACGGAAGATAGGAATTAGTTATTTTAAATTAAACAACTTGATTACAGAAGCAAAGCTGATAGTTTGATAAGGGCTTCACTGATAGTCAAAATTAGGATGCAAGGAGAGAGGTAATGCCAGAAGCCATAAATCAATGTGAAATACAATATTTAAATAAACCATTATGCAGAAACATACTTGATTCATCAGGTTTAATCTGGATAAATTCTAATAATGAGAAAACAATATGGTAAAACAAGATTTGTGATCCAACAAACAGACATTCTAAGAAAAACAGTATCAAATCTACAAAAGCATCTATCCTCTGGTACTGCTGACCTGAGGATACCAGTCCACCCTGTAGCACAGACAGGCCCTTATTGATACTCTGCCATAACAAAGTCACCAGGCTTTCATGAAAATGAAAGTTTGAATATAAAGCCCAGGTGAGATATAGTACCTATTATTACTGGGGACCAGTGTCTGAAAGAACAACATATTGTACAGGTTTCCCTAATTCAGTTGTACTTGAAATCCAAACAGATATTTACAGTGAACTCAGGTGTTGTTTTGAAACAAGGACGTAAAAATCTTTTGTTAAAGTAATATAGATTAGCCTGATAGGTACAGGTACAAATAGCCAACAAAAGGTTTGCATAGCGTTATTAATTGTCTTCAAAGTTTTGGGGATTTTTTCCCCATTGTATTGTCTTGACTTGTTTGCAGTTAGTATTTTTCCATCCTTTTAAGTTCATGAATCTAACCAAATTACCTCTTTGAAGGTCTTAGAAGGGAGAATTTCCAAAACTCTGATCACATTCCCAACTTGATTATTGTGCATTTTATACTGCACGAATGAGATCCAGAGTCCAGATATTCCAAGTTAAAGGATACCCACATGCGCTGCTTTCTCTTTGCTTGTTTTGTAACCATGGGCAAAATTTGAGAGTGTGCCCGCTCTTATTTAGTTCTGGATCTTTATTTAGCCCAGCAGTAGAAACTACAAATTATATGCTGGACCACATTCATCTTTCTAAGAAGTGGATACACACCCACTTTGCACTAAGGTTAAATAATACAACATACTCTCTAGCAGTTTACATTTTCACTTATCTCACTGCTGACTTTTGTCCAGAAGTTCACATGGAAGTGGTACATATTTTTCTGAAACTTCTGGCTCTGTTTTAATTCATGATGGTCCTTTGCCTATGACTCCAATGCTGCCCTTGATTTTCCATAAGACACTTTGAAATAAACATGCCAAGACCAGTTCTTCAGTTCAGCAAACTGAACTGAGAGAACTGGTAACTAAACTGTTACTGAGACCAACTCATCCATCATGACATTTTGAAACACCTTGAACTACATTGGTACAGTTTTAAAACATCCTGACATTATATAAGCAGTTAGAAACCAAGTGCTTTCATGCTGTTTTCCACCAAAGCACAGAGATCTGCAGGAGCAACATAACCACGACACTGAATTAACAAAATAAAAAATATAAATGTTAATAATCACCTAGTTTTGGAAGAGAATAGTTCAAATCAAAGTACTGTTCAAAGAAGTCGAATACAATTTTTGTTACATTTGCTGCGTATTCTGCCGTGTGTATTTGCTGTGGCTGGGCGTAAACTCTGAGCTGTAAAATACAGAGAGACACTTAGAGAAGTTTTCAGTTGAAAGAAATCAGGTGTCAAACACTGAAAAGGCATTTAGCATACCTACCTCTAACACTGCAGGTTTTCTCTGAGACTGGCCTGAACACTGAATTCTGTTCCCTATCACATTTTTTCAACAAAGTTTTTCATAGGAGAGACCAAGTCAACATAATCTGTGCACATTTTCCACAGTATGTCTGAATTGCAAACTGGCAAGACCCATGTCTGGAAGCTCACAGTGGCCAAGCTTGGAGCAGGGCATGGATGCATACCAGCCTCTAGTTCCCCACGGCCTGGTTTTCTCAAGAAGGAAACCTGGGCAAGCACAGTCAAAGGGGATCCATTTGTTCTGAGTAGTTCAGTGATCTTGACTGATCCAATCAGATCAATCTTTAGGAGCACATCTGTGTTGAAATGTGTCTGAAGTCCATATATTAACTGTTTTTATTGACCTTCTTCCTGCCTTTCCTACCTTCTATCATCATAGTTTACTCTTATCCTTTTATGTTTGAAAATCTCACACCCTCTCACACAGACAGTGCATTGACCAGATCTGTAACTCTTCCCAGACATGCAGGTTGAGTGGCTGTTTCACCAGGACCTTGGGCCACAGAACCACCCAGTCACAGCTTTGGTGCCCACTGGGCTGCTGCGCCCCAGGGAATCAAAGGCAAAAATCAGCTCTCTCTTTTATTGCCAGCAAAGTCCAGGAAAACTGGCATGTTTGGTAGCCCTGTGTGTGATGAGTGACCATTTCTGTGCTCCTCTTCCATATCTGAATGCAAAAACTGGTGTGTTGAATGTTGACCTTTCTATCCCTGAGGCTTGGCTATTGCTGTCAAGCAGGAGGAACAAGCTCTGGAGGACTAAAGTCTTTATGGCACCCATACCTATGATGAGGAGACCTGCAGCCTGACAAAACCTTTTGGGATGTTATCTTCACATTGTGAAGACAAAGTTTGAGTTTAGAATTTATGGAGTCTTTTGGGGGACTTTCCCTCAATCTCTTTGTCCCAAAGCCTATAGAAGCTGTAGTCTCTTTTCTTCACTGTTCCCAAAAATCTCCAGTGTGGATAAGAGATTTCTGTATGGAGTGAAGTTTCTGGTTTTAGGAAAACCAATCCATCACATTTTGCCAGCTCCTTGACTCTTATGAATGGGCCACATTCATCTGGCTACCCTGGTGTGGCTTGTTTACTCCTTCAGTGCTGTCTTACAGCCAGGAGTTTAGGGCCCAAGCTGAGCAAGAGAGCTGGTCTATTCCAGGAGCTCTTTTGGAGCCTGACAACACATTGATTTCAATACCATGAAATTACACTTCCTCCAGTGAGGGGGAGGGTGGGAAAGTAGTCAGAAATAAAGCTGGAATGAAAAAAACAAAACCCAAAAAAGCTTCTGAAATTCAATCGGGCATCCATTCCAGTCAGGGGATTTCCCCCAGGGTCAGTTTGCAATTACAATCTGCAATTTCCACTTCTGTAAGCTCTTTACCCAATTTAGCAGTCTTCAGTCCCCTAGCTGATCCATATTAATGGTTTCCAAAACCTTCAGCATGCACTAGAACTGACTTTGGGTTTCATTTGTATAATCTCCTCTGTGATTTTTCAAACCAGACATTCAGTACCTGACAGGTGATCAGCTCAGCAACATTGTTTCCAGCTGTAGGCACATTTCCCACCATCGATTTAATTAATGTCTTCGTTAGGGCTTTCAGAGTGAATGGCAGAGTTTTAAAATAATTTACCATGTCATGTGAGCTGTATGCTCTTGCTGTTGTTTATGAAAGTAATTTATGGATCATGTAGGTACTTTCTGTTGGATGAGGGATTTATTGTTAGAAAATTACACAGCAAAATACGGACTGTTCTTTTCAGTAGTTGGTGAATCTAAATACCTCATTGTTCAGCTGGGCTTCAAAGTCCTTGGACAGGAAGCCTGTCCAAGGTTAGAAGAATAATTTCTGATATATATGATTAAAATTTCGAAAGATAGTCTGGTTTTCCGGGGAAAAAGACAATTTTTAGTGAAAGATCTTACATATGTACTTTATATTGGTAAAACTATGTCCATGCTAAGATAAAGGAAACAGTTATGATTTTAACCTCACTTAAACCCCAAGTTTTCTAGCGCAGGCAAGTCCTCTGACACTGTTTAGTGAACAGCATTAATAAACTATGTAGTTACTGAGGCCTGAATTAGAAGACGTTTCTTCAGGCAACCTCTGTACTGACACAAATGCTTCTACACACAGGGTTTAATTATCATGTTTCAGTGAACACTCCCCTTCTATTTAGAAAAGCTACAACCAGTCAGGAACATTGTGGGCTTTACTGTTTAGCTTGGGGAAAAAAAACAAATAGTGACCTCAGGCCATACTCTGGAGCGTGGCATTGGTAAGTAGCAAATTTTAACTTCTGTATGTAGAAAATAGTGTTGCACACTTCTTCACTAGACTTCTTTTCCCCTACCACACTGTGTTTTTCACAAAGTTCTACACAAATTCTGAATCTTAAAGTAATTAAACTCTAGAGAATATCTCTTGAGACCAAATAGTCAAAGTCCTGTCCCTGATAATGAGTGGATCAGCTACACTGAAGAGCAATTGGTTAACAAAATTGTGAGACTGAGTGGCCTAAATATGTACTCCTGTTCAGTGAATTACTTAGCCGAACAGCAGGGAACTAAGAGTATTACATCTCGGTCTTAAATCAGGCTCCATTTGCTTGTCTAAGTGTAATTTAGCTTTGGTTATTTGTCAAGTAATAAGGTAGGCATACAGCATGACACTAGCAAGGGCACAGAGGGAGGCTTCAGCACAGTGCTGTGCCAGAAGTCTTTGCTAAGAACTGAATCAGAACTTTGGAGTATTTCTACAAGAAAGATTTTCACATCAGCAAACAGCCTTAAGTAGGGAAGGATTTGCTGAGCTTTTTTGGATAAAGAAACTCAGGAAGAGCTAACTGGCTAAGGGAACAGTGGCCTGGCTGGGGTGTTGTTCTAGGTTCCCTGTCTAGTTATGACACAGTCTCCAGAAAAGGAGGAAAGCACTGCCAGCTCACCTGAACCAGAGACCGTGTGTTATTTAAGGACAAAGGAAGGGGAAGAAGCAAGAGCATACAGCCTTGGCATTACTCTTGGTATCAGATGAGAAAAGATCGAAACCAATAAACAATTAACAGCAGGTTGAGCATCCCAAACTAGTTTTAGGCTAAATGAGGAGTTTATGTTGAGGGGCAAATTGTATTTAGGATTTCAGTTTGCTATTTGATGTAATGTCTTGTGAACTCTTTATGCCTGATCAGCTTCACCTTCAGGAGGTTTGAATCTAAGCAAGAAATGGATTGGCCTGCCAACTGCATATAAATGAAGGAGCTATTTCAATTTTATGGTTTCAGATTCAAACCCATTCCCTTCATTAGGGCATCTACCAAATATCCAGCTATTTATGCAGACACTATCACTTTTGTACTTATTTGCAAAGAACTTACACTGGGCAGTTGCCTGTAGCCACTGTTATGAAATAAAGTAAACCAATACATATTGGCACACAGCATTGTAGTCCTATGTCTCCATCGTTGTAATAACATCAAGTGTTTAGATTCACACTTTTTAACCCACAGAAAATACAAAATATTTGTATCCAAGGCCTGTGATTCTTCTGAATCCCTTAACTTGCACATTCCTTCAGTCACTGGCTTTCGAGACAGGGATGAGTTCAGAGAAAGAATACTCCTTCCTTCACCTATGTGCTTGTATGGGAGGTACTGACTGGGATCTGACACAGATGGGAGACAGAGAAGGACTGAAAAACACTATATGTAGTCAAGGCCAGAGGGACCACTGTGAGCACCTAATCTGATAAAACAGGCTGCATAAAATAAGCTGTAGGGAAGGGAAAAATATGTTCCTGTTTGTATAAAAAGAGAGGGGTTTTTTTTAATGGAAATCAAGGCACATCAGTCATTGAGCCATATTCAGGCTGCAGCAGTACTTACAGGTTTTCCACTAGCTGATATTCTCTCTATCCAGGCAAACTGGTGCACTGCAAAGCATACCAGATAAGTGCTCATGGGAACTGATTTCTCAAAAGTTGTTCGATTCCAACCACCGCCAAGCTGTACAGTTTGCTGCAGAAATGGAAAAATAATCAAATTTATTTTTAGAATTGCAAACACATGCACAAGAGGGTACAATACTTCTATGAAGGCTGCAACGGCATAGGAATGATAAATCACCTCTGCAGGTTCACCTGTTCTGGCATTTCATTGCCGAAAGCATGAGAACAGAGAACACATTTTTCTTGTGCAATACATGAAATGGGATTTTGCTTTTCGGCACTGAATAAGTTTATCTGGTTCTAATTTTCATCAGGGATTTGAAATCATTCACATCCACAGAAATTTTGCCAACAGGAGTTTTCTGGTGTATACTACAGTGTTTTGTTCTTGCAATAGTTACATAAAATAACATCACTTTGGTCACAGCAGAGAAGAGACTGAATTCTCTATTTAGTACATGCATCATGTATTTAAGTCATGATGCAGGGATGCTACCTGGGATGCTGCCTAGGGCAGTGGTCACAGCACCAAGCCTGACAGAGTTCAAGAAGCGTTTGGACAATGCTCTCAGGCACACTTGGGGTGTCCTGTGCAGGGCCAGGAGTTGGACGCAATGGTCCTGATGGGCCCCTTCCAACTCGGCATATCCTGTGATTCCATGATTCTATTCTAAATATTTATTTCTGCTATTCATTTTCTGCTAACGTCTGATATTTTTTGTGCTTCTGACTGGATGACTAACTTAAATTGAACAAAAGCCAAAACCATGTAAGAGACATTAGTCTTCTAGAGATACAATGTTTGATGAGATTCACAATATAAATAAAGAACAGACAGTTGATGTTACAAGTAATATGATTCCATGAGCAAAAAAGCATTTTCATAGATATATTCACAACCCCCTTTTCACGGAGATATTCACAATCTAATTTTTCATTATTTTACCCATTTTGACTCTCTTTTGATATTTTTTCTTCTTTCAACAAAGTCAGGAATTAAGTGGGAAAAAAAATTGAAAAAAGATCAACTCCTGCAAAAAATGCAAATGAAATGTACAAATTTCTGATTTTATTGATCTGATTTTACCATCCTGATTATAAAGCTCCACACCACCAATAGTACTACAAGATGTGTAACACACAGCATGCCTTGCATTTACAAAGTGTTACATCTCCGTCTGTGGTAAAGATCTGTCCCAAACATCTTTCACTATTAAGACCAGAGCTACTGACCTTGACCAGATGAAAAAGTGCCCTGCTATAATCCCTTAGTCAAAACTCAATATGAAATCAGCATAATCTATACTTTCTTATCTGTACTTGTTTTTTAGCAAAAGAATTACAAAGTGGTAGTTAGCGCTTTGAAAGTTTATTATTTTATGTCCATACTAGAGGCAAGGTCCACATGTCAGGGTGTAAAGTAAATATCAAAACCCAATAAATCTTGATAACGTACAGTGTCATCCCCTTACTTCCATGCTGGTACTCTCATTTATCTGGGGTGTGTGAGGAAAGGCACAGCACCCTCCTATCATGTGTTGTTCATCGAAGTGCCTGGTGGTCTCTTAGGTATCATAGAAATACTTTCATTAAGAATGGGTCAGAGCCTTAAATGTGCAAAGGGTTTGGCTGCATCTGTATCAGCCTGGTAATAGATATCTCAGCTGCATTGTTCGAAGAGTAAGTTTGGGGGACTCTAAATAAAACTACACAGTAAAGCAGACCTTTGTTTTCTGGGTGGGGCAGTGATTGGAAAGATGCAAATGCCAACAGCCTGGAGGCTGGAAGCTCTTTTTTCTTTCTTTGTTTCTTTTTTTCTTTCTTTCTTTTTTTTTTTTAACTTGGCACTTTATCACCCACTTCAGAACATATTAGTAGAAATTATACAATAGACTACACATTCATTTGAACTATTCAGTAGAAACTCTCTCATCTGAAAGCCATTCAGTATTCTTCCAGAAGGCCCAGAGGTAGATAATTGATGCTATTGAATTTCATACAAAACTTGGAATTTGACACACTGGGTCTAGAAATGGACTATTTAGGAAATTATAGACATGGTGGAATGACAAATGTCCACACCCATGAGCTGACAGATGGAGTTTCAGATCCTCCATTATTAAAAATAATAATCCCAGTCTTTCTGGCCAGCAGGACTCTTTGCCATTAAATTGTGATTAGCAGACCCTCGTTTTGGACCATTATAGAGTTTTAGTGATTATTTTACACTTTCCATCTGGGAAGCAGCTGTCTTCCAGAGTATTCATTCCCAGATTCTACCCAGTTTGACTGAAGAACCTGCTAGTATCTATTTGTGGTTAGTAGGGATGCTCAAATAAGAATACCTGAACAGAGGGTCAGCTGGCTAACAACAGAAGAAACGTTTCATTTTTGCTTTGGATTTGTCTCTGTACTGCCATGTTATGTGCTGGTGGACCATTTTGAGTCCTAACCAACCAACCAGTTCTGTTCATGGAATGTTTATTCACCATTAGTTTTATAGTGCCTGGGTGGTAGAGTCTTGCAACGCACATTGCTTTTCCAGTGTCTCTACAGAACCATTCCACTTAGGCAGCAGTTGGGAAATACATACCTGTACAGGCATGTTTGAAAGTGCTTGGTATGCATCTTGATGGATGATAGATATGTTGTAAGTTGCCTTTTTGTTTGGCTCGTCAAAGCAAGGAAATGATTTCCGTGCATCTGTTGGCTCATGATCAGTAGCTGCAATGCTCCTTAAACAAAAAACACAGTGGCAAGCCTTCATTATATAACTTTGAAATGTTATCTGTAATTTCTAAGCATATTTTTTATCAATCTCACAAACTAAATTCAACTACAAATATTTATGTGTATTTGTCCATTCACAAAAGCAGGTGACATCAGAAACGCACAAGACATCACATAGGAGTGTGTAACGTATATGTCAGTCTGTCATCAATATCCTCTAGGTTTCAGAGCAAAAGCTAAAGCAAATTCTTATCAAGAAATATTTTTAGGAGCCAGACAGTCATTACACCTCATGGATGGTAGAAATTTTGTTCACCCCCCTGCTGAGCTTTCCCATTGATTTTTGCACCTAAAATAAACTACTGATGATATCACCTGAAAAGAAATCAAGTAACTCCATGTGCTGTTTACCCACTACAGATATCTTGGGATTACAGTGTTGAACATCTGAGATGACACCTTGAAACTGTGTAAATGCCAATAAATCTCATCCTGCTTGTGTGTTTCTTCTTCTGAATTTACCACGTACAATTTTCTCCTGGTGCTGTTATGCTCCCCTGACTCTGTTAGTGAAACTGCTGGAGAAATCGTGGAAAGTTCAGGTGAACATCCTAGTACATAATGGATGCTATGCAAGCTGTGTCAGGGGGGTTAGAAAGTAATCTCAGTTATGCAAAACCAGCTGGGGGAGCTAGACAATAGGGGTCATGTAAAAACATAAGGTGAAAGTTGTGAGCGTTCATATCGTGCTTGCTTCTTGCAGTGACATAGGGCTCCCCCATCAATGACCTACACAGTGGCAGAGCATATTCTCTGGTGATTGATGGTAAAAGGGATCACAGATGCTTCTTCAATTAATCAGGAATGTAGAGTATTTTCTGACAGCACTTCTACAGCTGCTCCAACTATATTAAGGTAGTTTTTCTTTCCAAAAAGTAATTAAAAGTGTACATCATAAATTACAGATCTGCAGCAATCCTACAAGCTCACTTGACAACCAATTTTTCAATGTTCCTGTTGCCCTTGGCATTTCCTTGTGACGGTTACATACTAAACTGGTCATTAGGAACTTGTAGCAGCAAGGGTCTTTTACAAGCGTGACAGAGGTAACGTGTCTGGGTTCTCTCCATTCATGTTCCTTGGAATAGTAGCTCAAAGGTTCATGGGCAGAAAGCATGATGAACATTCACCTTAACATAATTTTAGACTCAATAGGGTTTCTTTTGCTTGTGCATTCTTTGCTGTCACTCCCTACTTTTCATAGGATTTGAGAGGTATTTCACAATTAAGTTAACTCCCAGCCTCCAGGGCAATGCTTCACAGCTATTGGTTAAAAAAATTACTATATATTTTGACACATTTATGTCTTGTTCCTACAGACTGATAACATTGTGATATCTCTGCTGATTTATAGGGTGATAATCCATCTATCCTCATATGTTTGTGGAGGTAGACAGACATAAAGAGTGCAAAACCTTAGTGCTAGCATTTCTATAGGCTAGATGATGAGAACTCCAGACTATGGCATGTGTAGCAGTGGCAATAGAAATATGAAATGTTGTAATTTACTTTCAAACTGCATAATGTAGTTTTTTGATAAGATTTTCTTTACTGCTTGGTGGCTTCTGCTCTTGCAGCTGATGTCCAGACCTTTAAATGTGAGCTAGAAATGACAGGTGTAAACATCACAGTAATAAGAAGTGAAGATCTAGCTGAGACTGCATCCAGCTGTTCCCAAAATAAAACAGTGATGCATTTAGAACTCTGATGAATTTTCATTTTTTTCCTCTCCCCCAAAGTACAAGGCACTAATGTGAAACCCTTCCTCCCTAAGCTGATTGAAGCATTTTTCTCCTAGTCTTTCTTAATATTCAGATTTATTGCTTCTTCAGAGAAAACTTTCTACTTGAGGAAGAAAATCAGGAGTGCTACTTTTGTATACAGAAGAAAATTTTGCCCTTCCCTATTCAATAAAATCCTAATTACATCCCTGTTAGCCATGTGCCAGCCTCTTGTTCTCTTATGGACAACAGACAGAATTCCTTTAAAAGGGAAGCCATACCTTGTCACTAATAGTAGTGCTAAATCCAAGCCAGCTGCTTTGACATGTTTGTATTATTTGTAATATTAAGGAAAAAATACAAGGGGGCTTTAGAACATTACTTGAGAGAACCTAATGACTTGAAATAACCCATTACACCAAGTAAGGACTCTTCTTTTGCTCATTTCCATAATATCTGAAAATAACACAAGTGTAACATAGTTATGTTTACTGCATCATGCCAAGTATGGAAGGACCGTTATCCTTTTTCATCAACGAGGAAATTAAGTGTGCAGACAGAGGAATAGTTTTACCAAAGGACTTAAGTGCTTACAGTTGATTGAGGAACCCACAAGAGGATCTAGGCAGGTCTATGTCCAAAATCCACAATGTCAAAGTTTCTGCTTTCCTATTCCTTACCTGCATGTGCACATCTATTTAAATAGTTGTGTTTTCAGGGTGTCTCAAGTTCTGCTTCAGGGCATGTCCAAAAGCACCTTTTTCCTGATGGAGGATTGTGTGATCTGTCTGAACAGGATTACCCAATGAGGCGTTCTTCTCCCTAAGCTTCTCAAGGATCCCTCTAAGGAGACTTAGAGGCATGTTCAGCACGTCTACCTGTTTTCCATGAAGTGTGGTGGGAGGTTTGAATCTAAGCAACAGCAGAGCCTGGATGTGTGCCCAGTTTGAAAACAAAAGACATTATAGCTATGCTTTGGCAAACCTTTACTTTCACAGATAGAGAGCTGGGGAGCAGCTCAGCCCTGGGAGCTGACAAACCAGTGTTATTAAGTCTCTCAAAAGGTCCTGCTGCTTCTAACACTGTACTGAAGGGATGATAGAGTAGGTAAATTACATGTTGGATCTCATTTTCACCTCAGCCCCCTTCTCTTTAACATCCACTATTAATAGACTTATTTGATCATTGCTATTACCTGATCTGATTTGTACTTACTTGCAACATGACAAGAATGGAACTATTTGGGTTGAAATTTTCCAAGGGTCACGTCCACCTCAGGCAAAGGCAAAACAAAAAAGCTAATTCCAGTCAGCATTGGTTTTGAGTAGAAAGCCAGGGGAAAATAAATTTTTAATAAGTGATAAAACCCTTCCCTGACTGTCCTTCTTCACCCCATCCTATCCCCTACCCTCTGCCATGTAGCAGCAACTTGGCTGGTGACTGCTTTAATTTCAATGCTGTACTTATCACTATCACATACATCGCCTCTGCCACCCCCACAAACAATCTGCCCAAACTCAATCACATCAAAAATATTTCAGAATTCACCATTCACTCATTTTTATTAAAGTCCTTCTCAAGCCTAACAAACTCACACCCTCAAGTTCATTTCTGTATTGAGAGTTTTCAGACTGCTGGCTAGGATCATCCTTGCAATTGTAGCTTCCAGCATCCAATTCAAGAAGTAGGAACAAGCAAGTGAGGTCACATCTTTTCTTCCTGACATCAGATGCTTGTCTACCTACACTGTCTGGATTTGAGGGACAGACACTCACCTCTCCTGCCCTGCAAGTCAGCAGGCCTGTGTTCTGGTCCTGCTGTTCCGGTGCTGTGACAGACCTGGGGCTATTAATTTAATATCTAGGTATCCTTCACCAGTGAAAAGGAAGTAACACAGCTCAACTTAGAAAAATGCTAACTGCTAACTGCTGTGGAGGTCAGATGCTCAAAGTAAAGAACCAAAGCACCTTTCAAGTCAGAGCAATACTGAGGTCATAAATGGAGGAAAACAAGTGTTAAAGAGTCGCCTGGTTCGAGCTGTTCCCTCCATGACTTCTTTGCAGGAAAAATCAATGCTTGCTTTATCCCCTACCTCTTGGATCTGCTGCTGCTGGTGCCTGTCACTGCTGTTACTCCTGGCATTGCCTGTCAATGGTTGAATGGAACTGATGAGAGTCTCGCTCATGACACCATTGTCCCAGGAGGGCAAACAAATGCAGTGAAAATGCATCAGTGTTTGTCTCCATGTTCCTGCTACAGGGCCTTGTAAAAGTCTAGCCAAGTTTATCTCCCAGCTGTAAAAGCTGGAATGAGTCACTTCAGAAATGTAAATATTGGAAAATGGATTACTGTCCTCTCCACATATTAACTGCAAAGAAAAGCCTTTGAGCAGTGGGCAATGAGTTTTTCAAGCTTCCACCTTGAAGTGATGCAAACCTGGCAAGAGGAATGGGTTAGCTGAACTGGTAGAGGCTTTGTAATCTTTCAATAACAGTTGATACATTCATAATGAAGAGATGGAGCACAAAAAAAAAGTCAAAGATAACCTTAATTGTTTGGACTTTCCTACACATAATTTAAACCAGCTGCAGGAGAGACTCGGAAGTTCTGGTTTGAATATTCCTTAGCCTTACAACATCAAGGAGGTATGCTATCAGGAAAGCTATCAAAAGAACATTTTGCACCAAAACTGTTACCTGGGGGAGGGACAGCAGAGAGTGGTGATAGTTGTATGCTATTTATTGTACTATAGAGATAAAAACAGGCCTTGATCCCTCCAGCTCTCTGACGGAGCCATTCAGTTCAAAGGTAATTTGGGACCAGTAGAGCTTGAAAGAGTTTCTCAGAATTATAATAATAACAAACCCCTCCAGCCCACATTCACTAGTCAGCAACCAAAGGGTTTTGAATACAGCATCTTCCTTAGGGGAATGAGAAAAATAAAGAACAGCCCAGAAAAGTCAGCAAGTTGGTGAGAGACAAGACTAAAAAGCTGAAACAGGAATAGAGCAGGTCTGACCAAGTAAAAATAGAGAAGAAAGTTTAATAAATAAAACTGCTTTACTTGATCTGTCCATTCTCAGTGTAGGTCGTCCTATAAAACCCAACCAGCGAACCATTCAGCCAGCCTTGAAACTTCAGGGTGAGCACATAGGGATCACTTTCATCAGTGACAGGGAGCTCTGCTGCTGCCTTCATTACTATGTATTCTTGTGGCTTGTACTCAAAGCAGTCATTCAGAGCAATCTGCTGTCCTGAAGATTTCTGGAGTGTGGGTATTTCTGTAACTCTGGTCTCTCGAAGGTGAAGCCACATGTAGCTGGTTGGTTTTTCCAAAGCAATAGAAATACTGACTGTCCCACTGTAAGTGTCTTTCTCCATTTCAGGCTTGATTTCCAGATCATAGTGGACAGGCTTGACATAAGTGGGCAGCCTAAAATGTCTCCATTCTCCAGTCTCATCATTCTTGGAAGGACAGGGACCCAAATCCACTGGGGGAGGAGGCTGATCTGTTGTCGTTGCCTGATCTGTTGTTGGTTGATCTGTTCCCTTTGGAGGTTGCTGAGATTTAGGTCTGCTCAATCCCACACCAAGCCCCACAGCAAGTCCTACAACAACCACGACGCCACAGATGATAGCCACATGCTTTGTCTTCATGCAGTACCTCTTGGACTTCCCATCCTCAAAATCCATGCCCTCCATCTCTGCTCCTGGGTCTGTTCTCAGAGCAAAACATTAACCATAAAAAAGGTTATTAGTCACTTCAGCACTTGCATTCAGTAAACCAAGCAGTCTTGGTTTGTATTTTAATTGTGTAGCTATAGCTGTTCTCTGCCTGTCTCCCGCACCTCGCTTTCCATGAGACACTCAATTAATTAAAGACAACATGCATTTGGAGGAAATATGAATGATCAAAAGAAGTGCAGCTGAGCTGGGAGACGGAGGGAACTGACACAGAAGAACATTGTTCCTGCCGTACTCCCCTTATAAGCAGTGCAACCCCACCCCCCAGCCCCTCCTGTTCTGGCCTGAGTTAAATATAAAACAGTGCTATGTTAATCAGCAGTCAGGAGATGATCAGATGCCAAAGCTCTGTCAGCAGCTTTCAGAAGGAGTTTGCAGATAGAGGTGTAACTGCTCCAAACCTTCAACCTTCACCACTACCTCTTCCTTTTTTCCCTCTGCTCTGTCTTGTTTGGATTTTTGAGGTTTGCATTGGGGTTTTTTTCTTTCTCTTACTAACAAAGATTTCCTTGAATTTCCACTCTATATTTAGTGAAATGACATCTCAAAACTTGCAAAAATCACATACATCTTTCGGTTGTTTCCCCTGTTTTCTAGTCTCATTTACCTTTGCTGAGTAATTCAAGGCAGTCACAGAGAGATGACTGCACAGTGGAACAATAAATTTTGATCACTGACTTCAAACTTTAAAAGTTGTCTAATTCTTCTCCCCCTCACAGGGACAGTTTTTCAGGAGATTGACCATAACCATGCATGCAGGCTGATAGCCTGGATAGCATTGCTTTGTTGGTCAGCACAATTACAGTGCTGCCTGTGAACCCTTGCTGTGAGGGACACTTGTAAGTATGATTTATGCACTGAAGATCTAATTTAGCATTTATTGCTTGTCATCACAATGTGGCACTTCATTGAAGCAAATTAATTGAATAGAGCCTGATTCTGCTAGAGGGAACTTATTGTGAGTAAGGTCTTGCTAAGCCTGCAAGCAAGATGTTGCTAATGCAGTATGAAACTGAGCACAGCAGTAGTCTTGACCTTGTTTGATACTGTACTAAAGGAAAATAGTGTAGAATAAAAATGTCAGTCCCTGCATCTCTTAACCTTTTTTCTCCACTTATGTAGCCCACGTGAGTAGATTTTTTAATCAGGCACATCAGTTTTGCTTCATGCCTCTTGATTTAGTTTATTAAGAGACAGACTATTATCACATCAGTTGCAACTGACTCTTTTCTCTTCTTTTCTTTTCTTTTCTTTTCTTTTCTTTTCTTTTCTTTTCTTTTCTTTTCTTTTCTTTTCTTTTCTTTTCTTTTCTTTTCTTTTCTTTTCTTTTCTTTTCTTTTCTTTTCTTTTCTTTTCTTTTCTTTTCTTTTCTTTTCTTTTCTTTTCTTTTCTTTTCTTTTCTTTTCTTTTCTTTTCNTTTCTTTTCTTTTCTTCTTTTCTTTTCCTGAATGGATTGACTTAGGCCTTAGAATCAGTTAAGACATGCTTGAGATGTATTGAATTGGGGAAGGAGCTTTTCCAGAAAAGATTTCACCCAGTCTGTTTAGAAATGGATCTGCACATAAAGGCTTACTTCAAAATGTTGTCAGTCACCACAGGGAACTTTAGCCACCCAGTTTGCATCAGCACTCTTCCAGCACACTGCTATTTATATATAATCTTGTTTTAAAGGCAAGGGTTTCCTACAGGAACTGAGAAATAAAAAGGTGGTTAAATTGGTTGTGCTTTGTTGGTTTTTGGGGGTTTTATTTTGCAGATATTTTCAAAAGTGAGAAACTGATGCAAAAAAAAAAATCAATCAGAAAGCTAAAAATCTGTTTCACATTGTCTGGTTTTATTGTTTCCTATTTCTCTGCTGTGATCAAAACTAGATATGACATGGGAAACCAGTGCCCTTTAATGGATTGGGTAAGAATTCAACTTCTAGCAACAGAGCCAGACTGAAGATCATAGTCTTAACATTTAAAACATCTTTTCTTTTGTTCTGATTGGGCAGGACAAGGAAAAAGAGCTACAATAGATTTCAATTAAGACATCTTTAACCAGAGCAGGCCATAAGTGATGAGATAGCAAATGTGTCTTGATTTCAGACATGCTGTTTACATCACTCCCATTTTCATTTTCCTTAGCCACCAGCTTTTCTGTTACATTTTTAATCTGAAGATGAAAAATCCTGTTTGAATTTATAGACTGCAGAGCTGTAGTTTTGAAGAGACTTTCTTCACTGGTAACAATTACCTTTTTCAGGAGGAGTTGGAAAACAAATGTGGATGAGCTAGTCCTAAACAGCAAATATATAAGTATTTCTTATCCTAAGCCTTTAAGACAACACTAGTAGTAAAGTCTATTACAAGCTGTCAGTCAAGAGCAGTAGTGTAGTTATGCACAAGTTCTAGCATTAATCTTCTCTTTGTAATAACTGAGGTTCCAACCTAGTTGCGGTCAAAATTAGATACAATATATTTCTGCTAAGGGTAGCTATGAGCAGACTTACTCCTCCCACATCCAAAATGTGCTTTGCTCCTGACACTCCTGCAGTCAGCCAGCAGTGCCAATAAGCCTCCCAGCCGCCACTGACCCACTATACATGTCCAAGCATAAACAGGGACCAAACTATTAATTTCTCTACATAGGAACAATGAAGGAGGGCAGAGCTCCAAAAGCAATGCCAGTGTTCCCTCTGTTTGTCTGTTTCGAGGCAGAAAGGGGCAGGGAACAGGATCTTCCTCCCAGATAGGAGACCACCATGGCCTTCATGGACAAGGTATAGATACTTTGTTTATCTTCTCCCCACCGGCATTAAAAGGTGGATACCCACCTGGAAAGTCAAAGAAAGCTCCCCCAAGCTGCTCCAGCACAAACTACAAGCATGACTGGAGGAAAGTGCTGGCCAAGCTTGGATTGGCTTCAATTGCTTTAGTTTAACTTCTAAGAAAGAGATTTAAACAGACTTGTCAGTTGCCTGGGCAATGCTAAGACCTGCTATAATTTGTTTGGTGTTGATTTTTTTATCCAATTAATTTCACCTGAAGCTAGGATTTAGTTCCCAGTCTGCACCAGAATTACCACACCTAGCTTAACCCTGCCCCTTTGGATACCTAAAATGCAGGGGGGTATGGAATCACCCTGCTCTGTCATGACATTGCTGGTGTGGTCATGTACAAGCCTGTAGGAGCAACATCCAGATATCTTTTCAGACAACTACCAGGAATGTAATGAATACTAATTTTTATCCACAAATTATCAGCCATTCATTTCCAATGTAATTTCCAATTTTAAGTATGGAAAGAGGAATAAAATTTCTGCAAGTGACAGCTGGGATCAACAGTAGGAAAGGCCTGCCCTAGGCACTCAGGGAGATGTCACATACTCCCAGGATATCCTTAATTGAAGCTGACAATGAGAAAAAAGCTGCTCTGGAAAGCATCAAAGACATGAAAATAAATGAAGTATATTAAAATAAAAGAAAAAATAAAAAGACAAAAACTCCACTGCAACTCACAACAAATTAAACTCCTCTGAGCCAAGTCATCCTTGGATAACATGAAACACTTACTGGGACTATGCCAAGGAGCTCTTTGTCTCCCTGTGTCCAGGGACTTTAAGGCAACATGAAGGCAGCAGTCTAAGGACCTCTGATTCCCTTCTGCTCTCTGAGCTGCCCTTGCTGCAAGAATTTGGAATAATAAATGGATCCTCTCTGCCTCCATTGGGAAGAATTTGTCTTTCTTTATGCTAAAATAACACTCTTTCACTTTTTCATTGCAAAAAAGAAGACCTGAAACAATCTGCTGTAGTGACTGCTTTCTGGCAGAGCTGCACTTGTAGATTTCTCCCCTGTGGCCCCCTAGCAAAAAAATCTTTAGGCCATTAATTTGAGAAATATGAAACTGGCTAGAATGTTGTTGCACCAGGTCACAAATGAATGTTGTCAGAAATAATTTCCTTGTCCAGTGTTTTCCTATGTCTGTAATGACTGATTTTGTTTCTATCTTTTGGCTTTGAACTTCCTCTAGCAACCATTAATCCCCTAGAGTTCACAAGTCTTAGTAATTACTGGCTTGCAGTGGTACTTGTTCCACTCACAATCTTTTCTATGACATTTTTAAACTCCAAAACAAGTTTTTTTGGTTTGTGTTGTTTGGAAGTGCAAATGTTTTAAACTGATTTAAAAACAACAGTCAGGAGTTGCTCAGCCATAATTGTTTCCCCATTTAGATCCTTAAAATCTGGACTCAAGTTGTGGGATACTGTTGGATGCAGTGCCTTGGGAGGTCTGCATTATTTCCTGCTGCAGACTGACAAGTTCTGTCACTAACACACTAGCTGAAGTGCAGTGCAGCCCCTCAGTTTATTCTGGGTTCTGCTGTGTTCCCCCAGCAGGTCAGCACTAGATGTAGTATTTATCACTAAGGCTGAGGCTGAAGGGAATTACCTCAAAGCCTGTTCTTAATGAAGTTTAATAGAGGTTTTATTTCCTTCTTCTCTTTTTTTCTTGCTTCAAATTCCTGGATGTAGATTCTGTGCCTTGAAATGTGAATGCCATCTCATATACTACTTATGTAAACAAAGCAAGTCAAACGGTATCATTTGGTTTGCTCTATCATATCATGTCCGTGATGTGATATGATATCATATATCTTATCGAGTGAACACTTATCATAAAATCACAGAATGGCTTGGGTTAGAAGGGACATTAAGGATCATCTATTGCCTCCTGCCATGAACAGGGACATTTTCCACTAGATTAGGTTGCTCAAAGCCCCATCCAACCTGGCCTTGAACACTTCCAGGAATGGGGTGTGTCACCACCCTCACAATGAAGAGTTTCTTTTTAATACCTAATCTGAACCTACCCTGTTGGTTTAAAGCCGTTACCCCTTGTCCTATCCTTACATGCCCCTGTAAGAAGTTCCTCTGCAGCTTAATCATGGTGATATGGTTTGATGTGATATCAGATCATATTGTATTATATAATTTCATCTTCCACTGCATTGCTACCAAGATGAGATTCCTTGTGTTCTCTTAATCTAAACATTAGCCTTTAATACAAAACCAGAGTAGTCTGGATCCTGGTGGATACAATTCGATTTAACTTATACAGACTATGTATTCAAACTCACTCAACATGCATCTTATTCAACAACTTCCTAAACAAAAGTGAGAAAGGCAACAAGCTCTTCCAGTGTAACTTCCAGGATATGTTGACATACCAGCAGATCCATGGGAAAACTGAATACTGCAGATTAGAAATTCCATGTGAAATTCCTTTATTAACTTTTGGAGGCATTTAATCCTCCTAGAATGAAAAACTTGCTTTTCTCTCTCTTCACTGTGTTTTGTGAGAGTGATATTTTACAAGACCTCCCCTCTCCACTTGCTATTCAGAGCACTACTTTTAATCTACCTCATATGAATTGCAGTTCCCTGAGGTGCCACCTCTGCCCTCGAGCACTGCTGTGTCACTCAGTATATAGATCAATGCTTATACAGATCCATTTCTATGTCTAGAAAGCAGAGCACAGGAAGGAAGGCATTTTGATGGAGGAGAAGTGTAAAATTTCCTTCCTACCTTGACTGGCCCCAGCCTGAAACTGCTAACCTTCAGGGCAAGCTTATTTGTACTTGCTTTCTCCTTTGGAAGCAGGAGGAAGTTCAGAGGCCAAACAAGTGAAAACGAATAATCAGTCAGCCCAGTAGTGGTGTCTGCTTAGCATGGAGCACATAGTACTAAATCCAAGTGTGATACTGGCTTCATTGAGCAGGTCAGGGAGATTACTGCGGAAAACAGTATTTTTAGTTGAAGGCATGTTTTCATTTACAGTAAATAGCAGGATTCTCATCTTACTAGAAAAGATAGGGTGGAAATAAAAGAAGTCATCAAACTAACTGGCAAGACAAAGAGGATCAATCATGCTTTTAATCACTAAAAAGATTAAGACACTGAATCTTGCACTCTTATAACTGTGTGCACTGGGGGCAATTCCATAACAGTCAATTGCAAAGTGCTTGAGAATCTGAAAAAAAGAGCAATAGCATATAATAACAGTGTAAAAATAATGTGTAGCTTAGCTTAAGATATCTTGACTATGTGTGGCAGGATGGTTTTCAGCCCCCCCCCCTCTGCTTCCAAATCTTACCTGCTGATGTGAAGATTAGAGTACCATCTCCCCTAAGTTCTTGTGCCAGCTATACTGGGAAGGCAGGATATCCAAGATAAGTGACTGACAGACACAAGGATTTTATGATATAAAAGAGCACTGTAAGCTCCAAAAATCAGACAGCAGTTTGGTTACTTCTTGAACTGTTCTGTCTGACATATTTAGATGTCAGTATGTTGGTTTTGTGCTTCTCTTCTAGAAGTTGAGAGAAAGAAATTGGTGAGTTACATTAATTTCTAACCTTACTATTTCTTTGCTACAGGTACCTTTTATTATTGTGCACTATGTATTCTGCTGGTAGTATCTTTTTGTTTATCCTATGTAGTAAGAAGTTTTGCTTAAATTCTGGTATCATATGTGTTTTCTTGTGACTATTACAATAAATCAATCCATGTTGTAATAATCCTGATCGATCATAACTAAAGAACCAAGGAGAATACGTGGTTTTGGAGTGCAGGCCACTCCAAGAGAATAAAACCCATTTAAACTCTCTCATATTCATAACATTATGCCATAATATATTAGCAGGGAAACTCATAGGACTTTCAAAGGCAGTAAATTTGGCACAGATTAGGAAACCTTTCATGTTAATCTCACATATATCTCGTTCATAATGGCACTCATAGTGAGGGGCCATAGATGCTGTTTATGAAGCGTCTAATACAAGCTACTGAGAAGCAAAACAGTAGACCAAGAAGATTTCTCATCTCTTCTGCTATATAAATTCATGTGATCCTTTTCTGCTGAAGCTGAATCAGAAGTTATTTCAAGTTGAAGATAAATAATCGCTCATGTGATTTCCAGCACCAGAAAAGTCTCTTAAATGAAACCAAGTTAGTGGAAGAGAATACAGCACTAAAACATTTTTGCTTGGTTGGAGATGTAATCTCAGGGCAATTGTCTGCCAACATATATTTAGGTTACTTCCAAGTATGTTACCTGTTTCATTTTCTTGGCCAGGATGATGAAGCTGATGAAAAAGAAAACAATTGCAGTTGCATAAACCATTTCATTTACTATTATATTAAAAAATCCTCTTTTCCCCCCTTTGCAAACAGGATTGTGGTTATATTAAGGCATTTCAAAATGAATCAAGAGGGGGATAAAAGAAAGCCAACAATTATAGATCTGGCTCCCTTCCCTTCCTCCCTCCCAGTTGAATCTCTTTGACTGCAAAATGGAAATAGAACAAGTTATGTCTTTGGGACTTCCACCACATTTGCTTCATCTATTTTGCCTTGCAAATAATATGTCTCTCTCTCAAGGACTACCTGTTTTAATCAGTGCTTACCTCCCCACACCCACTGGCCACAGGCATTGCAGTGGTTGAGTAGAGCAAGAGATAGACATAGACCAGCAGACTAATCCCAAGCAAATTCCTAAATTGCTCACCACACACACTTTCACCAACAGGGGTGTATGTGAGGTGTGGCGTATGCACTGGGAGTACCAGAGACCAAGTGTGCCTGATAGGTGTGTCACACTAGGAAGAGGGCTCTGAAATGAGCAATATTTATTTGATGTTATTTGGGAGTTACATTCTTCACCGCAGGCTGAACTGACTAATGGTTCCTTTCCATTTTTTTACCTCTGAACTTCCCCCTGCTGTTAAAGGAGAAAGCAGTCCTTCAGAACAAGAATCAGCCAAAGGTTTTTACACAGAAAGAATACTATTCTTTTCTATTTTAGCAAACCTAAGCTGATCTGGGAGTACACTTTTTTGGCCAACAGTAAGTCCTCACATCTAAATTAATTTTTATTATGACCATCAGCAATCAAAATAGTAAGTGTTTTCACACAAACATAAGGACATCTTTACTCTTCAGGTATAGAACAGGTTATTTTGAGGTTGTGTACAGCAGTGCAGGTTGCCAAGAACATAAATGAACAGACTAGGAAAAAATTAGCACTTGGTAAAGATTGCACTGAAGAAAAAGTGGCACAAGCAAAATCAAAGAGACATGGGAATTTGAAATCTTACAGATGATCAAAGCAATATTTACTCTTCCTTCTAAAACCATCTAAGGAGTTGTACCCTTTATATCCAACATGAAAGGGAGCCAAGAGGCTTACAGTTGGGGAAATTATCAAATAGTGTCTTGGGCTATCTGGATTCAATTCAAGGCATTAACCCCTTGTCCAAGACTTTCTCCGCTGCTAATCAGATGTCAAATGAGATTGGATCTTACGCACCAATTAACTTTCAGTTTTGTAGGATTTCTCCCTCTGCTGTCCATGGAGAAGTTTAAGTACTTGTGTTTTACCAGATGGGTTATTGTACAGACAGGTATTTCCTGCACAACCTTCTTTCCTTTCTCACTTTAATTCACTTTTTTATTTTCCTTTTCATCAAACCCCAGCTGCTGATAGACTTTAACAGGAACTACCTTTACTAAAAAGAACTTCCTTCCAAGAGCTCCTGGCAATACAAGCCACAAAAATTACTGAGAAACAAAAATGATACAGCAGAATAATATGTATTATGGATATATATTCATGATCTATGTCCCTTATACATATATATGAATTTAAAAAATCAACTTTTCTGTCCTAATGTCTTTTAGAAACACATACCACAATGTGTATATGCTGTTTTCAGGCTATTTCTGGTTCCTTCTGAAGTCAATAATACCATTTCTATTCACTGCAGAGAGATCAAAAAGTAGAGCAGAGAATTGCAGGCCTCTCTTTATTACTACATCTAAGGTCAATGTTTAGATATAGGATGTTTGATGCTTCTTCCTCACAGAATTTTTTTCTATTTATGTATGTACATTCAATAGCATTCTAATGGTTTTAGACTGAGCAGAGTCTTGGTCCTTGCCCAGAGACTGTATCTGCTGGTTTTATGTACAAGAAAAAGGTACAGCACTAAAAAATGGAAGGGGGGTATGAAATGAAGTGATAGGATAATTTTTTTAGGTAGGTAGGTATGTGCTATTCATCTTGATTATTTGTAACCCAAAATATGTCATTTGTGTTACACGTAATTCATATTACATGACAGGTTCTCATTCTGTTGGCTTCCTTTTCATAATAACACAACTTCAAATGAATTTCTTTTAAATTAAATAATTCTATGAGAATATCTGATTGGCTGAGAAGAGCACTTCTTGGACTCTCAGACAAAGCAATCTCCAACTGAATTATCAGAACTCATATCTATAGGGTAGTCAACGATGTTCTCAAATACTGATTAATTGGTCTAAAGATTAAAAAGTCCAAGGACAAACTATTCAGCATAGTTTTACAATGACCATGTCTTACTTTTCCAAGATTAGAAGGTTGTTTCTGAAGCATATATTTAGGATAACAATAAAGCAAAGTGCAATCTATAGAAATCCTTCTCACACCTTTAAGTTCAACGTGACTTTTAGAATGGAAATAAGTTTTTTGAGGAAGATACACTGCTAGAGTGGCACACATCGACAAAAAGCTAGCTCAGAGACAAAACTGTAATTATTTCCTTAATTTTATATAAAAATTTGTAGATCAAGTTGACTATGATATAAAGGTGTCTCTGCACAAGGTCCGAGTCTGTCTAGTCCAGATGAAGGGTTAGCTAGTGTTTTCCTAAGGCTATGCCACCCTCTTCCTTCCCATGTTGTTTGGTCTGTAATATCTCTGTTATTGAAAAAGATGTTAAAATCTTCACACATGGACCATAGGAGGGAAAAAATGGGACAAGAAACTAAAACTTAATCACAAGTTATGGAGTGGCTCAAAAGAAAACTGGCTTTGTAAGAGTCTTTGTAACAAAGTTGTTAATGTAAAAGAACACTGAAGTCTATTTCCAACCCCCAGTCCTTCCTTCTTACTTTTCTAACTGTCCATTGACCCAGTCCAGGACAGATATTTGAATTGGCGATATTCTGGGGATATTCCACCTAGATTGCAAAGGAATGCTTCTGACTATGTGGAATATTTTAACAGTTCTGTTTTATCTGTACCAAGTATAAACCTCTAAATGTTTTAGATAGAAAAATAGAAAGGCCTTTTTCTGCTTTGCCAAGGTAGAGTTTGATTTTCTTAATTCTTCTCTTCCTCTAAGAGACAGCTGCACATTTAGTACTGGACAGAAAGCAGAGTTCAGAGCCTTGCCTTCAGGCAGACTCTGCAGTTTAACATGCTGCACAAGCTGTTCCCTGTTGTCCTGTGGCAATATTTTGGCACACACTGAGATTCCCAGATTCATGTGAACCATTTCAACAAGCAGCCCAGTTTTGCAACTGCTTCCTAGTGAATTCAAGCATCCAATTTAGCACTGAATCTCCAGGGAAAAAAAAACAAACAACAAAACAACAACAACAACAATGAAAACAACAAAACAAAACCAAAACGCTCCATCCACCAAACCAGGAAAATTGTAATTTAATTTGCAAGAAAATGTAAGTAGTAGAATGAAAAATCAGTACATGGTTCTCAAGGTCATCCTGAAAGCTTGTATGTATTGCATGCTGCAGCTCTGCACTCCTGGAATCCTATCAAACCCAGTGTTATACCCTTGGCTATATCTAGGCTTGCAGGTTTGCAGCCTCATTTTAACAAAAAGATTTGGTTATGCTTCTCTGATCATTTGGATTATTGCAATTGCCACATTGAGCTAGGTGTCTGCATTCACTTTGTGCCAGCCCTTTCCTGCAATATAGTAAGACTGAAAAAGTCTTAAAGAAAAGGGAAGTTGTTATGTTGCTTCAGGTCATGCCCGTGACTAGTAGTGGTGTCCAAGCAAATTCTCTTTATGGCCTAGTGTCTTTTATCTGATGGCTGTAAATGCAGGGCTCTGTCATTCCTCTAGAAAATAAAATTCAGCACTAATCCCACAGCCTCACCCAGGGCAGAGCACCCAATGTAGCAGGGATTAGAGTGGTTCTTCCAAGCAATGCTGATCCCACATTCAGCCCTATATCCCAGCCCCTTTGAGTAGCTAAATGGGGTACTGTCTATCCCAATAAGGAATATCCCAATGTCTGGCCGTACTCTTTGCTAATCAGGTCCTTGGGAACTAGCTCAGTTCAGACAGACCATAATTTCTACTGTCTCTGATTTGCTTCTGCAAAACTAAATACAATGTCTCCTTTGTATTCCTCTTTTAGGGTCACTAACACCCCTCACACATCAACACCTTTTGTCAGGGGAAAAATTCTAAAATTCATCTTCTCAAGGTGTTTTCCAGCAGAGGTTCAGAGCTTTAGGAATGTCAGAAATCATTGTAACAAAGGAAAGAAAATGCTTTTATACAGCAAATCACTAAAGCCGCCTTCCGCCTGGGAACAGCATGAACTAGTCTCTTAAATACAGTTCTAAATCCCTTGATCTGCTGGGATTTACAACCCCACCCAGAAAGAAAGAGGTGAAGCCAGGCAATGACCAGGGAACAGAGGAAATGGCCTCAACTGCTCTGAATAAAAGCACTGGGAAGAGAGTGGTCAAAGGAGGTGATGGCTAAAGGAACTTGTTTTCTAAGGTGAGGCCTGATGACTGAGATTTCTATATATATGCTGTGGAGGATGGATATATGTAAAAATATTTCCCTGGTTGGGCAGTTAATGAAGAAGTCTGATTGGTTTTGGTTAGTTTATTTTTGGCACCTGCATGACTCAATGACAGATGTATAAGGCTTCCGATTCAATTTCCTCTTGCATGTGCAGCTTCTTGTGTCCATTTCCCACCAATGTAAGAGCAGCCAGGACCAGCCCTGTGTTTATGCCTGTCCCCAGAGCTCTGTGATTATTTCTACATTTTATATAATCAAATTCCAAAAGTTGTGAGTGAAGTATCCCAGCAGCATTGAAAATGTGGCTCTGAGGGATTTTTATATCAGATTATGATTTACCTTCCTGTTCCAGAATGTGGAAACCCATGCAGCTTTCCTGAGTTGCCTATCTTGTAAAGGTACTTTTGCTATTCTCATGAGGACAAGCTTCCATTGTCTTACTCTGTGGCAACTTCATTGCTCACTTATAAATAGGAACAGATGTTTCACTTACATATCAATGAAGAACAGGTGCGGAGAATAAAATTATTTCCTCCTGATTTAGTATTGTTTCCCTTTCTTCACACTAGCTTGTCTGTGAAGATAATCCACTCCACTGTTGGCCAGTCACTCAGACTGGAGTGGAAAAGCCAGGCTATGCTCCCTCCCATCCATGTTGCCCTGAGGGCATCTGGATTTAAATCTCCTCCTGCCCAGAAGTACAAAACTGATGACTTTGCAGGTGTATGAAGGTGGCAGTGAAAGAACCCTAATCAATGTGTCTGGTTATGCAAATAGTGTCAAGGTACTGTCCTGTTTTAGACTTGGGCTGCTAGATTTGCAGTATTTTGAGTGTAAGTAGCTACAGCTGTTGGCTCTAAGTGGAGCACGTTGCTGGAATGGAAACTGGGTATTCATCTTCAGAGGGATTCCTTTACTCTAGTATTGCAATTAGTCTCCCAGTTAAACAGGTTAATAGTTTACTCAGGATTCAGCAGTACCTTTTGAAATGCTAGAAATTGTTCTACCCTATTACATCTCCTTGGACTTTATTCTTTCATCAGGAGTGGCTTTAATGGTTGTCAAATTGCACAGAAATGGCATTAGTGTTCTCACATATGGAAAAGGGAGCTAGTATAAAAATAGACTGATATCAATGTTTATTACCACAGAAAGATTTTGAAAAGTGACCTTGAGCTAAATAACCTCAAAGCTGTAGGAACAAGGCCCCAAGTTTCAAATGCTGTTTTGTTTGGAAGATTGCCCAACACGTGCCTGATAACTTGTGTGCTTTAGGTACATCCTTCAGTGGTTGTTTTTGCTAAAAAAACCCCAACAGACTAAAAGCCTGTTACTGCATCTATATGACCTTTCATGTAACTCATGTTACTCATATAAACAGCAGAATGATAGTGTTTCCCTGCCATCCCGTTCTGAAGTTAGGTGTTTAATCATGCTAATACTTAAGGTGCATTCAGTCATTCTGGTTCCCAAATGCACTTTTTGTGAAGTGAACTATGGTACTTCTTTTTACCTAGCTGTTTTTAGGGTCAGACTCCAACATTTCATTACTATGTAACTTGAACTCTGCCACTGCTTGTGCCTGATATCTGTAATTATTTCTCCATAATGAAAAAGGAACCTACCCCATTAAAATGCTCAAAAAACTGATGTGCAGAAGAATCATTTACAAGACAATATCTAGGCATCCAAAGTTTTAGCTGTTCAGAGCCTCAGTACGTATTCTGGTGCTATCTAAGAGAAGTGCTGTACTTTCTAGAATATGACTGTGAGGTTCCAGTTCACTTTGCTGACACTGTTCCTGTTGTGGTCATTTTTCCAAAGGAGTGAGGTACGCTCTTGTGTCATTTGAAGTTGTTTTCCTCAACTCTATTATGCCATGACTGCCTTTGTTCAGTCCCTGAGTCCTGGTCAACAATGTAGCTGCATATTACTTCTTGTCAAGGTCTGAAGTTTGTCTTTTTTAGTGTGCGTTTTCCAGTAAGTAATGCTTCTTGCATGAGCTTTCAGGACAGAGCACTTGCAGAAGAGAGTCATTTAGTGGAGATGCTTAGAAACCTTTGTCCATGCTCAGGGCTAAAGTACTGTCTTTGGTGGCAGTGTCTGACTGGTGGGCAGTACAATGATAAAACTCTCATTCTTTAGGGAGCAATTAATATGAAAACCTTGCAGGCTTTTTGTGTCATACAACACAACAGGTAATACAGCTTGCCCTGACATTAAAGGCTGGGTTCCAAGCTGGAAAAGCATGCTGTTTCTCTGGGTTAACAAATCAGAAATATCATAGGTAGATTAATTTTCTCCTAATTAAAAAATTAGTAGAAAGAAGGATGAGAAGAAGGATGTCAGATCAAGAAAGATTCATGTTCATATTGACCAACTGATAGGATACTGAATGAGAGTATAATCTGAGCAATGAGCAGAAGGAAAGAGCTGCCATGAATAAAGGCAATGTACATTTCATAGGTGCAAAGTCTTACACTGCTTTAAAGAAATAATCAAATGACATGCCATTTTTCTCTGAAGTTATGCTAATGGTGGATAGAGTGCTTATTTTTCATATTCTGGAAGTTTCTGTGCAAAAAGAATAAATTATTTTATCATAAATATGTTGACAGTTATTAAAGAAACATTCACAATTCAGGAGACCTGAATACAGTAAGATCTTAATAAAAATCAAAGCCAGTGCTCCCATAAGATATTCTCCTGTTATTAATATGCCTGGGTACAAGACAGATTTTAAAAGACTTCCATTTCCATGACCAGAAAGTTACTAGATTAGTATCTAACCTCATCCCAGACCCTTCACTGGACTTTGTCAAAAAGAAGACTACAAGAGCTCCCATTAACATTATAAGCAGAGGAGTCAACATTCTTTGAGTCACTTGTAAAATTGGTGCAGCAACGTGATTTTTAATTAGTACATCCTTCCATAGGATATATGTGGCAGTATAATGAGATGTCACCCCCACTACTGGCATCTTACAGCTCAGAATATGAAAGCTTCTACTGAGATTAGATACTTTTATGCAAGGTGCTTAAAACAAGCAAGCCAATGACAGCTACAAATTCTGAAGTAGTAACTGAAGACAAAGCAATAGAATCTTATATTGTACAATAAAACAGAGCATAACCTTGGAGTTTGACTACATGTAAGTATTGCTGGAAACATTTCTGCATCCTGGAAGCATCTTAGATTTAAGATTGAAATCTCTGTCCCTACTCCATCTTTAATGGAAGGTTTGCAAAACTTTGCATGGCTATAGAACAGATATTTAGCATGCTTCAGGACTAGCAGTTTTTCCTCAAACCCTAATTATTTCCTTGGCTACAATTTTGGACTTCAGAGTAGGCTGGTTTTGATGTCAAGGAAGAAACTGTCGTTTTTCAAAGGGAAAGCCACAGACTTCCTGGTTATAGCACCAAAAACTTATCATCTCTTGCAGAAAGTATCCACCCTTAAATGGGAGATTTCTGACAGAGCACTAGGATATCACATGGGTGCTAACAGTGATGAGGCAGGGCTAGGGTCTAGCTGGAAGTCAGACCACAGTGTGAGAGTCCTTGGCCAGGCACAGGCGATGACAGAGCTTGAAGAAGGGAGTAAAAACCCAACCTGATCCTAAATAGGGCCCCAACAGGTAGAGATGTGGGGTGCAGTTCACTGTCCAAAGGGGAGGATGATCTCTGAATAGAGGTGAATGCCAGAGAGGTATAGGGGCTTTTTGCTTCCTGCCAACAAAACTGAGTTGCTGATTATTAGTATGGCTGTGGAGTAGCATTGAATGTGCTCCTTTGGAAAAGGTAAAATGTGGGCTCCCTCAAGAGATCAGAATAACCCATTGCCCTTGTATTTTATGTTTCTCTTGAACACTACCCTCTCTTTTACACTAGACTAGCTGAGGGACATGTTAACTTTGAATCTAAATGTAAGGATAGCAAGAAAATCTTCTGGAGGCAGAACTTTGAATTTTTGCAATTGTTGCTATACTAAGGCTTATTGCTAGATTCTTTAGACACTCTTACAGAACAATAAACACAGAGATATTAGCATAGCAGAAGGGTATTTTCTGTACATTACAAAGTAAGATATATACTCATAGCATCAAGTAATTTTTCCTCTACTGTCTATACCAAGGTGTATTCTAGGTTGAAAAGATGCAGTGATGTTTAATTCAGAGTATGTCTTGTTTCTTAGATATCCTCGTGTTAAAAATCATTATTATTGGTAACACAGGTTAGAGTTACAAAATTTAAATGCAGACATAAAAACTTTGACAGAAGTGCAGAAAGTTCATTTCAGGAATAGCCTGTACTATTGTAACACTATGAAATAAAGAGGGAATGGTGACATCAGATCAGAAGTTACAGATTTCATCTGTACTGCAATTTGCTGTTGACATCAGTTAGCAAGCAGATAATCATTAATAGGATGAATGCAGTAAAGATTATAACATTTATATGATATTTTATTACTATTCCCCTAGTGTAACAACCTTTAACCAACTTCCCCTGGTGAAGACCTATTTAGATAAAAGAGGAGGATTGCAGGAAACTTTCTGAGGCAAGGGTCTATTTCTTTGTCAATCCACTTTCTTCTTTCCAGTCTCTGATTTTGCAGTCTAAGGGTTTGCACAAGTTTCATTCACATCACTTATACAGTCACTATGCAGTCACTTTCTTTGTGGTCATGGCCTTGTGTAGCAGCCAGGCTTCTTATCATCAATTGTGGGTTAATCTGAAACCTGTAATCCTCATCATAGTCATGTGAAAGGGTCAGAGAAGAGATTACAGGTAAATAGAGTCTTGCTTGTGTTTTCATAGGCCTCAGTGAAAAATATTCTCCTTATTCAAAGGGGTTATTAGCACCTGCTAGGCTTCCACATCTTTAGTAGGTATTTCAGATGTACTCATAGTGGGATCTCATTGAAACTGGTAGCACTCCGACCTTCTAGGAAAGCACCAGGTCCTTTAAACAATCAAGAGAAGCCAACAACTGATGGTGCATTGTCACTGATTTTTTTAACAAGATTACCCAAAATTCAGTGACAACAGCCTCATTGACTTGAAGAGAAAGACTTAAGAACCCTTATTCAGAGAGGTCTGTATCACAAGTACCAAAGCTGCTTCAATAAGTGCAGGCTTGTTTGTCTGAAATGTGCATGTTTCTTTTACGAAGAGGAATTTTAACACCATTGAAAGACTGACTTATTTTCCTCAAGTCTTAAATTCATCTGCAGTGTAAAAAATTTTCTTCTTGCCGTGTATGTGGAAAGACATCCTGGGAAACAACATCTAATATTGTCTTAACATTTCCTCACAGGACTGGAACAAAGAAAGGTCTGGATAACATATAGCATTTTATTTTTAAGCCTCTGTAAAATCTCATCAAACTGGGATGAAGAGACTCTTTTAACCTCATCCTTCCTTTTTTGCCTTGTTTCATCTTCTTCTGTGATTCCAGTGATTTTTATCTTACCAAGACCTTTTCCTTATTATATCTTTTAACCTCTAGCTCATAAACCAGAAGATTTTATTGAAGTCTGTTGAGGCTAAAAGATTCAGAGTTTTGAATAATTATGAAAACATTTCATTCTTGCAACAAATTTTAAAAGCAGGCCTTTTCTAATACATTCCTAATCAGAAAACTTCAGTAAGTATTAGACGTCTGCCAGCTGATTTGGTGTACTCCTAATGTGCTCTCCTAGTTTTTAGGCTGGGGGTGAGAGCTGTAATTCTTCTCATTCTTGCAAACAACGATGTCCCGGTTGTTGAGAAGAAAGCAGTTCATCACTACCTCAGAGCACCAGCTCAGGGTAATGGAGATAGCTCTGTTTGTGTGTTTGATTTCCTGCTGTGACATGGGGCATATTTTATTACTTGGAGATAAAAAAATAAATATAATGAGTCCAGAAGCTACTTTTGTATTTTCAAAGTGCCAGGAATGCTTCATTCTGTCAAGGCTTCGTTGCAACAAAGGACTGAGCAGAGTTCTTGTGTATCCCCAGATGTTGCCAGTTGAAGACACTGGGTTTCCCAATAGTGCAGAGGCAGAAGTGGTTAATACTGTGCCCAGTCTACACCTGGTGGTCATGTAAGATATGAACATCCAAAAGAGTGAGTCTAAGTGGCCTACTGTTACACTAGCAAAAGTGATACAATTCTGATACTCGGACTGTGTGGATTTCATCACCCTCCATAGTGAATATAGTGAACCTTTATATATGAAATTGCCTTGAAGACAATAATTGCTGTTAATCTGCAGACATACAAATGTGATGAAAATTTTCCCAAGAACTCTGAAAGGCACAGAAAAAGCAAGATGCTTCTATCACAGAGAATGCCTTTTCCTTCAGGTCATGACAGCGAGCATGTCCTCAAGAACCCTCAATGGCACACAGCAGTGGTGACATAGTGGCGTGTTGTGGCAGTCTCCATGACAGTGCATACTTAGCTGTTGGAGCTCTTGTGGGTGGACTACACAGTCATATCCCTGGATGCACATTAAAAAGAATGATTTGTAATAATTATTGTGACCACAAGTATGAAGAATGGCACTGAATATTCCTTACTGTTCATGCAGAATAGAGCTGTCATAGACATTTTTTTCAGTATACTTTGAATATTATGGATCTTGCTATAACAACTGTAGCAAATATTCTTACATTAATATTTAAGAAACTGTTTTCCTTTGGTATTTTATGGCATTTGCATAATTATCACTGAAATTTGTGGCAGATTCAAACTGTCAAGCCTATTTACATTGCAGTGGGAAAGTATTTACTGCTCCACACGAAAATTGCATTTGCATCTGTAACAGAAAATGCATACTTCTTCAGTTTGCTAATGAGAAAAATGATGCATCTGGTTAAAGAAACTTTGTCAAAGCCATAACTGGCATTTTCCGTATCCTCTTAATGTATGGAAACACTTTTTTCCCTGATGGAATTTCATACAACTCTGAGAACATGTTGTTGAAGAAAGTGAGTGGTGCCAGAATTTATATGCAATATTAAACCCCAGGCTTCTGAGCCGTTGACTTATAATAGTCACTTTTATTTGGCTGACCAAGTAACAAGTACAGCATTAATACAGGATTTAAAACTAGAAGAACAAAATAAATGGGACATTGTCCTGTTCTTTAAAGACTCGAATATCTGGGGCCTCAAAAACAGTGTCTGAGAGAGGAGGTGCTGAGCACCTGACCAGATTTAGTACTGCTCAGCTCTCAATTGCAGCTGTTAAAGCCCTGATTGATAAATGGGATGCAAACCCATGCAGAGCAGCTCAGGTCCTGTTAGGTTTATTAGCTGAGCCTCAATAGAGATCAGATGAAGCAGCACTGGTCCAAAGCTGGCTTTGAGGAACTATAATCTCAAACCTGGAGGAGCATGGTGGAGCTCATCCACCATACCCAAAGGGCTCTTCAGAAGTCAGAACAAGTCCAGATGGATTTGGTACACCTAGGCTGGAGCTGGCCATGCTAGTTCTCAGCTTGTTTGATGCAGAGAGATTCAGTCTTTGGCCTGTGCTCTTGTGTTAATTGCACAGGAGAAGAAATCAGAGGACTTGGCTCCCTGTCAGTCCAAAGAGGGAAGCAGTGGGGCACTGGCTGCAACCCAGTCTTCTTGTCTCTGGATGCAGGAGAAAAGCGATGCACTCTCTAATCACAAAAAGAAACTGAATTACAAGGATTAGTCTGAGTAGGCAAATGTTCAAATATCAGGGTTCAGTTTGCAACTGACATGGGTCTGGCTTAGAAAAGATTAGTGTTTTGAGATATGTTAGCTTGTCTTTGGAAAGTTCCACATGTAGTTGATGGAATTCCAGACTCACACCTTGAAGGCTACAGGTTTCCTTGTCATATAACCAAACCTGAGTTCCGGTAATCAGGAACTGGTGTGCTAAGGAATGCATGAGTATCTATGAGACTTGAAATAAAACCAGCACCATATCCTTCTGAACTGATAGCCCTGCATAGTCCCAGACTTCATGCTTTACTGGTTGCCTTGAAACATTTATATGACACTTTTAACTGGATAGGTCGAAGGTAGTTATCAAAATGCCTTGCTCAATTAATAAAAGAAGTGTGATATAATCAGAAATACTTCTCTGGTATTAAACTACTTCAATAAAACATTGTTGTTTAGGGTTTTTTTTTTGTACCAACCTCTATACTAAACTGAGATGTTTGACCATTTCACCTTAACTCTCTTATCATTTAAAATTACATTCTTAACTATTTTTGCCTATTCATAATAGTGGTCTTCAAAGAAACAACTCAAAATGTCCAAGAAGTAGATAACTAAACTGTGAAAAATGTCTTCATATTAAATACAAACACAAATTCTTGGCCCCAAACACCTACTAAGTGCCTTCCTTTCACGACTCTTTTTTTAAAATAAATGCAGCTACATCATTCTAGCCAAGTTCAAGTGAAGCATTACTTCTTTTCTATACAAGAATATATTACATTTGTCTCAAACAGCTCTTTCTGTTACCTGTGAAAAATCTTGAAATTTCATTCTTCATCTCTTGGCTAACAGGGCTTTGAAGTGCTCTTGTCATTTACACATTACACTACTCTATTTTTTTCTTTAAATGGCACTTATGAAATTTCATATCATTCATAAAATTTAGAATTATAGAATCATAGGGTTTGGGTTGGAAGGAACTTTAAAGATCATCTAGTTCCAACCCTCCTGCCATGGGTAGGGAACCTTCCACTAAACCAGGTTGCTCCAAGTCCCAAGCTCCAAGCTTTTCTTGTGATGAAGGAATCTCAGGTTCAAGTTCTCGTCTCTTTCATGTCCCAGACAAGCATCTTGAGCAGCTGGGACAGGTCAGTATTTCTGTAGTCTTCCAAAGAAGGCTATTTAACAGCTGTGACTTGAACATGCATGGGGGTTCAGCTTATTTTTACAGCAGTGTGTCCTAGGCCTTCAGGAAAGGCTTCTGCCAAAACCTCTCCAAACTACTTTGTGCAGAGCAGATTTACTTCCAATTCTTTAGTCAGTAGCAGTCTTTCCCCTCACAGCACAAAAGTTCTGTGAAATTTAACCTCACTGAAAGAAACTCTGGCTTCTCTGGCCCACAGGGTATTGGGCCACCGAAGCAAGAATTATAACATATATAATGCAGCATGTTAAGCTACAGATGAAGAATGAATGGCATGAAAGGAGAAGAAAGTGTGAAGACAAGCTCTGCACAGTGGACCCTGACACGTGCATGAAGGTTAACAATTGACTCTTTGTGGGGGTAAGCAGCTGAGAGTGTGATCTGAGCACATATGAAATGGGACAGGGCCCAATCTTAGATGCCTACAGTACACTTTTCAAAAAGTTGTGGTAACTGCTGTCTGAAAATGGAAGGAAGGCTTGTCTGATTCACTTGTGCTTTTACTTGTATTAGCAACCTAAGAACCCTGACAGAAGAATTCCAAGTGTTTAGGGATTTTCTTATTATCCTAAAATTTCCTCAATAGCTTATCTTTGTAGGGTTCAAAAGGTTGACTTTTTTTTTTTTTTTTTTGGAAAATTCTTCTTTTGGTTCATTTCTAGGGTCACCAAATATGTAGACTCCAAACCAGAAGATATGGGAAAGAGCTAATTTATGAGGGAAGTGGAAAGCTCTTCCATTGACTGTTCTCTAGGTTCTAGAGAATTAAATGGCTAAACCATGCTCTGGGAAGCAAATATATGGTCAGGTTACAGAGCAAGGTTTGGTTTCATTGACTGTTGTGATTTTCCCACACCCTTCGGTCACAGAAATCAGACACAATTCTCTGAAGCCTGTGACATCAAATCAGACATGGTCTGAGATATCTGAGAGCAACTGAAGCTCACTGATGGAACTTTGTGGTGTGTTTACATTGCTTGTGTCTCTCTTAACCAGAGAGCTACATTTAGCACTTCAGGAAAGATGGTGAGGATGTGGCTTATCTCTCCATTAATTGCCTGAGTGACAGGTGTCTATACCTTTGAGGAGCTGACTGACATGAAAGTAGAAGTGAGGTTAGCTTGAAAACATATAGATTTTTAAATTCAAATATTCTTTTCCTCAATTCTTACAAGATGCTTTTAAAAATAATTTAATACATTTATTCCAATCAGACATCAAGTTTGTGTTTTTTCTGGAAAGTCTATAATGAAGTGCCAAAATATAGAATATTAATGCAATGTTAATTTTCCTAGGATGGTGTTGTATTTGTCCTAATTTAGACTTGCTAAAATTTGACATTTAAATACTGTACTACAGTCATAATAAACAAATCTGGAGATACACAATGCTTTGAGACCCCAAGTTAATATTGTATGCATGTACATGTAACCCATTTTCTTTTTTTAATAATTTAAGTTTAGACCTTTTCAGAAGAATTTTAACTCATGTTATAAATTAGCAAATTTCTACCAAAATTTGTCATGGAGAATCCTATACAAATGTATAGGATATGTATATTTAAGGCAAAATACTTAATTAAAAACATTGCAAAAATGAAAAGATCTGAAAATAGTAAGTAATGGCTGTGAGCTTAGGTCTATGGTTATCTCTCTATCAATGAGTGAAATGTTTATAATCTACTAAAAAATGGAGCATTTAATTTTTACATCAAGGGGTATGTTCCATTAATTCCACAGCATTTTTCTCACTTCCACTTAATTTAGTGAATGCCATTATTTAATCTTACCAGCTTCTCATCTATTCATAATACTTGACGGAAACAGTTCAATAAACTGACCTTGCACCCAAAAACCAAAACCAAGAAGGTTCAGTCACCTTTTCAGCAAGATCAAAAAATTGCCTTTCCCACTTGCCTGAGCAGGCCAGAGTACAGCAGCATAGGAGCCAGAGCACAAATTCCAGGCTGTCTTCTCTCGCTGAAGTGCTCCATCACTCTATTGGCTGGAAAGCAATTAATATTTTCATAATCCCTCACTTCTTACTACTTTTACTTTTTACATCAGCCCAAGTTGTGGCTAGAATACTATTGTGATGAAATCATACAGGCACGATATGGATGTGCCAGAATATGATATTTAAGGTGTAATTCAGGTGCCATTGACAAGTTATTAATTTTAAATGTCAGCGGGAATGTATCCCTGCTGTGAGAAGAGGGGCACCTCTTACATATGTGTCGAACTCATTTTTCTCCACTCCCTGCCTCCTCCAAACTCAATAAAGTTTGTGAATTCCATTCCCTTCAAATATACATTGTGATGTAGACCCAGAGGCCAACACACCTGTATTTTGTTTTTCAAACCCTGGAGAGCACAGAAGCCCGTGGTGGGGGGCAGGGCTGCTCAAATGCAGCCAGCAGCTTCAAAGTGCCACCTGAGGTAGAATTCTGCTGGACCTCAGCCTGGGGTGCATGCCAAGTGGAACACACTGAACTAGTGTCACCCTGGCTCTGCCATCTTCCATCCCTTCTGCCTGCTTCCTAGGCTCCAGGCACCATGGTGGGCAGGGAATTGCAGTTCTACTGCCCTCCTTCCCCTCCTGATTGTTGGTCCTCCCTTGATTCCTCTGTATGTGTCTGGAGAATTCCACAGCCTAAAATGCTTTTTTTTCTCTCCAGGTGAAGAGTCAAGCCCTTGGCACAAGCAGCCTCACAGACATCTTTTTTACAGTTTCTGTCTTCTCATGGCAGACAGATACCTAAATGATCCAATCTACACTTCTCTGTCAGCAAAGGGGAAGAACAGGGCACAACCCCAAGCCAGCAGAGCCACCCCACAGGGAATGCTGCTGTCAGTGCAGTGTAGACCCGTCCCAAAGCAGCATGGACTGGCACGAAGAGCCAGAGAGGCCCTGAGGAGAGATTAAGATGCTTTAAAAGTACATGTGCCTTTCCCTAAGCGCAAGACTCACCCTTGTGAACTCCCAAGCTGACCACATGCTGTGTCGTTGGTTGTTTCTGTCATTCAAGAGCATTTGCTCAACATGCTGATGTTTCTGTGCACTTATGTCTTGTGTTTGGAAAACCAGGACATCTTGCTGTGCTGCCAGTCTTCTGTTCATGCAACTCCAATTACTCTAAGAGATATGCTTGCTGCTAAGAACTTCCTCCTTCGTGACAAAGCTAACTTTGTTCAAACTTGCTCTCTCTCAAGGATGTCAAATAAATTCTTTCAGAGTGCCTCTACAAAATCCCTCACTGAAACCCTGTACGACATGGCTATGGATTTGTGTGCTCTGTCCTTGCCTTATGTAGCTGTCATGGACTATGTTTGACCTGCAAGTGGCAGTATGTGGCTTAAAATGCTTCCTTCTTCTATGATTCTTTTTCATTCAGCTCAATGACTTTCAGAGGGAAGGATAATTGCAGGGCTGACTGAATTCCCCTGACTAGGAGCTTACTTAAACAGTCTCCTTGTTTGAATGGTGTCACACAGCTTCCTATTGTTCCTAATACTGCTCAAGATAGGAAAAGATTTTTTAATGCTTTCTCTTCTCAAGCTTTTGAAGCTGCTTTATATAGTAGTCAAAAGATTTCTTTCCCTTCATATTTTGAAATCTTTTATTTCCTGTGTGAATTTTAGAATAGCACTGCGTAGCTCATTTCTACATAATGTTTGGGTGTCATCATAAATATACATAGAGAAATAAGTACATTCAGTCAACAAAAGAAATTTAACTTGTACACATGAATTCCTGTGCAAAGCTACTGTTAAAATTCTCAGCAAGGATTAATATTTGTGTGTTAGATTCTGTTAAAGGTTTCCTGCCAGTAAAGTGGTCCAAACTTACCTGTCAAGAACAGAAGAACAGTCTGTTTTGCTTTCTTTTGAGACACTTCAGCCTGACTTGTTTATTTTTTGGTTGTCACCCAAAGCTGAAAATAACTTGAGTGACACCTTGCAAACCTCTATTGTACAGATGGAGTAAGAAAGCAGAGTTTATACATACTGGATTTTATTCTGCAGTCTCACGCATGAGTCGGCTCTCCTGAGGATGGAATGATAATCATAAATGATGCTCTTCTCTCTGCTTCCCATCCTCCCTCTGCGTTATGTGTAAAGGTGCTAAGCTTCTGCCTTGTCAGCTGCAAGTCTGGTGCTTTTTCACAGGCTTTAAAAATAAATCTTAGACTATTCTGTTCTGTTTGGTTATAAAGGACACTGAAAGTTTCATATATAGCATATCATGCATAAAAATAATCGCTGGAACTGCAATGTACAAGTACTTATTGTTCCAAAGTAAATTCAAGAAATGTCACAAGTAAAAAATATTACTCTGAAAAAAAAGTCTTTGCTTTACGAAGTAGAGAAAAACAGCTATATCAGTGGAAAAGCAGAACACAGAGAGGGTTTTATTTGTAAGTCAGCCTTTTTATGGTACTCATCAAAATCCCTTTAGTACCTCATAAATATGAATTCATTTATGCTTATAACTCTTCTAAGAAGCGTGTAAATATTTTTTTTTTCAGTTTAGAGAAGGGGAAATGGGACAAGAAATGATGAAATGAATAGCCCAACATCATAAGGATCACCTGTAGCAGAGCAGAATACAAATGTAAGTTTCCAGAGTCCTGGGCCACACTTTTAACCACCAAGCAATCAATCTCTCAAAAATAATTGTTGGTATTTATCACAAGGAAAAAAATATCAGCCCCACTCTCAGGAAAATAAAACTATGGTGACATGAATGAAGTGTTTCATCTGGAAGTCTCTGAGATTCAGAAACATTTAGATGATAGTAATGTTTTCAAATACTAGCTTTAGATTCAGCTATGTTCATAAAGTTGCAAGATTTAAAGAAATAAATGAAAATAGACCATAAACAATAGGAGTTAGAGATGAAGAGGGGAAATCATGAGCTTAGCCATTTTTTGGCTTTTCAAGTGTACATAAATATCCTATTTTTAACACCATGGATTTCACTCTCCTGTCACTTTCATAATCCTCAATTTCAGAGATGATGTAAAACATACTCTTCAGTCAATATGCTGACTGTATCATTCCCCTGCTAGGTCTGCCTAAGCCCCAGTGTTCTGAACCCAGCAAAACCAACCCTGAAGTCTGGAGATTTTTAGAATTATAAATATTTCTGGTTCAATTTTCTCCAGGAATACCAGGTGGTCTCAAGTAAGAGACGGCCTACATTGTGCTAGATAGAAAGCAGCTGATGCGAGACAGAGTCGTGGATCACCCTTTCCCTCAGGGGACTCTGCCTGCAATTAGACAGTTGTGACATTATGAAAGGTACACTGAAGCGTCAGGGGTAACACTGTGACAACAGCAAAGCCAGTAGAACACCCCAGAACCCTACCTCACCTAATAGATCATGACTGTATTGCATTGCAAATACTGTTATGTGTTTCATTTGTATTAATGATAAGTAAAACACCTAGCAACAGGATGCTAGGAATCTGAGTTAGGTGTGCATCCAGATGCAGGACACTATATTAAGTAATATATACCCCAGTATGCCTAAGGTGGGAATGGCTTCAAAATAAGAATCTGTGTTTTCTGGCCTGTGCCCTGTTTTTGAATCTTGGTCGTTTGCGGTTTCCTACTTATTTGAAAGCTTGGTTTGAGATGATACATAGGACATTTGGACTGGTTACTGGAATATAAATGCTTATGAATAAGAAGTTTCCAGGTTGATATTAGTGGGGAAATTCAGTAGAATGCAAGGTGGGAGAGAATATGTATATCTGTGTAAAAGCAGCCAGTGATATATGTGATCGAAGCAGAGGGGGAGAAGGTTATACCAAAAGAGTTGCATTGTCACTATAACAAAATGCTTCTTGCTATGCATTACGTGAAATGTAGTGCCTGTCCCTCCATGAAGAGTGCTGCAGGAATTTGCCTGGCTGGCCAGTCACAGGGGTCACAAGTAATCTCTGCAGCTTCATCCAACAGCACTGCTCTGCTGATCTCTCTGCTCTGCCACTTCAACTGAAACAAGTTTAATAGCAAAACATTCCTTGCTCTAAACTCTTCTCTCAGGCATGTGTATGGTGTCACGTTGCATAACACTGTCCAACAGTCCAAGCATAAACACATTTGCCCTGTGTTACCAGAAGTGATGGCAGCCTACAGGTATTTCTCATGTGTGTCTGTGTGTGGTGAGAGAGACTAATAGATTAGGCAGTCTGTTCGAAAAAAAGATGTTTGTTATTTCACAACAGTGCAGGACAAAGCCACTCAATGTCTGCTTGTTTTGCTTGTTTCTACACCTACCTCTGCAAAATGCTGTTACCTGACAGTCTAGGAGGAAGAAAGTAGATTTTTAAAGTATGTTATTCTTCTGAAACCTGACAAATCAAACTCCTGCTTGAAGATGGAGTTGTGCTCAGCACCCAAGCAGAAACTCTTTTGGAAGCAATAGGCTCTTTTGGAGGCAAGGGGTCATGTGGCTGATTTCTTGCAGCACCAACTCCTCAAATCTTAAAATAATTAAGTAAGAAGCAGATTTAATCCCACTGTGGTTTGTTTTGTTTTTTTTTTTTTCTCTGACCATCTGTGAACAGAAGTGCTTCTTCCCTCAATGCTGAAGCAGGGGAAGATTTACCAGTAGAGACCGTGAGAGAAATGAGAAGGACTTGGGGCTGCTGGGATGCTCATCACTGCAGGAGTAGCAGAGGTATCTTAAGAAACACAAGCAGTGCCTGTTAGTTCTCCCTCTTTCAAAAAAAAGCACCTTGTTTTGCTCTTTCTCTGAAGGGGAATAAGAAGATGTCCACTATGTTCTGTGTCTGTGGGGAACTTGGGAGGATAAGAAAAGAAAAGACAACTCTCAGAGAAGGATGATCACAGGCACATTGAACTGTCAAGTCTAACATTTCAGGGTGTGTGCAGCCTGGAAGAATAAACCCTCAAGGAGTCCTAAGGACATTTAAAAATGCAAGCACAAAGTGGAAATAAAAGAATAAAAACTAGGTGAATAATAAGGGAAATTATGTCAAATAATAGGGGGAAATTATGTCAAATAATAGGGGGAAATTATATCAAATAATATGGAGCTTAGCAGTAAACTGAATGCTGGAAAGAGGTAATTACTGAAAGACATGCAAATAAGCAAGAAAGAAGACATTCATGATAAGCTTTGAAAGAAGAGTAGGAATAGAAAGTCAGTGTCTCCCACAAATAGTTTTGGAAGCTTTTTTTTTCTTAATTCAGATCCATATGCTAAGACCTGATCCCATCTTTAGAGTTGATGGGTTATGCCTTTCTATCAAGCATTTTTTCTCAGCTGTGCTAAAAAGTTTTTGAGCAGGAATGCAGTGCTGTGTTTAAGATGGAAAATAGAAAAAGCCTGCTTTAAAAGACTTTAAAGCTTCCTGAAACTCCTGCTTTTTGAAAAGCAATTTATTCCAAGATACAGTCTGTTGAAGAACAATAAACTGAGGCCAACTGCTTGCTGTTCATGGCTGTTTTTATAGTCAGGAGTGGTGTACGGGCCTATTTGCTCAGAAGTGTTAACTGTTGCTCAGGGTCTTTTTTGACAAAAATAGGATTTCTTACAGTTTGTGCCATAGCACTTCTATTCCAAAAGCATAAATAAAAACCAGGTAGTAATAAATAAACTTTATATGTTTTAAAGCAGTAATCTTAGATTCTACTCTAAAGCACCTCTGAGAACCCATTATGTCAAAGCAGATTTCTCCAGATTGGTACTTCTCTCACCACAGGTAATATTCTTTAATAAGGTCTTCAGCAAGTTATTTACAGTGCATTTGCAATAGAGAATTTACAGTTCACATCCACTGCTGTTCAGAGAACTTTTAGGGCATGAGGAGTACAGGAATGATAAGCATCATTAGCTATCACCAGAAAACCGGCTCAAAGAAACCCAAGACTTCAGCTTTATCATGCATATAGATGTGAGTCTTTTTGCAAGTGATAGGATGGATATTGCATCACTGCAGTGAGCTCTATTCCCAGTTAGCAGGTGTTCAAGCTGACAGTGTGTGCCTTGCTCGCTCCCATGCTCAGGGAGCAGGAGCTCTGCCAGCTGCACTATCTTGCCAGCTCCCCACATCCCATCCTGCAGGGACTGGAGGGATGGCACAACACAGGAACTCATTTACAAATGCCTGATTTTCCACATTTCAGCTGCCAGGTTGAGGAATCAAGAATTTCTCTTCTCAAGATATTTCAGGGTCTTTTCTGAACTGGGGACTCAGCCAACCTTTACAAGGACAAGGGAAGCATTTCAAATGGAGCATACTAAAGTGATCTGCAAATATGGGTGACATCAGATTTCCAGGAATTCAACTCAGTACCTTCTAACTCATGATTTTTTATTATCCTAAAATATGTGTTTACTGTGCGCACATATCTGCTGCTAATTTTGCATGTGCTGATGTATTTTTCTCTGATTTTTTCTTTCTTCTTATGAGCTCACTGTCACTTCTCCTCCTCATTGAAAGTGACAACTTCAACAAACACAGAGGATTTTGTCTGTGCTCCTCAGCAAGCAAAGGCCTCTTTCATGGAATAATGAAATATCATAGAATATCCTGAGCTGGAGGAGTCAACTCCTGGCCCTGAACAGGACAACCCCAAATATCACACTGTCTGAGAGCAATGTCCAAATTGTTCTTGAACTCTGTCAGGCTGATGCTGCGACCACTTCCCTGGGGAATGTGTTCCAGCACCCAATCACCCTCTGGGTGAAGAGCTTTTTCCTGATATCCAACTTAAACCTCCCCTGACTCAGCTTCAGACCATTCCCTCGTTCCCTGACACTGGTCATCAGAGAGAAGAGATCAGTGCCTGCCCCATCAGTACCTTCCAGAAGAATCTTTTCCATAATTTTACCAGTCACTGAAATGAGACTGACAGGCCTGTAGTTTCCAGGGCCATCCCTCTTGTGATGACATCAGTCAGCTCTTTGTATACCCTTGGATGAATCGATCAGGCCCCATAGACTTAGAGAGTTCCAACTGCAGTGGCAAATCCCACACACATTTGGGATTGACTAGGAGTTTATCATTCTCACACTGGATTTCTGTATCATTGCTGAGTTCAGTGGGATGTATTTCAGAAGAGTATAACTCTTCCAGTTGCAGCCTGCAATCTGACTCCATGAAAAGCTTTCATATTAAACCTGATCTCAGTGAACTCTGAGCAACCTGAGTACCTGAGTTACCCAGTAACTTTGGCTCTCAAAGTGCAGGGTGGGATTATTGGCTCGTTGGATATAAGCATACGAGTTTTCAAAGAAGCAGATGGAAATGTGATATAAAGGGTAAAAAGCAGTTTGGAAAGTCAGCTCTTTTGCAGTATTTAGGGTCAAGTCCTCCTGTCCTTACCTCTGTTGAATAGCATTACTTAGCTTCCCTAATATGCCTCCAGGAGTATGTGAGTAAAAGGAGAAAAAAAAAGGATGTCAAAATCCCTTCTCTACATTGTCTTGCACCAGGAGTGCTGGTTCAGCACCAAAGGTGATTGCAAGTCCCTTCTGAGGCTGGGAACCTTGAGACAGATGAACCATCAGACTGACCTATGGTCAGGGCATGGCACACTGTGCAGACTTCCCATCGGGGGCAAGATTCACAGGCATGGAAGCCTTCAAGTTTTCATAGGACTTTCTTAGAAGTAAAATAAGCTGCCTCCTTTCAAGATAAAGTCAAGGACATGCTGTGGCATCATCACTGGTGCCAGGTGCTAGGGACCATCAGGCTTTTCCATTATGATTAACCAGCCGAGTTTAGGTTTAAAGGACATGTGGAGCACAGCACAGTCCTGAAGGCCAAGAAATACACAGTGTGGCAGAGCACAGTCCGTGCCTGTGCCTGCTCTGGGTAATTAGTGCATGGATCACAAGTTCCTCAATGTACAAGGGTATAGTTAGAATAACTACATATGTTCTATAGTCTTAAGTGGATATGAGATAGATGTCTCAGGAGGAAAACACATCGAGTTTTGGACAAAATTTGTAAATGGATTGGATGTCATGGCTGACTTTTTCTGGGGGAAATTTCTGGGTAATACCAGCCTTTCTGGTCCTTTTAGTGTGAAAATGCTTGCATCACAATAATTAAAAGGGCTGTAATTGCATGGGGAGGAGCATTTCCACATCATTTACACTAGTTGTGTGTTGGTGAGAAATCATAAATAGGCACAGGACTCAGGCAGCTGTGTTGGCAGTTCCCAGAAGAAAGCACATGAGATCTATCTTCTCTGCACTGCTTAACCCTAGCAGTGCAGAAACTGCTTTCAGGGAGGAGAGGACTGCTTTCCCTGTTCACTTTAGTGATCTTAATCAGTATGGACACTGCCAAGGAACAACACTCAGTTGGTGCCAAATCTGGGCTGTGTAAAACAGACCTCAGCCCACTTGGAAAGAAGCTCCACAGCCTGCCACTTCCAGGCTTGGAGATGCCTGGGGTGAATGGTTTGGTCTGGCAATGCCTCCTTTCTCTCTTTTTTGGTAGTGTGTGCTGGGCTCTTCACAGCCTGCAGAAGTCCTTATGGCAGCTGCTCACAGGAAAGCAACGCTCTTCCTATGCTGCTGGAGCTCCCCTAAACCACAGAGGATCTCCCTCTGTAGCCACAGCCACAGGGGACCAAACCAGGGGACCAGACCTCCTGATCAAATTTAAAATCTAGCAGTGTCTAATAGAGACTCCTTCTTCAAGTTCTGACACTTTCAGCCAAGAGTATGCAAATCAAAAAATCCTATTGATCTCTTTTTTGTCTCTTTCCCTTCACTGTGTGAGCCCACATCATCAGGATAAAATCTGGGCTGTGCTAAAGCAGGTGGCAAAATTCCTATTGACTTCCCCAGAGCCTGGGTTTTACTTCAGAAATAAACTGCAGAGCTATGCAATAAATTAATTCAGCATCCCAGATGCAAACTCATACATTTTACTGGTTAAAACTGTGGTACTGTGAGTATATGGTTGTGCTCTGGAAGCATAAATTATTCCAGTGTTTCCTACATGTTATTGAAAATCAGATGCCAAACTTAATCTGCCTGAAATCCCAAACTAGTGACATGTAATTCAACTATAAATTGTGTGCAAAAATGTGCAAGCTGCTGAAAGTAGCTTCAGTTAAATACATGCCCAGGGGCTCAGTAATGGATCTCACATTACTTTTGCCAGTTCATTGCTGTCTGTGCTTTTCTCATGCATACATCTTTGACTTAAGGCTCATTTCTCTCTTCCTAAAATACTGAGAAGGGAACTGAAATGAAAATTTTAAATCATTGTCTAATTTTGTACAAGCAGAAGGTTCTTTGGCATAGATTTACAGCGAAACAGGCATTATTGACAGCTTTGTCAAGTTTCCCATATGGACAGTTTATGCTGACTTTCAGGCATTTACAAATAATTGAAGTTAAAAATCTCTGCAGCTTGTCTGACAAGGTTGAAACAAGAAACATATATATGTCTGACTTCAGGAAGTTTATCATTTATAGTGCTGCTGGTTTGCTTCTCCAAGGAACTGGCAGGTTGTCTTCCATCACCAAACAGCAGAGACTACTTTGGGACTGCCAGAAATTATCACAAAGTGACTTTAATAAAAGATCACACAATGCAGCCTGAAGAAAACTGGTAAAGTCAGAAAAAATTGAGCCAACCATTATGTTCAGTAGGTGTTCAGCAAGAGTCCATTTCACCTGTTTATGCTGTTCTCCAATCTCATTTTCAATACTCAATAAAAACAGTTGTAAGGAAAGAAAACCTTACCAGCCTGACTAGACATCTTTTTATGGCGAAGATGGCTTTGGCAGTAAAAATCTGTTTATTAAAGTCTCTGAATATGTGTAATTATAGGGTACTGTGTGATGAGTAAAGATGAAGTTAGGCATGAAATAAAGGGTATTTTAGACACTTGCAGTAGTTAGATATCTTGAAAGCATCCTAGCTCACATTGGTAATGTATGAACAAAATTAACTTTCCTTGATGACAAAAATTGGCAAAATTACACATGATCAAATCCAACAAGCAAAATCACCACAGTGATTATTCCCAAATTTTTGTGTGTATGACAAGATTTGCATTGTGTATCTTATATATTTGCACTTCTTAGAAAGTCAGTAGGGGCAGGACCAAGAATCTACTGATAACTGATGTGTTGTAATTATGTTGGGTCTGGTTTATGTCTAGTGATAAGATTCCTGTGTTTACATAATTTAGACACCTGAAAAGAGAAATGGGAGTTTGGAACCTCAAGAACTGAGGGAGTTTCTCTTTCTGCTGATTCATGGAAAATAATAGGGCTGAGGGTTGAGAGGTTATCTAGTCTATCCTCCTAAATCAATGTAAGCCCAGTGCCTTTTGTGCAGCCTCTGAGGAACTGGGAGCAGATGAAGAGCATTTACATACTCCAAGGCTGCTCTCATGCCCATTCTTCACTGCTCTTTTTTTTAGACTGCTGCAGTAGTCTTTTCTACAGCAGTGCTCCTGACCTTTTCTTCTTCCTCCATGAGGCTTATTAGGGGACAAAGAAAACTCCAGAAGCACCTACTGTTCTTGAAAAAAGAGAACCCACGGTTGATCTTTCCAGTGAAAATGAATGCAAAATCTTGGTTTTACACATCTTCAGTCAATACGTTTGCCCACACATTTCAGAACAGTGCATTTATGGAATGTCACAACTTGTTACCCTTGATAGAGGCATTTAAGATTAGCTGGTTTTCTACAAGAAATAGGAACCTTTTATCTTCATTGACATATAACCACTCAGTGAAGTTCAGGCTCATACCTCACTAGAAAATTTTAATGAGAGTCTAAACTAAAAAAGTCCACCTGCCAGTTATACCAGTATGGTGCATTTGATGACTGTTGGGAATGTTCTATAGGAAAGAAAATCTCTGAAGTATCTATGTTTGCTGCTTAACTTTAGGACGATATAACACAGTATGTAGGTCAGGTATAGAAAAATATTATGGGATATTCTCCTGCGTATCTATCTGACTAGAGACACTTTATCTTTTGTTTGTTCTGATAGAAACATTGAAAGTCCTGAAACTGAGAAAATTATTATTTCATTTGCCAGGCTTCTGTTTCCCTTCTCAACTCATTAAAATTGTATTGACTCAATTGAGCTGATGTAATTAAGAAGTTGAAATTACCTTTGAGTTTTGATACTGCTCAGTTCTTTGCTTCACCTTACAAAAAATGTTGGAGTTTAATACATGTCTTACAAATGTATGGTGCCTTCAGAAACATTTTCTTCAACTAGCGTTACGTATGATTTATTTTGAACTGCAGGTTCTAGGAGATTCTATGAAATCTAAGACTAGGTATAGTAAATAATAGTACTATTTATTTTTATGCCTACAGCCAAGATCTCCCCTTCTTGCAAATGTTGTCCTGGAGCATTTCTTCCAGTCAATTTTGATCATGACTTACTGAAACCAGTGCAAATTTTCTTCATTGACACAGGAAGGATGCGGTACAATTTTCTTTAAACTACTTTTGTTTTATGTCTCCTCATTGTTCTGCTTAGCATTTGCAATGTCACCTCCTAAGCTTACCTAGAGTTCTCTGTTGGCAATAAAAGTGCTGGCTTCCACTAGGATTCCCAGGGCTGAATTTGGCCCGTAACCTCAGTGTTCTCAGAGTGAATGTGATTTCTTTCTGAAGTCACTTTGATTGTCCCAAAAATCTAATTCAAATATCTAAAAACCTACTTGCCGGAGGCTTACAAGGCAAGCAGTGATGTAGATCTCCAGAGTTCATCCAGTGGTTCCTGCCAGAGTTCAACACCCAAACATCCTGATTAGCTGTACCAGATTGATGTTTGTATATGGAACTGGTGAACATTTACAGTGCCAGCACATAAAATATCACAGTGCATCTTTTCCTCTTCCTCACAAGTACAAGTAGTTTGGAATATATTAAAAGTCATTAAAGATACAGAGAACTAATAGACCTAGTTTTATTTTTAAAAATAATGGTCATTTAAAATGTTCCCTTTGCAAATCTATTAGATCAAATCCTCCAGTCTCACATTTCTGCATGCCAACATTTCATTTAGTGTCATCACTTTCCACATAAATAGCAACAACCAAGAGTGTAATCCCTAATGGTTATGAGGAATTTCTGACTTTATGAGTCTGAACATTACTTGTGAGGAGCTGGAATTAAATACTTATCCACTAAATGTGGAAAAATAACTAAGTTTTCATTTACTCACAGATTAACTCTGCAAGTGTATCATCCTCAGGATAGATAAGGCTTTGATGTCAAAGAATTAAATCATGAATCTCTCTTGCAAAGTCAGTGTGTATTTCCAGAACTCTTTAGGGTTTTCTTGATTTCTATCAATTTATGTTTGCATTCTACATTTAATGTCTCCTCTTTTTTTCTCTTCCCTAAAACTTTTTATATCTTTGTCTGCTGATTGTAATTTCTTTCTTGTTTCTTCTTCACTTTTTGCTTCTTTGAGGAAATCAATTCTCAAATTTTTAATTAATTATCTTAGCACTCTCATTTTAATGGTCATGACTTTTGAGATTTTACAGTTTTGGCTGGTTTAATTGGCCAAGTGACACCCTTTTCCTGTTTACTGAATTCCTCTCCTGACTGTAGAACCCCATTTGTTACATCTGGGTGACAGAGTTCTTTCAGCTGCAATAATTGAAATCATTTCAGAAGAGCTTTTACTTGCTTATCACTCTCTTCTTTCTTTCAAAATAAATTATATTAATTAGTTTTTAATCATATGTTTGAGGATCTCTGTGTAGTCTCATTCTTATCTCTCAGTTCTTTATGCTGAGGCTGTCCTCAATTAGATTGTGATGGATATTTATATCACTCCTGAATGTTCATCTCCAATTATAAATCTGTACAAAAGGCCAAGTCTGAATTTACATGGAACATACTTCACCAGTTCTCACAATATAACTGACTGAAGTGTGATCAAAGTAACTAAGACAGACTTATGAAGACAATTTAAGGTTCTGTTGAAGTAATTTCAGTTACTGAAGCTCTATTAAAGTGACAAAATCAGAATTTGATGCCAGAATGGGGATTTTACATTAGATTTGGAATCCCATCGGTCAGGCTATGAATTTCTTTTCTATTTTACAGAATAGAAATAAAAACAGACCTCTTACCATCATTGCAACTAGTTTACAAAAATTATTTTGTTCATCTATACAGATATAAATTTTAATATTTGCCTTGGGAATGTTTTTTTCCAGCCACCTAAGCTGGAATAAAAACCCACTTGTCTCTTTTCTCTCAGGTGAGTACCCATTAACTTCAGGTGAATTTCATATGGTCAGTGTCTGTCATAAAACATTTACTTTTAATTGCAAATCTTGTTTTTAAATACAGTACAAGTGAATCCCATGATACATTTAATGTAATAAGTCTCTAGATGAAAGATAGATGCAATCAGTAGATTGAACGCAAGTGAAATCAAGGCAAATTCAAGCATGAATGGAGGGCACTAAATTGATCCTTGCGTTTAATTCTTGTTTTGTATAAAGGATTTATATGGTAGCCATTATTTGGATTCTGTAAATAACACATATTTACATGTTGGTGTGACTCCCATTGGGACATTCACATTATTCTTCCCTTCTGCTGAGGCATAACTGGCTCAACTACGCTGATGTGAGAGGCAGCTCTCCTGTCTTAGAAGGGAGGATAAACCATCAAAGTCCCCTGAAGTGCCCCCACACTCATTTCTGAGGCTTTCCACCAAAGGAACACACATGATCCACAGTGTGGCAACGGATCCACAGTGTGGCAACGGATCCACAGTGTTACAAACGACAGTGTAAAACTCCCTCTCCCAGGGAGGCACCTGGGCATTCCACCTAAACCTAAATGTATATTAACCCACTGGACTTTGTGTTTTGTGGGCTTCCCCCACCTCTGGCGAATCAAGACTATCACCATCACTTCAACCAACAGTCATCTAAATTGCAACACTCGGGTCTTGTGTCTGGATCCAGGGATGGTGATATTTTTCTGCTCTTATCCTTTCTTTCTCTCTCTTTCCCTGTTTTCTTCTAAGCTCTTCTTGAAACATATTGTGCGCCAGACTAAAAAATTTCCAGTCAATGCCTTAGTAAGTACCCTGTTGTGTCTGGGTAAGTTAAAGTTGGTTAAGTTTAAGTTTGCTAAGCTAAAGTTTTGTGAAGTGCCTTACTTTGCCTGGATGTTGTTTTAAAATTTGCCAAGTACCTTATCCTACCTTAATGTTCTAAAGTTTGCAAGTAAAAGTTTGTCATTGAACCTCCTGAGAAAATGGTTGTTTCTTCATACCACCCAGAGTGAATCAAACAACGTTCCCCTAAACCCATCAAGCAGACCTGAGCATAACAAGGTGTTCAAACCCTGTCATTCACCTGTATGATCAAACCACAGATGTGTTTTTCCTGCCCTTTTAATGGTATGGAATAGATATATATATATATATATATATATATATTCTTCAATCAGATTCTGTTATGGAGGCTGATTTCAGGATCTCTACAGCAATATAGAAGTATCTACTGTACTGAATTTTAGCCAGAAAACTGCTTATTTCTGGACCCTCATTTTGCTTCAGCATTATGGAGAGCTGATTTGCTCAGCTGTGTCAAGACTAGGAGTGAAATATATATGGAAAAACAATGTCTCCAACATTAATACCTCACTGCAAATGCAAGGATTTAATTTGATTGTAGACATCTAAATGACATTTCACTCTTTACTCAACTTTATCCATTTTTTTCCCTTTTTCAGACCTGTGTTCTTTCTTGATTATTCTCAGGGTGAGGAAATTAGTCTTACTGAAGTTGTAGTAACTAGACAGCCCCAACCAATGGCTGATTTCAGTGCTTAATGTCATTGGGATTACACCAGTGATGAAGTTAATGCAAGTTTAACAAACACAGTCCAACCATAAAAATGTCTTGTATAAAGCTGAAAATCCCTTCAACCAGTTCATTAAACAACCTCCATATTGAAGACTAGTTCAGTGACACTTTTTTCTTCCGTTTGTAAACATTTGCTTCTTGCTTAAAAAATTTCCATTTATAATGTATCCAATTGTAGATCTTATCTACAGTCTAGGGTGAACTGTACAATAACACCCTTCAAACACTCTAGTGTCTTCCCTCTAAGCACTCTTCTCTGGATTGGTTCTATTGTGAGAGCTTCTGCAAGGGCTAGGTCTGTTTTCTTTAATCCTTCTCAGTAGGTCACAGAATCTCTCTCCTGCTTTCCTGCTAAACAGGACCATGTCTGGGCTAGCATTAGTACTGAAGAGAACAATTTCCTGCCGATGAGGCACCATAAATTCTTCAAACAGCAGAACTGTCTGGAAGTTCAGGATTGTTCATAGTAGTCACAAATATATTTTACTTTCTGGAGGATTATTGTTATGATTTATATCTTCTTTACAGCTATCTTGAAATTATGGAATTCATGTGAAAAATATTGTTCTATAAATGGCAGAGAAAACCAGCAGCTGCACTAATAACCCTCTTATTTCTTATATTCCAAGTCAATGTGTCTCAGACAGCATGCTGTGGCCACTGGGGATCAAAGAGGAGGAGTCTGAAGTCTTCAAAATTGAGTCTAATATCCACCTTAATGTGACTGATGTCCTGTTAGCAGTTAAAAGTAGCTCTTATCCTGGCTTGTGTAAACTGCAAAAGGAGATGCATCTGCAAAGGTTTAAGGAATACTGCCTTAGAGTTTGTGTAGAAAATGACAGTCAGTTTCCCAAAAATTAGTGAAGTGTTCACAGTCTAAATTTGAAGTCTCGGAAATTAAGAATCTGATGTTAACTGGGAATTTATTGAAAGAGAATAAAAAGTAAATTCTCAGGATCTATCTGAAATATCCCGATTGTAAATGTCTATTTTGAAGGCAGTACTCATACATTTTCCTTTTCTCTGTGAAGACCTACAATGTTTTGAATCAGTATAGTTGACTAAACGAACACACTCTTGCAAGTTCTCTTGCAAGCTTTTTATGACTTTTCATCCTTTCACTAGTTTACAAATCAAGTAGGAAGCTTTCATCAATAGTTGCCAACATTTTAATTCTGATTTCCACATCAAAACTAATCAATCCCCTTTACCAGTCTGCCCACATCCTTTGTTTTCCTGTCAGCAGATAGCACAACAGAGCTGAGGGAAAGAAATTCAGTGTGAGTGATTATTCCGTCTTTCTTTCCATTGTCCTTGTTTCTGTCCTTAGCATGGAAAAGCAAAAGGACTGTGTGACTGAGAAGAACTGAGAAGAAAAGCTGTTCCTTTTTGCTTGGAGAAGGACAGAGAAGCAGGTGTGAAGCAAGATGTATTCTGCCTACTGTTAGCAGTTCCCATTTAACAGCACACTTCAGCTTGGAAGCCAAGCTGTGTTTGTTTTGTACTTACATCTGCAATTGCTGCACAGCTCCTGAGCACTGTAGAGCACTGTCTTGAGAAAATAAATCTTCTCTTCCTCTAATGGTGCATTTGATTTCCTTTATTTGGGCTCAGTTTATTTAAAGCTTTCTGGGCATTGAATTGCTAGTATGTGAATAACCTTAGGCAGTCCAATCTACTGGGAAGAACATCTCCAGTTATTTATTGTATTTCTAAAATGGCATATATGCAAAAGCAGACTGTGAAAAATATCACTGCATAATAAAGTTATATAATTGTATTTGTCATAAAGAGGGCAATGTGCTATCTACTCTTAATTGCCACTTCCACTCTTGTATCTTGAGGCACAGTCTCTTCTTTCAGTGGTATACTTCTTTATGGAAATAGTAACTCCCTGCCACATAAATGGTGCTGTCATTATTATTACAACCTCATAGACATGTCCTATCTGCAGTATTGGGGCAGGATTTCAAATTACTTCATTTAGCCACATGTGTTTCCCTTGTTGTGGATAGCTATATTTCTGGGAATAGGTAATACACAGTGATTGCCAGCATTTTGATAGCTTTTTGCACTAACCTCACTTCAGTTTTGTAGGGGTCTGCCTATGGGTGGCTCACTGGAAAGCAAAAGCTGCAGATAGGTGTTAAGCATTACTTACTATATGTTTTCAGTTGTATGTGTATAGTGTGATCATCTGTTTGAAATAGGTAAAAGAAAAAAGAATTCCAAGGAAAAGGAAGCTAAGAGCAAACTGTGCCATGTGGGAGGGAGGTCATTCCAAATCAATTTCCTCTAAAAACGAACACAGCAAAATTCTTCTTTTTGTATTTGTGTGAAACAGGAGGTGAGCCTGCACACTGCTGAGCTTTTTGCTCTTCCACATCCAACTCCCTACTGGCAAATGTAGTCTAAGTGCTTGGTGCAGTGGGCTAAGCTCTGTCAGTAACTCTCAATAGAATCACAGAATCATTAAGCTTGGAAAAGACCTCTAAGATCACCAAGTCCAACTATTATTCTAGCACAGCAGGTTCATCACTAAACCATAAGTGCTACATAGAGCCAAGTTATCCTGGGTCCCAAAAGCAACAAACTTCATGGACGTCTAGAGCTTCAAGAAGTTCCAGGGAGTGCTAATACTGTGTTGTCTTCCCTCTGTAGGCATTAGCCTTGCAGGGAAGTTTGGTTTTCTTTACCTACTTACCTCCTTTGGGCACCTAGTGCAACGTATTGGGAGGCTGAAACAAGACCCCAGAAAAAAATCATTCTGATAACTGAACTCGCTAGTTTTGTTGATGAGGCAAAGATGCTTTGAGTGAAGATTCCTTACATGTGACAAGTCAGAAGCAGAGATGACAGAAGATCAGATAGGATCTCCAGGATGGGCAGCTATAGCCCTGAACCCTGAGATCTTAGTTTTGGTAGACCTGTATTCCATTTAGAGAAGTTTTGAGGGATTTTGGAGTTCTTAGCTGGTCTTAGCCATTGGGACAACTGAGAGAGGGAGGAGATCACTGCTGTTGTGCAGAAGGATATTGGCAGGGGTAGCTCCTGCTTATTTGGTGAGAACATCTGTCTCCACTTGTACTCTCTCAGTCTGCCTTTGTAGGAAATGTGCTCTAGCCCTCTGATCAGCTTTGTGGCCCTCCTCAGGACTCACTTCAAAAGGTCAGTTTCTTTCCTGTGCTGGGGATCCCAGATCTGGATGCAGCACTGCAGGTGGTCTCTCACCAGAGCAGAGAAGAGCAGAATCCCCTCTCTTGCCCTGCTGGCCACACTGCTTTGGATGCAGCCCAGGACACGTTCAGCTTTCTGGGCTGCAAGTGCACAATGGTGGATCACGTCCAGCCTCTCATCTACCAGTAGCCACAAGTCCTTCTTCCCAGAGATGCTCTTAATCCCATCATCCCCCAGCCTGCATTGGTACCAAGGGTTGCCCCAACCCAGGTGCAGCACCTTGCACTCACCCCTGTTGAAACTCACATTGTTCATATGGGTCCAAGTCCCTCTGGATGACATCTCATCCCTCAGGTATGTCAACCATACCACTCACCTTGGTTTTGGGAATCTTAATTTAATTCAGTCTCTTCAATACCACTTTATTCAGTTGAGAGTAGAACCCATTAAAATACCTAAAAGATATTGACTATACTTTTGTCTATAAAGAGCCATTTCCTTTCACTTAAAATATGACAGTACCGTGCATTTTTGCAAATGGAATTTAAGCTCCATTCTAAGCTGGATTCCTTTGGACAGACATAGAGATTTGGGATTTCTTCAAATGGAATAAAACTGTACATGAAAATATAGTGTAGTGCTAGAACACAAGCTGAGTTAGAAAAATAATATTTTTTACAACTAGTGGGAATTAAACTTTATTTAAATAAAACAGAAAGAATTGCCAAGTGTCATATACAACATTAAATTAGCAACACATCTGGCAAGGATACAGAATATTCTGGAATATCTTTGCAATTCCAACTATTTGAATTGTTGTTTCATTATCAAGAAGGCTCAGCAAGGTAAAGAGAAGTGACATAGGACCAGAAAGTTGAAAGAAAAAAGAGTAAGGGTTAAAATAGATAGCAGACAAAAGTGAGTTATGCAGCAGCAAAAAAAAAGGGAAGGAGGCCTCCATTCATTCAGCTAACTACACAGCAGCTTGAAAAAATAAATTCAAGCTGTGAAAGGCAGCCTGTTACTTGCATCATCAGTGGCCTTTAAAGACATGAGGGAGAAAGCAGAAAAGCTGTCGTGCATCATCCCGTGCTGCACCAATTCATATCTGCTGCTGAGGACAGCCCAGCTGGCAGTGGCAGCTGACTTGGTGGCAAAGAGATGCTGTTGTGTCTTGTGCCTCTGCCCCTCAAGGCTGGCAAAAGGAACTGTGCAGCAGTGACTGTGTGACCTGGGGTGTGCTGGAACGAGTGACTTATTTTTTATTGAGTGCAAAGTTACTATCTCCTACGTTTCACCAGGCTCGTGCAAGCAGGGTTTTTTTGAGTCTTGCGGTGAAAATAGGTCGTTGCAGGAAACAGCTACTATGTCAACTCTGAGATACTATTTTTGGATACCAAAACCCTCAGAGTTTTCAAAAAATAGATGACAGAGGCAGGAGAGCACCCTGCTGCTGCAGGATGTGATCAGTTTTGTCATCACAGAATTTTCTTCTTATTAATGTCTTTGTTAAACTTACATACAAAGTAGTAGTAAAAGTGAATGTTCAGTGTATGGTTTGAATTTCAGTACTGTTCAAAACACTACTTTTTTTAGCAGACTGGCAGCTACTTGTCAAGTGTTAGCATCAAAGGTTCCAGGCAAGTGCCAGAAAGCAGATATTCAAAACACATACTGGGGTCTTTTGTAGGCTCTGCAAAGGCAGATGTAGCAGTATCAGACGCTGGTGTATGCAGAGGTGGCCAGAACAGCTCCTGCTGCCACACTCTGAGACATTCCTTGAGCAGGTGTGCCAGCTCCTCCTTCCATCCACCCTGTCCTGCCTGCTTTGGGGCAGTGGCTGTCCTTTTTCATGTGTTTCTGGTGTTCTGTGACATTCAGAATCACAGAATATCTTGAGTTGGAACAGACCCACGTGGATCATAAAGTCCAACCCCCGGCCCTGCACAGGACACCCAAAGAGTCACACCATGTGCCTGAGAGCATTGTGCAAACACTTCTTGAACTCTGTCAGGCTTGGTGCTGTGACCACTTCCCTGGGGAGCCTGTTCCAGTGCCCAACCCCCCTCTGGGTGGAGAACCTTTTTCTAATATCCAATAACCTTTTTTCTAATATTCTAATATTCAATTTCAATTTTCTAATATCTAATAACCTAAGCCTCTCCTGACATAACTTCAGGCCATTCCCTTGGGCCCTGCCACTGGTCACTACAGAGAAGAGATCAGTGTCTGCCCCTCTCTTCCCCTCACAAGGAAGTTGTAGACTATGATGAATCTCATGCATCTCTTTTTTTCCAGGCTGAACAAAACAAGTGACCTCAGTGTCCTCATGTGGCTTCCTCTCAAGGCCCTTCACCATCTTCATTGCCCTCCTTTGGATGCTCTCTAATAGTGTAATGTCTTTCTTATGTTATGGCACCCAAAATTGCACACAGCATTTGGGGTGAGGCCGTCCCAGTGCAGAGCAGAGCAGGACGATCCCCTCACTTGCCCAGCTGGCGATGCTGTGCCTGATGCTCCCCAGGACATGGACATTCCTCCTGGATGCTTGTAGCGGCCCGGAGCTTGCTGCCTGGGGCTGCTTGTGAGAAAAATCCTTCTTTCCCATGGGAGGTATGAAAAACAATAAGATAAAGCACCGGTTGTTTTGTCCAGGTACCATATGTTTTGGATTAGGGTGGTGTAGAACCTAGCCAATCACGTACCTGGGTTCCTACTATATAAAGGACAATACAATAAATGGGGCTCGCTGGCTGGCGCTCGAATCTCTGTGAACCAAGCTGTGTGCCATCTCATTTTTGCCGCCCGCTGCCACAGATGCTGACTCATATTCAATTTGGCATCAACCAGGACCTCAAGGTCCCTTTCTGTGGCACTGCTTTCCAGCCTCTTGTTCCCCAGTCTGTATGCACATCAGGGTTGCCGCATTTCAGATGCAAAATCCAGCACTCTCCCTTGTTGAACTTCCTACCACGTGACTATTAGAAACATAACTGTGCTACATCTCATGTTTTGGAGAAAGTCAGGGCAGGTAAGCAAACTTCAACTCCAACACTTTCATTTAGGGGCATTATCACCTCTTATCTCTAAGCTATATTAAATTTAAGGGCCTCTCTGCCTTATCTGCTGACAAATAAAAAGGGAGTCCAGATATTCTGGCAAGGTTTATAGGCAGACTGTAGGATAAAATCTGAAGAAATACAGGCATAAAAAGACTATAGACATCATATTACTAGCTCTTCTTTTATTAAGTTCCTTTATTGGAGCAAATGGTTTATTTAGGTAATTCCATCTTTTCTCTGTCTTTGTGTATTGTAGGCAGACAATGGTAGTTGTAAATGTCATCCTCTTCCTTCCAGTGATCTAGCAGAAAGACAGTACGTCTGCCAGGCAAGTACAAAAGAAGAAATTGCTAAGATGGTTTTCATTCAGCGAGGTTGCAGAACTTGGATTGGCAATGCTTCTGCAGGTCCTTTAGCACTACCTTTCAGTTCCGCTCAAATAAACTCATACATTTAAGTCTGCTCCTAAGTATTGTGCCCAGTGATTGTACCAGAAGGTCTTTGCTACCTGTCTACATCCATTTTTAGCATCTGAGCAGTACCTTTCTATTTGAGTTGGATTTTCAAGTGGGGAACAGTCTCATGAGAAGCTACAGCAATCTGGAAGAGCAGTAAAGTAGTTAGTAGTCATGAGCTACTGCTGGGAAGAAATGTAATCCTTACAGTTTAAATATGCAAAACACAGCCCTGCAGTTTTGATTAGAAAACAATCTTTCAATTCTGATTGTGCCTCCATCCAGACAGTGGCACAATTTTGGTCACAAGGGAGGGCTGCAGTTTTGTGTTAGCAGAAGGCAGAAAGAAACAAAGCCAAATATTTTACCACACTATTTCCAATTGCTTTTTAAATAGACTTCCATAGGTTTGATATAGTATGGTTGCTGGAATCATCCATGCATTTAGCCAATCCTATAAACCTGTTCAAGGAAACAGAGTAGACCAGATGTTACTTTTCATACCTTTTACACTTACTTGCCTAATAGTAAATAGGATTTGCCACCTATTTTTATCTGATTATATAAACTAAGCTTGGTAGTACTGCTAGGCACTGATTTAAAGCTGAGATAGTCAAGGTCACAAATCCACCATTTACTTGTGAGGTCTGTCAAGTGTTGAGGCATATTTATGGGAAAGTGTGGGAGGAAGTTTGTGCATTTCCAGTGACAAGCTCAGACTGTTGGTCAAGGTGCTTTGAACACAAAATTAATTTTATGTTACTTTTAATCCCATTCATTTCTACCATGGCAGAAGTGTTTGTTTCTCAGATAAGGTATTGAAACAAGCAGTTATACTGAGGGGAAGACATGTGAGGTGCCTGCATTTTTCTGAGACCATTGACCTCCCAGGCTCCCTGTCAGTCACACCAATGGAAGTGTGCAAGGAATTAACCCTGGTTCAAATTTCCATTACATTTTGCAGACTTTTTTTTAGTGAAACCTGGAAGTTGCATAGCCAAATATCTTAATGACCTGGAAAAAGCAAATGCACCTTCAAAGTGATTATGGATAAAACGTTGTGATAAGCATCTCTGGAGGTTTTTTTTTTAAACAATAACATTGATAGCCAACTTTTAAATGGAGAGAGCTAGCTGAGTCAGACCAGCTTTGATGCCAAGTTCTATAATGGAAGAAAAGATACTATCAGTTCCAAACTATTACTACTTTATTCCTAAATTGACAACACCATGCACATGGGTGAAATCCATGTTCCTCATCAGGACTATACAATAGGAGTCAAGATGTGGTTTTGTAGAACAGTGGAATAGAAATCAAAAGGGATCTCTGCATACTTGAATAAATAATATCCAACCTAAAGTAAAGAAGGTACATGCTCACACCACAGAGCATGTTCACTCTGGGAAAAGAAGAAAAGTGTAATTGATTTAATTTCAATGAAAAATATTTAACTAACCAATAGTTAATAGTTAATTACAGCCAACTTAAAACACTGTAGGAGACATTCCCCTGAAACAGCATTTAACTATACCTGGTATACAGTGATCTAATATAACATCCTTCAGCTGTATACAGTATCCAGCCACAAATAGGGATTTTTTAATTTCAGTACTCAGTTTGGTAGGAGAAAAGTGGTCAACAACTCTAGCAATGTAATTTCCCTTTCATTACTTGAAAGGGAGTCAGGCATAATCAGTACTAGCACTCTTAAGAACAGCTATGGGCACTGTCCTACAAGAGCAGCTAATTCAGTCCCGGCCGCAGTTCTGGCTGTTAAATTCAGCTGTCAGCAATAACTGGGAAAAAAACCCCTCATTTTTGAGTGGAAGTTGGAGCACAAGATCTACCCTGTGATATTCACTTTAAATTTTTTTCTGGAAATTGGAATGGAACTGGGCCAATAAGAGCAAAAATCAGATTTTTGTTTAAGAAATTGCTATAAATGGAGGCGTAAAGTGCTGGGCATATATATTTCTGAATGGCTAAGTAAGTGTGCTTGAAAGAGCATGTGAGAAGGGGCTGGGATCTCCCTTGGTATACTGCTCTTGGCAAAGCACAGATGGAGTTCCATGACTCAGCTTCCTTGTTCTGCTGGAAAGAAGGACAAGTCCTTGGTAGATCCAAAGTGTTATTTTCCCTGTGCCTAGACAGCTCCAAAGAAAAATTCAGTTCGGTGGTACATGCAGTCTCCTGCCCAGACCACAGTCCTCTCTCCCTACCTGCTTACACAGGAGATGAAGTGCTGTCAGCATGATGTTGTGTAACTGTCAACATATTTTTCCCATACAGCTACTGCCAAGGTAAAATTGCTACTTATCCATAGGCTAAAATTGTAACTCATAGATCTTCATGCCCCTTTGACTCCTTAAACTGCTTGCTGAAAATGAAATATGTAGTCTGTATGGACACAGGCGTTTATGACTGACTGGTGATACCAAGTCTGCAGAGAGAAACATTAGGCAAGCAGATGGTAGCTGCTTTCGGTTGCCTTTAACCAGGAGACGAAGGGACCAGCCAGAGTCTTACTAGTGTTTGAAAAGCAAAGACAGACACTCATTGACATTTCCCTGAGACACCCAGTTTCCAGAAAAACGGTTTTTAATGTCTGTTCTGCAGTGCAGAGTTCCATCCAGAAGCTACTGCTCCACATGTAGAAAGGGAAGAAGAGGTTTTATGGGCTGGGACTGATACTGATGTCACTGGCTGTGAGTACAGAAGTTGACTGACATATAGTCATATAAGAGGCAGCCATCTAAATCAGGAATTAATTTTAACCAGGCAATCCACTGACAATGGCAAAGTCCTGATGGGGTTTCTATGCTGTAATGTGCAGTAGTTTAAAAGTAGACAGCATGTGCATCATGAAATCCAAATTTCCCTAGTGTAGGGTGGCTTGCTGGTTTTTTTTCAAACTGAAAACTGGAAATCAGCCTGTTTACTTTATAGGTTAGACAGCAGTGTCAAAATTTCTCTGACAGTTTAGTGCTGTTTGCAAACTGTTATGCTGCATATAAATGGCTGGTTACAATATGTAAAAAATGCATGGAAAGTGGGATTGCTTGGAGTTAAACCACACAGGTAATTTCAATTCTATATATATATTTTTTAAAAAGTTTTCTCCTTTGAATTTGGACAACCTTCTTTCTTATCCAAGCAGCATGTATGTCAGCCTAGAAGCAAGTCCCAGGCCCTTTCCTTTCTGCTTGCAATCCTTTTAATGATGGCATGCAGTATTTTAGCTTACGTTGAAATACAAATTTTAAAGTAATAGAACAGATAATTTTGGAAAAAGGCTGGCTGAAGTTCATATGTATGCATGCAAGGGCACTGAGTAGATATTGCTGGTTCAGAAATAGTGCCAGCATCCACTTGACTGCTGTCTGGGGAGCAGATTTCTGCTCTACTCTCTCAGAAGCTGTGAAGCAGGGGCTGGAGGAGCTCTGCTGCAGTGCTGTGCTCTTCTGTAAAGCCTCTCTGTAGTGTGTGCACATCATCACTTGCATAACCAATGCCCAATTGACCACCAGATGGCCTCTGCAGAGGCAAGAAGTTAAGATCAAGATTTTTATTTCCGATTTGCGGGTAGACACTGTTTCCAGTCCTGCATAATCAGATTCCCTGTGCACCAGCTGATTTTCTAAGGCACAGTGTGTTTAGATGGGTAGAAAATTGCTTACTTTATTCTCAAAGCAGTACAAAGGTAAGCAACAATCCTCAGTATCCTTGCAGAGAGGCAGGATGGAGACATGAATTGTTAATTACACAGGTTCTCCATTCACTCCCAGCAGGCATTGCAGGGTAGTGGTGTCTCCAGCTGGCTCAGGAGGGCTTATTTTGCAACAGAGTGGATAACATCTGTCTGTTGTACCCACAACATCAGGGACTGCGGAAAGTGCTGCATAATGGGTTGGAAAAGCTGAATGAGCAGCAGAGTGGGTATTTCAACACTGAGTTCTAGTGCTGCGGCAGTAGATAACCTAAAGAGTTTCTAACTTAGGTATATCTGCACTATTCTGTCATTGTGGCAGCAGTGCCTGCCCAAATGGAGGGGCAGGAGTAAAACCCAGCTCTTTCGAGTCACTGACAGGAAATGAAACCCTGAGCTGTGCAACTTTCAGCATTGGTAATGATAATGATGCTGCACCTCAACCTTTACCTCTGGAAAATAGGAGTGTATACAGGACTGCACTGGAAGGAATTATGTCTGTTTTCAAGGAATTGGATGCTGAAAAGCATTTCCACATGATTCCAGCCCCAGTTAGAAATTGCCTTTCCTGTGCCAGACTGACAAAAAACTTCCACTGCTCCTCCCACAGGTCCCCTCAGGTCTAGAGAATCCCAAATAATTCTCTTCTCCCGTCCCACTTTTGCTTCTACTGCAGCTCTAGGTCATCAATCTGTGTGTGCATGAGGGTATGTGAATGTGCAGTATTGTCTCTCACAGCGGTCCCAGATACTCTAGATTAATAGGTGTGCTATTTCATCATGCAATTTTCTCAAGGACTGTCTCTTTTTTCCTCATTCCAGGTGAGGCAAAGGACTTGTGTTTGTGTTGCAGTGGGTGCTGCTGAGAGAGGGACATGTAATTTCTGGCTGTGCTCATTCAGAAGATGTAGTGAAAAAAGAGGGATGCTTGGCGTTTCCAGAACTATTTCCTCCTTGTCTGTCTTTTTCCTCAATGCTGATCTTAAAGCCTTCAGAGATTCATAGCAAAGGCTGGACTTGAAAACAAACTAATGAATTAGTTCCAACCGTTGGTTTCAAATTAAACAACTGGAATAGTCTTCATACCCTCTTCCAGTTTCAAGGAAAAGACTGACCAAAATACTGATGAATTTTGCCTTTGACCATCAACAGAGACTTATGAAATGCTCTTGTATGTCCTGTGACTGAGTTTATTGAAGTAAATCACCACCTATTTCTTGTGATTGCCAGACATGTGCCACAAAGCATGAATGAGTAGGACTGCCTGTGAAATTCTACATATAAAATCATAGAAGCATTAGGACTGGAAAAGATCTCCAAGACCAATGTCAATTAGATCATAGCACGGAGTGCTAGGTCCAGAGGTTTCTTGAACACTTCCAGGGATGGTCACTCCCCCATTACCCTGGGAAATTTCTATTCCAACACTTAACCACCCTTTCAGGGAAAAAATTCTCATGGCCAATCTGAACCTCCCCTGGTACAACTAGGTGCCATTTCCTCTTGTCCTGTCTCTTGTTGCCTGGGAGAAGAGATCAACATCCACCTGGCTACAACCTCCTCTCAGGTAGTTGTAGAGAGCAATAAGGTCTCCCCCTGAGCCTCCTTTTCTCCAGCTCCCTCAGACACTCTCATGTGACCCTTCACCAGCTCCATTGTCCTTCTCCAGACATGCTCCAGAACTTCAATGATCTTCTTGCAGTGAGAGGCCCAGAAGTGGACACAGCACTCGAGGTGTGGCCTCACCAGTGTTGAGTACAGGGGGACAATCACTGTCCTGGTCCTGCTGGCTACATTATTCCTAGTACAGGCCAGGATGCCATTGGCCTTCTTGGCCACCTGGACACACTCTGGCTCATGTTCAGCCGCTGTCAATCAGCACTTCCAGGTCTTTTTCCACCAGGCAGATTTACAGCCACTCTGTTCCCAGCCTGTAGTGCCGCCTGGCATTGTTATGACTCAAGTGTAGGACGGGCATTTCACCTTATTAAACCTCAAATTATGGCCTCAGCCCATGGATCCAGCAGATCCAGATTCCTCTGCAGATTCTTCCTAACCTCTAGCAGATCGACACTCCCACACAACTTGTTCTCTGCAAATTTACTGAGGGTGCACTCGATCCCCTTGTCCAAATCATTGATAAAGATTTTAAACAGAACTGGCCCCAACACTGAGCCCTGGGGAAGCCCCCTAGTCACCAGCCACCAATTGGATGTAAATCCATTCACCCCTACTCTCTGGTTCCAGCCATTTAGCCAGTTTTTAACTAGAAAAGAGTGCACCTGTCCAAGCCATGGGCTGCCAGCTCCTACAGGAGAATGCTGCGGGAGACAGTGACAAAGGCTTTTCTGAAGTCCGGGTAGACACATCAGAGCCTTTCCCTCATCCACTGGACAGGTCACCTGGTCACAAAAGGAGATCAGGTTGGCCAAGCAGGACATGCCTTTCTTAAACCCATGCTAGCTTAGCCCAATCCCCTGTCCAGGTCATGCCCAGATGCATGACCTCACTCAAGATGATCTGTTCCATAACTTTTCCTGACACTGAGGTCAGGCTGACAGGCTGACAGGCCGGTAGTTCCTCAGATCCTCTTCTAACCATTCTTGTAACTGGGTGTTGCATGGCCAAGCTGCAGTCATCTTGGACCTCCACAGTTAACCAGGACTGATTATAAATGATGCAGAGTGGCTTGGCGAGCTCTTCCACCAGCTCCCTCAGTACCCTTTTTTTAATCCCATCCGGCCCCAGAGACTTGTGAGTTTCTAAGTGGCACAGCAGGTAGAGCAAGGCAATCATGGCTGGTGGTTGCATTGAATATACACTCCAAAAAAGGTGGGAGCAGAAGGCTATGGAGGAGCTGCCAGTGGACTCCCTCAGAATCAGGAAAAGTGCAAGAAATTCTTCTCCCAGAATACCACTGTCAGAGCAAAGGAGAGGGTTGTGGTGCATCTTATGAGAAAGCATTTTTACAGTATTTCTTACCACACAGGTTGAGATGTCAAACCAAAATCATAACTATTAAATGCATAAACATGGGAATCCTGAGCAGAAGCTATTGCAGTGGCCAAATTCACAGATCAAATCTGCTTAATTCTGTGCCATCACTAATTGTTGCCTCATTGGTGCAATCAAGCTTTGGATGAACAAAGCCAAGAACAGGGGCTTTACTTGTATAACCAATCATGCACTTTTTGCTGGGTGACAGACCAAAACCATGGGAGGTGTTTACATTTTTCCCCAGATCAACTGGGAGCCCTGTTTTGGCACAAAATCAGGACATACCTCATTCAGCCAGAAAAATTCACCTTTGTGGCCAGCCAGGAAAATTCACCTTTCGTTTCTGACCCGCCACTGTTCTCCTCATTTTGTTTCCTTCCTGGAGCCAAGTTTCAATTAGCACATTAAGGGCAAAGACTCAGGCCCCGCATGACAGCGTTTACCTCGCTGTGGAAACCACAGGAGATTGCTGTACAACCAGGACTGCTAAATAGTTCTTGGGAACTAGTGCAGAAAGAATAATTGAGGAGCAAATGAGGAGTTTGTGTGGCTCCCGTTCACACAGGCATATACAGGCCTGTTCCCAGTTGCAGTAGATGAAGTTTTGCCTACTAACAAGTCTCAGCTGAAACTGTTGGTTTTATAGTTGACAAAGGGTGTTTGTGCAGCGCCAAATATTTGAAACATAACATGTTTGGGTAGTTTTTTACCTCATTTTTAGTGTACTATATATTTTATGAAAACAATCCCTTATAAATCTCCATTATGTAATGCTGTTTTAAAACATTCTTAAGCACCATGAAAAAAAAGAAATCTCTTTTAATTACATGATCAATTTCTTCCTTTAGTGTGCTTTGTTTGCATGCTACATGCTTTTCTTTCTACCACATTATCTTCATAGGAGGATAAAGAATAGCGGTATTTACTGTTCTTAGATTACAGTTTCATAAATAAAACATACAATGAGAGCCACCATGTCTAAATAGGTTTACCATTATTTTTCTACTTATTTTTTAGGTGGATTATTTTTATATAATTTATTCCCACCCATCTTTCCTGTAGCAGCAGAAAAGCTTTAAGCTTCTAACCTTCTTCTCCCCTTCCCCTGCCTGCTGAACATTTTCTTAACATAGAAGTTGCTGAACAAATCTAGAGGCCAGGTCATGTATGAAACAGAATCTGAACTTTTTTTTTCTTAACTGGAGCTGTAAACTTAAAAGTCCGTATTTGTCTTTCATCCTCTGTTTGTGCTTCCCACCAGAAAACATGCACTAAATGGGGCAGTTCAAGCAGGAAAATGTGGCCTTCCTAAGGCTGAACCTCTAGGACATATTTTACAGGCCCTGCCTAGAGCATGCTGCCAGTGGGGCTCCACACACCCTTGGCCACAAGGACAGCTGGGCCATAAGCAACTCCTGAAAGAGGGTCCTTGCTAGGCCTTGGCCCCAGCTGTGTGGACAAATGCTTTAGGGAGTGCACCTTGAACCCTTCACCTCCTTTTAAGTCCAGGCTGGTGGTAATCAATTTGAGACACTCAAAATAGGACTATGCTCTGAATCTAAGGGCAGCAACTAGCTTCCATCTCACTGAATCAAGCTGAAAAGCCCCAAGGAGTGGGGACCTCTGCCTTTCACACTGCAGGTCACCTCCTGGAAAGGGCATATGAGGGCTCAGACTTCCCACTGAGCTTTGTGCAAGAACCAGGCTCAAGGGGCTGCTGGGAGATGCCTGGAGTGTTTGCTGAGATGACACCTGTGAGAGCTGCTTTTGCAAGTTTGATACATGAGCAAAAGTACCAGTTTGACTGTTCAGAGGGGATTAGTTTCAGAAAGTGAAATATAGATGCACCTGGGATACTACTGCTTCCAGGGGTAGGTGGCAGCTGAGAGAAATCTTGAGGGCACCTACCTGAAACTTGGAGCCATCACTGATGGCTTTGTTAGACAGACTCACTGTGTTCCCAGACAAGTCTGGGACATGTTAGATAAAAACTTTGTTAAAATATGCATTAAAACAAGAAAAAGAAACTATTTTGCTTTCTCAACAGACAGGAGTTTTAAACGAGCTGGTTGAGGACCTCAGTATTTCTAGGATGAATTTTAAATAACTCTACAGAGACAGAGGCATCTCAGCTCTGTGCCAATGTTTACAATCAGAAGATGGCATGATTCAGATGCTTTCAACTGCTATTTCTCATTCTGACATTCATTCTGGGTAAAATATTTTAAATGGGATACAATAATAGAATAGAGGAAAGAATTAATGAGTTTATAATTATTACTTCTTGCTATTTATTAAAGAGCTTAAATGGATGCTTTCATATTTGAAATAGATTGCTAGATAAAGATAGGATAAATTTGGCTAGCATAGGGGGATATAATGTGCTCAGACATCTGGTAAGAGTTTGATTAGATCTTACATAATATTTTGATAATAAATAAGACTGTCACAAAATTACCATAGCACATCTTAAAAAAAAAGATGGGTGACAGGTCTTCAGTACATATAAGCAGGTAACTATGAGTAAGCATATATGCCTCAGAGTGGTCAGCTGGTGGCAGCTTCTTAGTCATTGACTAACTGCCAGAAACCAAGGAGCTTTGCAATGACAGCAATGTTGGGCTTAAAAGCCAGACGAAACAATGAGGTTCTCTGAATAAACTGGGAATAAGCTAAACAATGTAGGTCTTAACCTGAAGTTTATTACTCACATACATGGTCTTGGTGCAATTTACAACAAAAATGAGGGGAGGAAATCTTCCTGCATCCCAAAAAGCAGCATCTCTGTAAACGATGGGAAGGGTAACTTGAACTGCTGGGGTAATAAGCTTCTCCTTGACAGGGTAGTGTCTAATGCTGTCCTTGGATGTATAAACACAGGTAGCTCAAATAGCAATGGAGTGATGATATTTGTGTTTGGCACTGGAGAGAGCACTAATGGAATCCGTGTCCAGTTCTGTCATTTGAGAAGGATATTGGCAAACTCAAATGGGCTCAGAGAAGAGTTAGAGAACAATTAAGAAGCTGGAAAATACTTACTATGGGCAGAAAATCCACAACCTAGGAGCCAGTGTGTATTTTATAAAAAGAAAGCTAAAAGGTGACTTATTTTCAATGCATAAGAGCTTACAAGGGAGGAAAGCTTTGGTGATGGCTTTCTGCAGTCTCAAAGCCAGAAAAATGGGACTAGAAATATGGCACAGGATCTAACAGTAAGGGTCTCATTAAAATTTAAGGTAGCAATTGTAATTTTATTTTCGGTTTTTTTCTTACAGCTACACTTTAATGAGAGTCAACATGGGAGAGTGCTGCTCGAGTCATCCCTGTTGGCCTCAGGAACCATGAATCTGAGAAAACTACTCAGAGTATCTCAAACAATAAGTGAGTTAAAATTGCATGTTCATTCACACAGCCATAAACACAAGCATGAGCGCAGGGTCTTCCCTAAAATCAAATGCTTTGAATATTGAGAAAATTGTTCTATACTGCTCCCATGTACATAGGAAACAAGCACCTTACAGCATATCAGCTGTCAAGAGAGAGGTAAGAAAGTTCTAGTGTTTGAGACTGAAATGAAAAAGGAATTCAATATTGCAAGTGAAAAGGGTCGGTTGGGCAAATAACATGTGTAAAGCATGGAGAAATGAGAGAAGCAGAGAAGCCAGTGCAAGGAGGTCTGAGAAGAGTGGGGTTTTATACAAACACATGAGGGTGAAATTAATCCTAAAAGGAAAGTGGATGAGGCAGGGATTTGTGTTAGGCTCAGTTTTTATGCAGGTGTTCTCATTAATGTGAGAGTAAGGGAAACTGCAGATGACGTGAAAGTATAAGTAACTGCCCTAGAGGAAATAGAAAAGAAGATACAAAAAAAAGCTGTAGAGGATAATAACACAGGCACAGAACAACAGTGTGAGATTTGGACTGAAAATATGTAAATTAACTCGTTGAGGCAGAGGAAAAATGGAAATAATCCAAAGGAAGGCAAAAATGTACAGAGCAGCTATGCTTAAAGATAAGAAATATGCAAAGATGGAAATACAGGGCTAGTGAAATGAGTCTGCATTGTGATATGGTAGCTTAAAAGATTGCATTAGTGCTGGGTTTCATATGTAAAAACCCAAGCTTGGAGTCTATACCTGTAGGAAGGTCTGCTGTCACTCTCCAAGTACGGCATAAGGTGAAGATGTCCTCCTAATGCTCTGTTTTCTTGGGAAGAAAAATACCATGCTGTGAGTTGAAATATCAATAATACAAGGCAATTTTGGAGTCACTGAAATTAGTTCAAGCCAGATCCAGATATGGGTCAAATTATATTTGGATCAGAATTTAGCTGAGTTATTTTGATATTTGACAGGCTCTAGCCAAACTTCTGTTTGCACATTGAAAAGTGATATAGATTGGATTGAGGTGTGTTGCTCAGGAAGTTACGGGCTGAAACTTTGAGAAAATTAGTTCTGAAACTCATCTGGAAATCTGGATCTTCCTTAGTTGTCAGACAGGAGATTTCCCTCGTAAACTTCTAACAACATTTTCAGCAGCTTAGTTATGGCACTTGCACAACTGTACCAAAAAGAAAAATGTTTCAGAGGCAAGGAGATGGATTAGATGACCCACTGGGTTTTTTCCACCTTTAACTTGTGATGACTTTATGAAAGCACTTTGTCAGCTCTTCACTAACTACTGTGTACTTAGCTCTGATCTGTCCTGTCAGACTATGGTTTGGGAAGTTAGATTTAGATATAAATTCCAATCTGAGTCTCTCTGAAATCTAAAAATAGATTAGTTGAGAATGTATGGACTGAATTATGGATCAAATGTGTCACTGCAGAAATCAAGGACAAAATGTGTGACATTAAACTGATGTAAAAGAAAAACTCTTTGCTTGACTATTTCTGTACTCATGGAGTACATTTTTCATGCACAGAGATCTGTGAAGACACTAGCTAATTAATCTTTGCAGAATGTCAAGGGATCATTACTCACACTTCCATTTTTTAGGCATAAGAGAAAGTTTAGAGAATATTTCCATCTTACAACTGGAATCAGGAACATGAGTATCTTGCCCACTGCCCCATGCTGAAGTCTCCAGTCCATACTGCCACCTAATGCCTAATACATGTGAGAAAATGCAGCAAGTGCTTTGAAAAACAAAGCAAGTAGATATTTTCAAACTATTCACAATGTTTAGTATTTAAAAAATTATATGATTCATAAATTGATTTCAGGAAGGGAAAAGCAGGAGAATGTGTGATACAAGGTTGATGGTAACTGCATGGACAAGAATTATTTCCTCCTGTGAGAGGCTGCAGGCAGCCTTCCTGTGCTGGTTTGTTGTAAATGTGACCCCTAGCAGCACAGGACACAGCTCAGGTTCCCTCTCATCCTTCTGAACTCTCTACTGTGTCACCCTGATACCTCCTGGCTGTGGCAAGCAATGATTGGAAGGAGATTCCTCATCACTTAGGGGGTTTCAGGATTGATATTCCCCACTATTGCTGAGGCGAGCATTGGTGTATGAGCTGCACCTCTCTGGTAGAGGGGGAAACTAGGCCAGCTTGTGATTGCAAGTCTTCTCAGAGACTCAGGAGCCCAGGAATCCCAAGCCGTCATTTGTGATTACAGCTGCTGCTGTGCCCTACATACTGATGAGGCCAAAACTTGTCATGGGACCACAGTGCCGAATTGCGGCTCCCTCCATAGCAGTAACTTCTATCGCATCATCAGTCACAATTTCATCAGTTTTCAGATCTGCCACAAACAGTTACAGTAGCTATTATTCATGGATCCAGCCCCAGCAAGGCAGTATTCATAGCCACACAGGCCTCTGTGTGCTGCCCCTGGACAGTTTGCAGCTGCTGAGGCACACACAGACACGTCTGCGCTGGCACTGGACCAGGGGCACACGGGTTGCACAGCCATCAACTGCGAAATGCAAGTGTCCCTAAAATGAAAAGAGGTGGCACACTTGTGGTGCTGAGCTAACATTCCTGATGTGTGCTCTACCTGTGCTCTACGCTTGCTAAGGAAACACATTTGTAACTACAGCATGCAATTAATATACTACCCAGAGGCAGTATAAAGCAATGGTTACTCTTTTTTCTTGAATTCTCTAATGGTTAGAATATTTCATTAACAGTAATATTTGCATGGTCTTGGTACTCACTGAGCAATTTTCCTGTAACTATTAATTTTAATACTAGTTTAATAAATCCTGGTATTTCATTGTCCCAGCAATGCTGACAGCATTGTCACTGGAAGAAAATAACAAGGGGAAATGAACTTACTTTGTCATCTTTTTGCCATGGTTATAGAGGTGAAATTCTGTTTTGTTGTCGTTGAATAACCTTTAAATGGGGGGAAAAATCAGGCCTATACAGGCAGTCTGTGTTCTTATATACAATATGCTGACATTACGGGTTTGCTGACAAGCAAGGGAAGCATTCGTAGTGAGAGTCAATCTTTTACCACTGGAGAACATTTCTGTCTTTCTGACCATCATGTAGAAATTCCTTATCAATGTAATGAATGACTTGTCCAAAACTACAAATGCAGAGAAATGTAATTCTATGTCTTTCAGGATTTAGAGATTACACAGTTTGGTTTTGCCCTAACTAAAGTGGAAAAACAAAATGTTTTGAGTCTCTTATGTCAGCACTTGAAGGCATCCTTACTCTTGACTAAAGTTGACTGCATAGCAGACATTGCTAGAGCCTTCAGTCCTAAAAGTAACTGAAAATTTTGCCTGCCAGGGATCTGTACACCAGGCAGACTAGCTTACCTGGCATATTTTCCTTTTGAAGGGAGCTGCCAAGTGACTGGGAAATGGGACAGGCAAAACACCTGCTGAAGAGACCTTGTTTGTTTTCTTTCTTCCCAAATTTCACTAGCACAGACACACATTTGCAAAGAACTTTAGATTCAGTTAATTCAGCAGCTTATAGTGAAAAGAGAGTTTTCTCTCTTCTGTCCTCCCTGCAGTGGTTCTAATCTTACCAGAAGATGGCTAAAATAGCTGAGTATTAACTTTCATTAGAAACTGTCAAAGAGAAAATTTCATAGCCTAATTTTTAAAAGGTAATGACTGCAAACTTTCCCACTGGAGTGCACACACTTGAAGAAATTAGGTTATTTTCCTGTTTCAGTATCTCTCAAAATAGGCCAAATTCAGCTCAGGAGGAAATAATTGTATTTATTACAGGAGAAGTCATGTTTCTGGGAACTCAGTGGGTTTTTTTTCAGGAAAGCTTGTGTTGTTGTTGTTGTTATTATTATTACAATTATTATTATTATTATTATTATTATTATTATTACTATTATTATTAATGGCGGTGGTGGTGGTGTTTTTCTTAATCCTGTATGGCTGTCCCACTACTGTCCCACTATGCTATGTAATGTAAAAGAAAAAATACCCCCTACCTCAAAGAAGGTAGATCCCAAGCAGACAGGAGCAAAGCAAGGAAAGGAAGGAAAAGGAGAGCAGGAAAATTGGAGTTCTGTTGGGTCATGTGTACAGCCTCATTGTTTCTTATCAGCCATCTTCTACCTTTCCCCTACTACCATTCAAGTTTAAAAAGCAAATGTTTTTGATGACACCCACCCCCATCTCAGAGTGCCACAGAGCTCTGTGCCAGGTTTCCAAGTGCATTGCCAAGCAGCCAATTAAAGCAGACAAGATAGATACCAAAGAAAAACATAAATATTCGTCATCTGCCACCTCGTTATGGAATCCAAGTGCCTGTCTCCTGTCAGAATCACTGGAAGGTTTTTGCAAATGCATAAGTCCATAAATTGTGTCTGGGAGACTCCAGCTACCATTGCTTCCAGAGAAATGCATCTTGCTATCTTGCATTTTAGATGTAATAATTAAAGGCATAGGTGAGGATTGTGCAAAATTCAGACATACTGAATCCAAAACATGGAATTTTACAATATTAACTGTGCTGCCATTCTCCACATTTCTTGGCAGATATCCTCCTTTGTCAAAGGTTTCCATTCTGCTGTTTACGAGACATGAGACAGGCTGAATTCAGGAAGAATGAAATCCTGGTTTTGCCTAAGAGTGTAGACAATTTCTTGCCTGCACAGTCAGGTAGACGCAGTAGTCACTCAAATGTTGAGACTTAGCATGTTAAGAAACACAGCATTCTCCTTCAGAAGAATAATGTCCTATACCTATGAGGCAGCAGACTTCAATTTAGATTACTGATCACAGATTAGTTGTAATTAGCATAAGGGGCACATGCTAGGCTTGATCATTTTATCACCAAGGTTATGTGGATACTGTATTTGTATAATAGGAATGCTATGCTTTTTGTTTTGTTGTTGTTGCTAAAACCAGTACATTACAGTGTTATTTGTACTGAAATAGCAGCTGTGAGGAGTAGACCTCCCCTCCTCCCTTTGAGCAGTGGCAGGACAGAGGACATTTTGGACTGTGATTTCTACTTTTAATTTTTACTGTTTTATTCTTAGAGGTAGGTTAGAAAGAATATGTATTTCTGAGCCTGATAAAAGAAGCTGAGATAAAGGGTTGATCTTTTTCTTCTTAGTGGCATTGCTGTAACTAAATTACTTGGGAGTGCAAAGATAATGAATACAGAAAATGGACTGGAAATGTTACCAGAATGCCTTAATGAAATTAAAATTTTTAAAAAGCATTTCAACAACACACTGATTGTCCCTTACAAAGTCACACATAACAGTTAGTGCACAGTGCAAAGTACAGGAGGAGAGAGGGCTTACCACAGTGACCAGCTTCCATTAAGTAATAAAACCTAATGACTGGAGCTGTTTGCCTCGACTTCACCTTCGATAAGCCTTAATTTTCTCAGTGAAGTTTCTTATGAAACTTCAGGTTTCTCAGGTCATTTTAGGGGACCACAGGAGTGAAAATCTTGCCGTTATAAATTGTTGGTTTAAATATAATCTCAGTTGCTAGTGGCCAGAACGCATCACTGTGTGAGAGCTGCTTGCTGTCATCCAGGCTCTGGTGAGATGAATGAGCAGATCCCAGAGATCACAGTAACTGGCTTCACTTGCATTTGCAAGGAAGGATTGTAGTTGAAAATTGATCTGCATTTCCACTTCTGGAGGCCAGTATGATCACACATATTTCATATTTCTTTTCTGGATGCAGATGATTTGCCTTCGGTCCTGTCTAAGGCTCTCAAAGACAACTGACTGCCTCGCTGGAGGGGAATGGCTCATGCAATAGAAAAGCAGGTTTTCCCACACACCCTTTTAACTCTCTGACTCCACATAAACATAACCCTTACAGACTCAATACCCCATAAGAATGCAGTAGGAATAGAACAGTACCTCAGCTCTGTCAGTTCCCAGGTGTTTTCATGCAGCTCTGAAAAGCCTGGCACCTTCGGCAGCAAAACCTTGCTTTGTAAAATCTGAGCTGCTGTTTTTCTGGCAGAGCTGAGAAAGTTGTTGGCATCCAAGCTGCACAGAACACCTCATTGTTCTGCGTGTCAGCTACTATGCTGGGATCATTGCCTGCATGCCTCAGTGCACATCTCACAAATTATAGTTGTACCTGTATGCAGGTTCAATTAGGTACGTTTGTGTACAGAGGAGCTGAGACATTTCAGTGCTGGCTCTGGCAGTGCCTATTCCCAGCACTCTGATGTGGAAAGAAAGAATAAAAGAACTCCTTTTTACAAGAGAAAGCATAAGAGCCAGAAAGGAAACCTACAGTAACACTGGCCAGTGCTTCCATCGTGTCATCTACAGTGAAGGCTGAAAGATCCAGGGTAATAGCAGGAGTCTGAGATGTGCACAGGCAATTGGGAAAGCAGAAAAGGAGCACCAGTGATATCATGGGGAACCCAGGCCAGCAAAGGATGGCAATAAAAGCAATGAGCTTGAAGCTGATCTAAAATCGCCTGTCAGGGTTTTTTTTTTTTTTTTCCTTTTCTTCCCCCCAGAATTAAACAGTAGAAAAACAAATTAATATTTCTGTAGTTGTCTGGTAACCAAAACCTTAAATTTACTCTTAATCTGAGAAAGCAATAAAAAAGACCCCCTTTCAGGGTAAAAATTTGAACTGTTTGGTTTCAAAGGTATTGAGGTGAAATTTTATCCTAAAAAATGTTATCAGGGCAGAGGGGAGCACAGGATCCAACCTAATTCAACTGAATTAATGTGTGATCAACTGAGACTGAATTCTGTATTACACTTAGCTGCATTTGCTAACAAAAAATAGCAAAGTTAGTCTTGCTCTTTCTTTTTGTTTAATAATTAAAGTTTATGGTACAACTATGCTCATGCTATAGACTAGATAGTTCCCGCATGTCAATGTCTGGCTGTAATGTCACTTCTAATAAATTTGCAATCCTTTTTATTTCTTACTAATTAAATTAAAATTATTTCTGATCTGAAACAGTTCTGGGTGCTGAAGAAACCATGTCATAAAAATGACATACTGCATGTTTGAAGATTTGATTTCAGTAAACACACATGGATTTGGACAAATTAAACAAATCTTGCCAAAAGATCCATGAAATATTTTTATCTAGGGGGTAAGAGATGCTTATAAGCTATATAGCAGGACTTGCCATTAAAATGTCTTCTGCAGTTAAGGTACTTATGCCACCTGTATTTATGAATTGTTTGAATAAAGAAGATATCTACCAGTTCCTTAACATTTGACTGAGGTGACCATTTGTCAGGCGGGCTCTGAAAATGTGAAGATAGTGAAGAAACAGATGTTGGAGCAAGGAGGTGATTATTATGGCCAGCAGGAGGACAGGGACTACAGATGTGCTATTAAAGTCTGAAACCTGCATTTTCATCATTATGCTGTACTTTGACTCAGTCTTCCCTCCAGCTTGAGCTACAGAACAGCTTTTTGTAGAGACAGTTTGTTCTGTTAGAAAAGGAAGGTGGTGACCTTCCAGGCTGGAATTACAGATGAATGCCTTTGGAAAGGCAGCAGGAAAACTGCCCTTTGTTTTGGCTGTCAAAAATGAAAGGCATGTCTATGTCAGTCATGATACATGTAGGCATACACAGCTCTGAACTCATGTCTGGTCCTACCTCATTTCAGTATTAGAAACAGGTCACAATATACATACAAATACTATTTTGTTGCATGTTACATTGCATTTTGCAAAATACCTAGGAGATATTTTACATTGAGGGTTAACGTTGTTAACCTCTAATAATGTATGTGGTAAAGAAAAGTGCATAGTTGTTTAAAACACAGGTATAGAAAAGAAATTTATTTTTTCATTATTTCTGTACACAAAATCAGTAGTGACAAAGTTGAATGAATATAATTAACACACTTCCAAGAATAATTCCCCCTCTGCTTCAGTTTCCTTTCTCTCTGCTTTTCCTCAGTATTTTTTGTCCCTGCTATTTGTCTTCTAGTTCAAAGCATGGCTTCCCTGCAGAGAAAACACAGATGAAAGGAGTTTAGCCACTGATTTCAAAAGGGGCTTGATTTGACTCCAGATTGTCTCCCTGGCCATCACAACAAAAGAATAAGGGCTGAAACACAAAGTCTATGAGCTTTTATGGAAATTCAGGGCTTCATTCTGAATGCACTCAGGTGCAGCATTTCACAGGAAATTTCCAAAGGTTCAGCCCGATGATAGAAATCAAATGTACAGTCTCACAGCCAGTCTGACCACTTTGCCTGAGACTGAAAATGATGAGGATCTCCTTTGAGCAGTGCTGATCCCAACAAGTGCATCAGGCCTTTGAGGTTAAATGTAGCCCACATGAAAGCCAGTCATTAATGTCACTGGAGTTATAGCAAGGATGTATTTATGCTGAGAAAAATCTGTGGTGTAGAAGTACAAAATGCCAAGCGCAGTTGAAAGGTTTTGGGGCATGTGTGTGCAGATGGGTAGAAAGATGTGATTTCTTTCTGCTCTGTTTGGCATTTTGTTTCTTATTTTAATAAATTTTTGGAGTTGTAATTTATTCTATGCAGCATGTAGTCCTATTTGTCATCTTTATTCCCTCAACTATTCCAAAATTGAGGCTTACTAGTTTTGGGTGACAGGTGCCAGGTCATTAAATCAGGAAATGAAATGAAACTGGAAAGCCTGTAGAAGTAAACCACCAGGAAACACTCCTAAAGGACTGCTGTTATCGCAGGACTACAGAACAAACATGGAAAAAAATATGCCTGTGTTTCCTATTTATCTGAGCAAAACAGTGACTGTGACCTATATAAGCTGTAGACATGACAGGGTCTGCTTGCCTAGACCCCAACCACAATATGGACAGATACTATACTTTCTTCAGGGCTCCTGAGGGGACACCTTAGACTGCCCACAGCAACTCAGTCTGGAAGCTTTCATTTATAGATGCCAGAATGCCAGTAATGTGGAAGGGTTTTCCCGTGTCACTCTGCAATTGGATCGCAATCTCTTCCATCACTATGCATAGACCATAGTAACTGTGTGTGTGAACGAATATTAGCTTTGTTGGAGCACTGTCTCCCTACCAAAGAGTGTACCCTCAAAAATGCTTAACTATTCTAAGGTAAATTAAAGGTGGACCCATAACCCTTCTTGAATTTGAGTGCAGAAACCATACCCAAAATACAGATCACAGCAGTCAATGAAGGCATCTCAGAAAGAATAAGTGGGTAATGTTTTATTATTCATTGTGATCTATTCAGGGTCTTTGCAAAACCATTTAATGAAAACATGATTTGGGATATTTGCACTGGATGTGAAGGTGATATAGAATCCTTCCCTACATTGTTGTCAGCAGAGGAAAAAGCTGTAATGGAATTCATAGCAGATATGAACCAGCTGATGTCAACTACCCAACCTCTGCTGATGTCCACCTAGATAAAGTGGTTCACCCTCAGTAAAAATCTGCCCCAACAATTCTGGTCCTTCCCCAAATCTCTCTCTTATTAGCAAATGAGTTTCATGAAGTACTTTCGTCCATCTTGTGCCCCTCTTCCTATCTAACATTTTCCAGAGTAGGACATCCTTCAGTAGAATACATTTCCCTAGTTTAATCCCCCTAAGGTTTATAAATAATAAGTTGCATAAGCAGAGCATCTTATATGCTGTATCTGCTTCCTTTAGCTCTGTATGAGTTGTATGTCCCTGCACAGCAGGAAATAGCTTGCAAGTATCTAACAATACTCAGGATAGTACAAAAGATGGTACCGAGTAATGAACTCAGCACAGCTCAAACATCCAGTGAAGCTGTGACAAAAGCCTCTCACAGGCCACAGCTTACAGAGCTACCTCTTGGTGCAACAGTTTTGGTTCTCCCTGCCAAATAGAGGAGGATTCAACACTAAAAGCTAGTTCAGCAACTGGACCCACTTATCGGGGTTTCTCAGTCCTAAGGGTGGTCCTTGCCATACCTCTATTCAGTGGAAAGAAATGGAGTTAGCACTGGGAAAAAAACAACTGCTAACAGGCTGAAAATTACTGTATAGACAGCAGGAATCAATTAAACTCCCACTGGAGCAGAAAGGAACCAACGGTGAGAGTTCCTATGCTCTGCACCTAAAATTTACCTGAGCTCAGGTGCCTGGTCCTAAAGTTTATGCAGTGTGCATCCCACACCCAACAGTGACACCATTGCAACCAATGGGGCCTTAAAACCAGGGTGGAAGTGCTGCTACTGGCCCCGTCCCTTGAAGCAGCAGGCTAGGGAAGCACAGCTTACCCAGCCCTCAGGGGCACACGCTGCTGCGAGGGGGGCTGGGGATGGCTTACTTGGATTTTAGCACTGACTGGCTCCTTAGCCCAAGCCCTGGGTCTGGTCGTTACCCAGCAGTGTCCAAAACACAGGCTCCAGCAGAGGGCACAGCCACCCAGCAGATGCATGGAGCTGGGCCAGCGGCAGAGGTAGTAGCAGCAGCAGCAGCAGCAGGATATTCCTGGGAGCAGAGATCACAGAATCACAGAATATGCTGAGTTGGAAGACACCCACAAGGATCACCAAGTCCAACTACTGGCCCTGCACAGGACCATCCCCAGAATCACACCATGTGCCCAAGTGCATTGTCCAAACACTTCCTGAACTCTGTCAGGCTTCGTGCTGTGACCACTTCCCTGGGGAGCCTGTTCCAAGGCCCAGCCATCCTCTTGGTGACAATCTTTTTCCTGATATCCAACCTAAACCTCCCCTGTCACAACTTCAGGCCATTCGCTCAAGTCCTGACACTGGTGACCAGAGAGAAGAGATCAGTGTCTGGTCTGCCCCTCCTCTTCCCCTTTTGAGGAAGCTGTAGATTGCAATGAGGTCTCCCCTCAGTCTCCTCCAGGCTGAACAAACCAAGTGACCTCAGCGGCTCCTCATATGGCTTCCCCTAAATGCCCTGCACCATCTTCACTGCCCTTCTCTGGATGCTCTCTAATAGATTAATATATATTTTTATGTTGTGGCACCCAAAACTGCACACAGGACTTGAGGTGAGGCTGCCCCAGTGCAGAGCATAGCAGGACAATCCCCTCCCTTGCCCAGCTGGTGATGCTGTGCCTGATGCCCCTCAGGACATGGATGTCCCTTCTGGCTGCCAGGGCACTGCAGAGTCATATTCAATTTGGCATCAACCAGAACCCCCAGGTCCCTTTAAACAGCACTGCTCTACAGCACCTCATTCCCCAGTCTGTATGTACATCCAGGGTTGCTCCTGGAATGGGCACTTTCCCTTGGTGGACTTCATATGGTCAGTGATGCCCCAACATTCAGCTGAACTGGTTCCTGCTGCCCCAGATGCACTCTAAGAGGAGGTGGGGTCTTCCTTTAAAAACACCCTGGTCCCTGCCACTTTCAAGAGAGTTGCAGCATCTGCTTTTGTCTCCAGAGCACATGAGCACCTGGTGTGGGCAGGTCAAAGCAGAGCCAGAATGTTGCTATTTTTTTGTGTGTGTGATGTTATGCTTGATCTTATTTTGGATATGTGCATCAGGCAGGCTTCCTGAGCTGGCAGCTCGGGGTTACCATTTCTTCCCACTACATTCAAGTACTAGATTCAGGGGTAACTGATGCAAGGTCAGAATTTACAACTGACATAAGAATTTGGCCCTCATTCTCTATTTGCAAAAACCTTCCACTAATTTGGGAGTTACCTGGTTGGCAGTGTGCTTGCTTTGCAAGAAACAAAACCTACCAGCTCTAACCTTTTACTAGCTTTTCTGCCTAGTGCAACAGTGACCCATGGGCCTGAGGTGAAGTGGGGCATGGTGGCCTTTCCTCTCTGAGCTGGGATAGCTCTGCTCCCTTTCCTATTAGATTGTGCCACATTTCAAAGGGGCCAAAGCAGAGGAAGGGGCATTCTCCTTTTGAGCCAACATGTGCAGAGAAAGTGATATCCATCCTTCAGGGAGTTACAAATCAGGAGATGTGCCATCATTGTGCAAGAAAGAGCTTAGGGACCCCTACTTCCTGTGATGCCTCCCAGTGTTCATTTTAGCTTTGTGTTCCCCCCAGTCAGGGCTCTCCCTCTGTGGCATGATTAAAAGCCCACTTGAGTTTTCTGTTGGTCTCAGTAGATCATCATGGCAAGTGCAATCATCCTATTATACATGACAGCAATTAACACCTAGCTACAGCACTATGGCATCTAGGTCTTTCTTCATTGATGACCACAAATCACAAACAAGCATTTATACTATGAACAGTATGAATACAGCACATTTTAATTTTGTGCACAATGTATGTAACAGATAAGCAACATAACAATTACATTTTGTACATAAAATAACACTTCCCTTCTAAGGCTCTCCCTACTTTTAAGACTCAATAGTTAATTCAGTCTTCCTGTATCAGCTGTGATGGGAGAGTTGTTAGTTTGCTCTTTAGAGAGAAAATGAAGCAGAGAAGTGACTTGTCACAAGCATCTTGGAAACTCTGCCATTGACCCGTTTAGGTTCAATGAATAAAACTCTGTAAGTTCACAGATTTGGGATATAACCATAAACCATGTTTGTGCATGCCTGCTTCTGGGGCCTGATGAAGCCCAACAAATATTCTGTTGATTCCTGTAATAAAGAATCAGCACCTCGACCTTCATAAACCATGCCATGAGTTTCTAATGACACAAATTATACCTGTAGGAAGCAAGTGATGAAATTTCCTGTCTTCTGGGTGTTCATTTGAACAGATGAAAGGCTCAGATAGGAAATATATTGATTTGCTGTCCTTCCTAAGGAAACTAGTGAAGAGCCCGGTATGGAAATGCAAAGAATCTTTCTCTAGTCAGTTTCTTGTGGTGATCAGTGCTCATATCTGATCTATACATATTCAAACCTTCATCCAATAAGCATGCTGGAAAATTCAAATTCATCTCTCTTCTTTGCATTGTCCTGGAAAAGGGAGAGAAAAAAGACTGGAAAAATGAGCATGGGATCAAATACAGTGGTATATTTCTGTATCTTCCTATGGGAAAGCAATTCTTCTCCCTGGAAAGATCTTGCGCAATATCTGTACTTCTAAAAGTGCTGAACAAAATCCCCATATTTCCAGATTTTATCACCCTTTTTTCATATTCAATATTACTTAAATGGCTATACTCATGTCCATTACTTAAACGGATACTTAAATGGATATACTCATGTCCTGCCTTATGTTCATGTGACCACTTATGTATGGCCTTCATAATGGAACTCTGACACCTCCCATTTCCAAATTTGGATCCAAATCTCACTTTAAATTGACCCCTCTCCCACACTGAGCACAAGTTCACTAAGCTGAGCAAACCTGAACCTACACCCTTCTGGTCAGAAAAGTTGGCCCAGGGCTAATTTATTTCAAGCACTCTGCTCCTCTCAGTGGGAAGTTGTTTCTGCTGTAAGCTTGAAATGCTGCAGGCTTATCCTTGGACAACATGTGGCTGTAGCAATATGCATTTCCTAGTTTACAGATTGGTAGATAGATGACCACTGAAGCAGTAAAACAAGATTAAAACAAGCAGATAGCTGAAACTGAGAAACAACCTGTCTGCTCAGGATTATATAAAACCCAAGGAGAACTAATGCTTCACACCTTAGCACCCTTGCGAGACTTAGCAGGTGGTCTTTCATCCCACAACCCCTGGGGATGTTTCAAGAGTTGGTCACTACAACTTGCTGACTCACTTGGCCCCTTTGAGAGAGTGCAAGAGAGCATCTCAATTCCAGCTGTATCACCAAGCACACTGCTCATCCCTTCTAGGAGCCAGAACTGACCTTTCAGGGAGGCAATGCAATTCACTGCACAAGCTATTTACCTTTTTTTTTAGATTATTTACCCACTCACTGTAGTGAGCTGCATCAGCTGATGGAGGGACCAAGGGAGTGCCAGAGGTGCGGAAGCAGAGGGAATGCATGATTAGTGGGAGAGCAAAGAGCCGAAACTCCCCTTCTGGGGCAACCAGGCTGGCTCAGCCCTTCCACCCAGGCAATCTCTTTCTGCTAGTGTGGCAATCAGTGATGACCTGTTATTTTGGAACACTCCCCAAATAGCATTCATCCTCCAAATGCCTGGCATTCCTGTGGCTCTTCCGTTGGAAAGCAAACAGCTTGTGGCACACAGGCATGGTTATGTACCCAACTGCAGGTGACTGCTTCCAGGGTAGCTAGGCTAGGGTATCCAGCACATTTTTGGGGCTGGTACAGAGGACATGGGATTTAGGAGAATAGCTGCTGGAGGCCAGGAACAATACTGGAAGATATCTCAAATAGCAGTACCAGACACCCACCTCTCTGAAAACGAGTTGAAACTGAAGCGACTGATGTGAAGAGTCCCCAGCCATGACATAACATACTCTAGCTACACTGATAAAACTTCTGGGATATGGGATGCTCCAAGGCTTGAGTAGCAGTGGCAAAACCTCTCCACAGACTTCCCCATACCTCTGAAACAGTAACAGCAGATTTAATATACAGCTCAATATACCTTGACCCATCGACTTCCTACAAAAATCCTGGTAGTTTTATTATCATCTTAAGTTTTTCTTCGTTCTTCATGTATTCAATCAAATGCTATCATAGACCATTTTTAAGCCAAGAAAAAGCACTTATGAAGCCAAAAAATGTGCAGAAGATGTTCAAAGATGTGTTTAAAAATTAAAGGCAGCCCTTTAAAAAGCTTATCGATGCAACTGTGCAACTATTTATATAAAACATTTCTTTCTTGTACTTAAAAGTGCATGCATCCCTAAAATGCAAAGTAAAATTCTTTTATATACTATTTTCGCATACATTCCAGATGGCACAGAGCAAGTGACTTTGCTATGTAGAACTAAAGATTTTAAAGGAGGTGACTATAAAGATTTAATCAGCTTTTCTACCCCTTTCCTCATTGACTGCAGGATTTAGTTCAACTGATGAAGTGAAAGAACAAGAGAAAACCTCAGCAGTCATTTCCCATTTTCAGTCTTGAAGAATCACCCTAAGCATTATTTGAGGCACTGTTATTTTTTTGGTAAATCCCTAAAAGAGAATACAATCAAATGTTTGTATGGTTAAATGTCTCATTGTTACATTGAAGAGTGAGACCTTCTTTTTCCTCTTTCTAATCAGTGAGCCTTTGTGCATACCTGTATGATCTCATCAGCAGCAGGAAGATTATGCAGCATAACTATGGTTTAGTCCTGTCCTTCATTCTAATAATCTCTACATGTCACTTGTGTAGCACATTCACATTTGAGCTAATAACAGTAGTAAATAATTGCAACCTTAACAGTTAAGCAACCATTAACAGGAATTAATCCTGTTCCTGCTGCGAAGGAACCCAAGTGATAATTTTCATCTTCAAATAGATAGCAAGTGGGCTGAGCACCATTTCCAAATCCCATCGCTGTTGCCCTGAGTTTTGCAGTTCTGGATGTTATCATTCTTTTGTAACTGGTTCTCAGACATTCTCTGCAAACATAGCCATGTTATTGTAACGGTATCTTATTATTTACATTCCTTTCTCCTGGGCACAGAAGTTTGATGAACATTTCCTTTGACCACTGTGATTGAGGGGAATCTCATTGTCTCCTCCAATCCACAGTGGTGTATAAGACATATAAAATAAAGATGGGTGGGGGTCCGCCTGGCAGTTTGTTCCTTGCTCTCAACAGGTGTCTCCTTCTTTCGTGTCATTATTGCGACAACATCGCTGCCTCCATTACCTTGGCAAGTGTGCCACCACATCTAGTCCCTGCTGAGATCAGCAGGTCTTTGCGGAGCCAGTGCAAGACACAGCACAAAACCCTGTAGCAGAGTCCCTGTCTGTATGTACAGCAAGCTGAAACAGTTGTGATGGAGCCTATAAGCCATTTGGCAATGCCACTGTTGCATTATCAGGGTTTTTTTTAAGGAAGGGAGTGAACTGATTTGTTCAGGAGTCATAGCAGTATCAGTTGTGTTGGCTCTGGAAGCAGTTAAACCTGCACAGAGCAAAAGCAGGTGAAGAGTCCAGGCCTGCTTGATGACACTTTCCTAATCACAGTTGGCAGGCAATCTCACTGCTAGAGAGTGAAATAATGAAGAAAATACCCAACCACAAGATTTTCAGGGTGTCCAGTATTTTGCTCTGCGGCCACTTTATCAAAGCACCTGTCAGCATTTTGCTCACTTTCCAAGATCATGAAATATGCAGAAATAGGCTTTCAAGAAATCCAAAGTATAAAAAAAGCACGTAAAGTTAAGGTTGAAGTACACACACTTGCTGTTATGTTTATATCTTTTCATTCACCAACCAAAATATACACATACCTACCCATAAATAGACACCTGTTAATAACAGCACTAGGCACATGAAGCAATGTTTTCTGCTTCTGTGGCTCTTTTTTACTGTAATGTAAAATTAAAATAGTCTTTAGAATGTGATTCCACAGACCCCATTATTTCAACTGTACTTTCCATTTTTAACTTAATTCAATTAGAAAGTAATACATAGGAACATCAAAAAAATATATGGATTAACATCAAATACCGTAACTCAGTTCCTATTCCAATCTCTGCCATAGACCTTTAGCATGCAAACTTAGGTAGTTCAGCATAGACATCCAGCTCCAAAATTATGTGCTCATATCTGAGCTTTTTTGCCTTTTGCTTCTGCATCTTACCTCCTTGCCTTACAAAACGTAATTTTTGTTGAGCTCTGAGCAATGAAAGTCAATACATTTTCTCTCACATTTACTGACATCATCCTACCCAAGGTTGTAGGGAAGGAAGGACACTCTTGGTGTCGTGCTTTCCTTAGCTTGTAGGGATGAAGCACTCCACAGGTCTGTAGATGTACAGGCAGATAATGCAGAAGAAGACTCGTGTCTTTTGCCTATGAATGAAAACCATCTGGGATATGCTTAGAACAGCTACTAGTGTGTGCAAAGATAGTAAATACAAATTCTCTGATTTATATGGAAATGGCTATAATGAGGGAGGTCTTGCTGTTGGATTGTGCTTTCCATACAAGATATCATGTGATCCAAACCCACAGATATTTTCTGCTTCTTGCCACAAACCATGGCCTGGAGCTTCAGCACAAATGGAAGAATGCTTCTGGTTCTTATGGCTGTGAAGGAAATACTCAGAGGGGCTGAGAAAGTGAACCATGTGAAGACAAAGATAAAATTACCTCACTTACAACAGTAAGCTTTTATTGAGCCAATCTAAACCACAGCCCTGACAATGAGGAGGGGCAGATTTCCATCTGAGCTACCCACAAGGGCTGCACCCTGGAGCTGCTGCCCAGCCCCAGCATGCCCTCTGCAGCTTGCTCCTGCCCATCATCTTTTCTGCTGTAACTGGCAGGAGCTGCACTAAAAGCATTTCAGAAGAGCTTAGATCTAGATGGTTTCAGAGCACTGATGCGATTTCTAAGCACATGATTAAGCTGAAGTCCCTGGGTGTTGTAGCATGACAGAATGGAAGTACATTGAGACATAGGCTATTTTATAGACCTTAAAGATGACACAATAATCCTGCTTTAAATGTTTTCTGTAACATTTTTATTCAGATTAGAGTTTACTATTGATTTATTATATTCTAACACTTCTTGTATACAACAAAATGTTCATAGGTTTTTCTTAGATTTACCATGGCATCCATTCAAGCAGCTTCCCAGCTGCCTGTGGTTGAGACCAGGAATAATGCAGTGGCACAAACAATCTGCAGGCCTGACTTGTCAGGTAGACTTGGGCTGGCCATAAACATCCTTTGGCCATTTTTTGTTTATTGCCTGGCACTTCATGAAATATTTCTGTTTGTTAGGACCAGTCAGGACCACCTAGTAGGCCTAGAGAGGTCCCTTATTCATTCTTGATACTAACTCACAGTATCTTCTACAAGAGCATTGCCTAGTTGTTTCTAGATTATGGGGTATATCAAAGAACTCAGTTTTCCATGGGTTCGATTATTGTACTTCACTTTGCTTTTATGTATGGCAAAGTCACAGACAGAGAGATTAAACCCTTTAATGCGTTAATTGATACACCTGGATATAAGCTTTTGAGCACACAGGCCTCCTTCAAGTCTTTGTGTGTTTTAGTAATTGATGTTATGTTTAAATCACAACGTCAACTCCCATCGCCACTTATTATACCTTATGTTGACTTGTCAGCAGTATAGCATCTCATTTCCCAGCAGCTGCTAAGAGTTTAGCTGAGATCTAGCTATACATCAGTAAGACAAACTATTCAGAATTAATTCTTACAGCAATAGAAGCCTAATGGCTTTTACAATAAATTAACACTGTGACATGGAGGAAAAAGTATTTGCTTAGTGTCAGAAATGATAATGGTAAGGTGTCTAACCTGATTAGAGAGTTATCTGTAAAACCTCAATGAAGCTGCTTGCATTACTCAACCAAAGGGTCTTGGGTAAATGGAAACAGCATAAACATATATCTGGTAGAAAATGTATTATTTAGCTGCTACATGTTCTACACAGCCTTAGGAGACATGCTAAGTAAAGGGAATAAAAAGTAATGCTCAATAACTATGCACCTACAGAACGAGGCGGGCACTCCATAAAAAATCACAATACAGAGGTATGCACATGAATGTTGTTATAGATGAGTAAAATTGAAGTTGTCTTTCGTACATTTGAAATATTAATTATTAATTACAATAAGGTGTTAATTAAGATAATGGTTAGTGTTAATGTATTGCCATAATATTATTTAAGTTATTTTGCTGTACTTACCAGTTGTGGTTGTTATTCTTTGTTAGTTATATATGTTTCTATTGATATTCAAATAAAATGCATAAATATAATGAGGCCAAGATGGCGACTGGGGGCTGAGAGCAGCATTCTAGAAAGTTCTTCCCTAGTGTCAATCAAGACACCAGTCAAAAGTAAGAGCACACCCTATTGCCAAATTGGGCACTCTCCATGAGGCGGAGCAGGGATAGACCACCTCTGAGAGGTGGGATAAGAGATGGGTGGACAAAAGTATCAAAGTATCAAATTATTTGACTGACACTAGAAGGGTATAAAAGAGGCTGCACAGCTCCCACAGGGTGTGCCTCTGGCAGACTACTACGCACCTAATGCCATGCTTGGTCTTGTGATGTTCCCTATTAATTTTTATTTTTATTAATAAACAGTTAAACTTTTCATAGTAAAGCATCGGTCTTCACAAATGTGCATAGAGGGACTAACCTTGTATTTCCTGTTTCTTGAGACCGCATCTTTCTTCCCACATCCTTTCTCCTGAGAGGCATTTTCTACTTTCACTTCAAGTTTGTACTTTTATGGGAGAACTAATTAAACTACTTCAAAAATGGTTACACAAAAGTTATTTCCCCTTAAAATAAACAATATATTTCTGTTTACTGTTCTTAACTGCAATCAATATGATCAACTAGAAGAAGGTCTTACAAACTCCTCAAGGCCAAGAAGGTTTTATATGTTCTTCCATTGTTCACACAGATTTTGTAAGTGACCCCAAGCTTCAGTATTAACTTCTATATAGTCACATGCTAGGGGAAATTTTCAGATAGCACCAATGAGAGCAGGACAGGAAAGGAAGATTCACTGCAGATTGTCTAACCTATGCAGAAGTCCTGTGAGCTACAGAAAACTTGGACAAGTCCCCAGTGAGTTTTTGAGACACATATGAATCCCAGTAAGGCTTTAGCATTTCCAGGCTGTTAATGTATTTCCTGAAACGCTTACAGTTGATTTTCAAGTGCTGCTGTGACTTAACCTCTGCCCAATGTTTTGCACCCTGTAATGAAGGCTGAATGCCACGTAGAGGCTTTGCAAGTCTGGTTGGCAGCTGAGTTCCCAGGCAGACATAAACCCTGTGGGCAATAGTCAACCTCATCTGAAGCCCCATGGCCATCCTAACCCTAAAGGAGTCCTTACTACAACATTTTATGACCTTCAGCTTCATCCCGTGCACCTCACCAGCGTTGACACCAACTTTAGGAAGCTGCCAGTGTAAAGGAGCAGGTCTTCAGACCTTTTGGCTAATGTGCTGAAAAACATGACTGAAGACAATGGAAGTCAAAATGCAAGCAGGATCATTAAACGGGTTAGATGCTGATGTCTCACAATTTGAGGGCTCTCTTTTTTCATTTTCTCAGTGCTTGGGTTTAATGAAATTAAAGACTTCCAAGTCAATGAAAACTGAAGTCCAGGAGAGTCAAAAGCATGCTGACTTTGCCAGATCTGCTGGCTTAGGGCTGGCTTTCGTGACACTGTTTTCCTCCTGCCTTAAGACTGCAAACTCAGTGGGGGCTGGGACCACTATTTTAGCTCAGCTCGTACTGCAACACACATCCAAGATGCTGCTGGCGTCGGAAGAACTCACAGCTGGAGACATCGGCAAGTGGCAGATGAGACGGGAAGACAAAATTAAGGCTACACAAACACCATGTGACCCAGCTGCGAGAGCAGTTCAGCAGATGATGGTTAGGCTCAGGGTCTCTGCCCCATGCTCCACCAGCCCCCTGCATGTGTTTGTGCACAGCAGGGAGCTCGGGGCACCCTGTCTGCAGGACGGTGCCCCCCGCATGGGGACACCCAGCTACAACCCCTGCCCCTGCAGCACGCTGGACCTGGCCGGGCAGGGGAGCAGAGCCCACTCCCTCGGGATGGTGGCCCCCGCAGCAGGTGCACTTGGATCTAAATGCAAAAAAAAGGACGTATCGAGGGTGTGTGTAGGCTTCTTTTGGGGGAATGCATGCGTCTGCCCTTCTGGCTAAACCTGAGCTTGTGCTGCTTTAGCTGCCGGGTGGCCGGCGAGGGCGTGCAGGGCGCTGCGGCATGGATTCAGCAGAGGGGTGGGGGCTACCGATTTTTGTAGTTATTTTTGCTGGCTTGGGGCGGCGCGGGGGATTTCCTCCCTGCGAGGAGCGCAACCCCGGCGCGGTCCACCCAGGAGCGGCGGGGATGCGCGAGGGGCGGTGCGGGGCGGGTGTCCCGGGCGGCGGTGGCGGC
>VZRZ01006183.1:209759-273402 GCA_013398175.1 Climacteris rufus | reverse complement strand
CGGCCCTCCGGCTGGCCCGGCGGCGCTGAGCCGCACACGTGCCCCGGCTCTGCCCTCCGCCTCCCCTGCCTCCATCCCCGCCCGTCCCTTCCGCTCCCCGCGCTGCAGCCTCGTTCAAACAAGTTGCGCGTTTGCCCGCGCTCCCCGCGGAGCCCCTTTCCCTTCCCCTTCCCCTCCCCCTCCTAATAAAACTTCATTTGCAGCCATGCGGTTATTAACTTTCCCGGCGTATGCGTGCGGCCGGGGAGCCGGGGCGAGCCGAGCCGCGGCGGGACCGGGGCTGCGCAGAGACCCCTCGGGGCTTCCCGGGTCGCGGCGAGCCGGAGCCTGGCGGACCCGCAAAGGGACACACGCACTCTCACAGCCTGGCCCGCCGAAGGGGAGTGGTTGTGCCGGGAGCCTGCTCTCTGCCAGGCATTGCCCCGGGGGCATCCCTGGGCCTCGGACGGCGCCAGGGAGACGGCGATGGAGAGAGCGCCCCAGCTGCCCTTGCCCCCTCCGCAGGGCCTTCCCGAGCTGTCCTCGGGGCCGGGATCCCCCTCTCCATCACACCTGCGCGCACCTTGCCCCAGTCCTTGTCCTGGCTTTGTCCATCTGCACGGGCCTTGTGTTCACGGTTTGCCCGTGCTCACTTGTGCCTTGCTGATGCACTGTCCCTGACCACCTTCGACTGGTGCCCAGTCTTGCCCTTTCTGCTGCTCCTGTGGTCTCTCTCCCCCCAGCTAGCCCCCAACTTTCCCATTGTCTGTGTGCCCTCCCTTGGCAGGGCTACCTGCACTATTGGGCTCCCGAATGAGAACCTTCCTCAAGCCACCTTCATGTGACAATGGCAGGATAGGACTGTCTCTGGGCCCAAGCTTTGGTGTCTACATTTGCAGGGCAGAATGGTCCCAGACCCTAGGTGGATCTCAGCCAGGGATTTGCTAGAAATCTCTAGTGACTTGTCTGGGGAATTTTAAGGGCAGTATGATTAAAATGACCATTTAAATGCATGTAGGTCTCCCTCTATTCTGCAGGTAAGCTCAATAGCTCTTGAGGGGTACCTGGTGTCACTCATGTTTCAGGAGAAAGGAGACCACGTAGATATTCTTGGGCTGGGAGTATTGGATGCTTCCCATTCTGTCCATGTTCCAGAAGAAAACTGGCATCAGAATAGGACGAGCTGGTAACAGAGGATGGAGGGAGTGATACACGAGTGTATATAATAGCCAAATAATCCAGAAGAGATGCAGTTTAGATTAAAGAACATGCCTAGCAACTAACATTCCTGCATTTTCTCCTTGTCTCTCCTGTGCTTCATGATGTGACCTTGGGAACATTACATAACCTCTCCTAGGCCTCAGTTTCCCTAGCAGGAAGAGACCAGGGAAATGGGGGATAATAATGATGAAATGCCTTTACAAGGTACTATAAAGACTTAAGTAATGTTTGCTGAGTGCCTTGAAGATGTCAGGTACTACATAAATACTAAGCAGTGTTATTAAAATCTCCCTTCAGTTTCATGTGCTGCAGAGGTCGTCAGCTAGGATTCCTTAATGCCAGGCTCCCACTTTCCAGGTTCAGAGGAGGAGACCGTCAGCGTTGAGCTGCTGCTGTACAGCTAAAGAGACGATCATCCATGTGCACGTGCTTTTCAGTCTAGTTTCACCTTCTCTGGGGGAACTGACGAATAAATGCCTTTGATTCTCATGAAAGTGAAGGAAAGTGATCTTCTTGTGGCCTGGGAATGTTTCTGGAAATGAAATAGATCTGTGCCCTCTGATGTCTCTCTCATGGCAGGCTTTTCCTGAAAATGTTGCTGAAGACTCTTTGAGTTTCATGTTAAACTGCATGTTTTTATCTTCAAGAAATGCACTTGCTTAATGAAACAGGTCCTGTTCAAGCACTTGAGTTTTGCAGGGAGCTTAACTGGTAAAATATGGCAGTACATGGCTCCTGCACTTTGTAGGTGTAGCCTTAATGTACACATCATTAATGTAAGAGCGCTCTAAGATGAGGTCATTAAGTAGTAGTTTGTAGGGATAAACATGTTTCTTCGTTCTTTGAGCAGGAAGACAGACTAGCGGGACTGGCTTAAGGAAAGACCGGCAGGATTTCATACTGTAATCATTATTTAAATTAGAGTGCAATACTATTACAATGTCTAACATGAAGGTAAACAAATTCTGTAGGTGTGGCATTTGTTATTTTACTTCATCTCAGAAACATTTCTTGTTATCTTACAACACACACATGCACAAAAAGGCAGTAGGGTGTTAGGTGGGATGAATTGGCTCTAAGGAGTTGACCCTGACTTTAGAATTTTGAGGTGCATCTTTAGAGTTTGACTAGGTTACATATGAAGATGTGGCCTGGTTTGAGGATGGACATGAATCCATTTACATATCCTCTGAGTTCTGAGCTGGTTAAAGCACCAACAAGTCCTTTTAATTAAAACTGTGTAAGCCTAAAGCTGGAAAAGCTTGAATGCAAAGCCTAGGGGTAGTGGTGTACACCCCTAGGTACTGGTATGGTTGGTCAGGAAGGATCATGGTGCAAGGAATGAAGTGTCTGAATCTTTTCAGCCAAGGCTTGCCCCTCCTTTGCCTTGGTTCTTTGAGCCTGCTCCAAGCTCCATAACTCCCCGGGACAAATACATGTCCTCTGCCGTCACCAGTTGCTGGCACCCAGGTTTTTCTTTCACCTCATAGGGCTTGTTTCCTTACTGCCATTTGCCCCTGAATATCCCATCTGACAGCTTATTAGTCCAATGGCAGCGAATGAGGTCCTCCTTCCCTCATTCCAGATGTTCCTGCTTCACTCTGTGGAGGACCCTGCCCTGCAACATGCATTGCACTGAGACCTCTTTAATGCCTGGGCCTGGATTAGCAGTGCTTTAAAGAGGTTACTGTTTTGACACAGGAAAAATGAGTAGTCTGTTGCCTGATAAACTGATGGATTTTGTGCCTCCCTGAATGCTTGGCTTTATGTTTATGCACACCTTTGTGGTATAGGCCCCAGACTGCCTGGTTCTCATGCAGGGAGGCAGAAGTGACAGAGTGAGGTTGGAGGCTCCAAAGATGGACCTGGAGCCTGCTGGTCTCTGATGGTAAGATCTGCCAATTAACTGTCTTCCCTAAACAAGCAATGGCAGGATCTCAGGAGGGTAAAGAACTAGCAGGGCTGTTTACTGTCATGAGACTCCTTACACTTTACATTGTGGTAAAGCTGCTGTTGATACATGTTTAAGTATAGTGCCATCGGGTAACTTTGAATACAAAATACAGTATCACTTTAAGATACACTATCTTACTGTGCTTAAACCATGAGAGGTTTGGTTTCACTATGATCAGGATTAAGTCCAATGTTTATTAAAATAATGGCTTAAAAGGATTTCTCAAATCAAACTCTCCCAGCACATCCTCCTAAAACTTTTTCAAAGAGGGAAGTGATATGATGTAAATAGTCTACTGAGGATTTTTTTTCCCCAAACTGCTGCATGAGAATTAATGCAGCTTTAGTCCTTTATCTGTTATGGGTAAGCATATTACTATTTTTGCAGAACATTCGCGGTTCTGTCAGATATGCAGCAAAAAGTGTTGTATCAGTGAGATCCCGATTCCCAGCTGCAGCCAGTGAGGCAGCAAAAACGGGTTGGTGCTTAGGAAAGGCAAAGTGACAGAAATGCCTGGATGGAGCAGTGACCGCCAGAGTCCTTCTCCGTCGTGCTGCAGAGCACCAGGTTCGGGCATCAGCACAAAGTGACAGTCGTTCCTGTTATAATTGTCTGACCAATAATAATTATCTTCAGATGTCTGCTGACGAGGGGCTCGCCAATGGGGAGCCAGGAGGCCTGTGCTGACTGCACCGAGATTATCTGGGAGAGCTGACGTCACACCAGGGCTTGCCTAAAATCACAGAAACTTTTCCTCTGGCTCCGCTGGCTGCTGCAGCGCTCGGGACACCTCTGTCCCAGCCTGATGCCTTCCCACGAGCTGCTGCCCTGGGCAGGCTCTCCTTGCTCCTCTTTCTCTTGCCTCTTCTGTTTTCCTTCCTGAAAAGCCAAGGTTTAACCCTTGGCAGCCGGCAGCATGCTTGCAGGTAGTAGTGGGAGGAGGATGAGCAGGATGAAAGTGAAACTGGTTATTCCCTAAAGATGCTGTTGGGGTCTACTGCAGAAACTGGCTGGTTTTGTCATCTTACACAGAAGTAATGATTTAGTAAAGACAGAAGCACTGCATAAGAACTGCTGGGAATTTTTTCTGAATTTTAAAGGGATCTGGCAACTCAAACTCAATTCTGAAATCAACTTTGTGAACCTTAGATGAATATAAATGTTTGTGTATTTGAAAGAAAGCATCTGTGCAGGAAGTTATTTTTAACCGTTTCTTACTAAACTTCTATGTGGCAGAGGCAGAAAAGGCAGCCACTGCTGAGAGAAATGTATCCTTTGCTGTGATTTTCTTTCACGTCAAAACCAGAGATAGATGTGGAAGGGCAGAGGGTCAGCTAATTTGGATTTGTAAATGCACTTGCCTTTTAATAATTCACACAAGCACCATTGTCCTAGACAGGTTTGTTTCCTAAATGCAGAACAAGCTCTCCTCATCCACTTAAGCTGGTCTTACCTCATGCAGAAATCAAGAATGAGAGGCTGTGAGTGTATCTGTCCAGGCATATGTGTGTAGCAGCCAAAAACTGATGTAAATTACTTTTTTTTTCCTCTTGAGCTCTTGCTAGATGCCAGATGAAGGATGTAGAGAGGGATGCTGCAGTCACCCTGTACTTTCCTCTGTTCTGCAGCAAGGACGCAAAGGGAAGATGTCAATTGCTCTTTTCAACAGAGAGACTATTTTACTTGAGCAAAATTCAGCTGGCCCAGGAATGTAGCCTACCTACACGTGTCATTCTCCAGAGGGAATTTTCGCTGCTGTCTTGGCAATCTGGCCATGAAGCTGACAGGGCCACGAGTGCATGGCAGAGATTAGAGAATACCCACTTCTTGGCCTCTCTTTTATCCTGCAGGCCTTTCTGAACAAAAGACTGATGGAGTAGCTCCTTGAAAATAAAAGGATGGAGTCTATGGGGAATAACAGCAGATGTCCTTTCAGAGTTCAGGTGTTCTCTGTCTGTGTAGGTCTGGGGAAAAAAATGGGAAAAAAAATGTGGTGGATATCAAAATGTCATCCTGAAGATAAATACATCAGTGTCTTCTGGATTCAGCCTACCACTGAAACATAGGCATTGGCCCTTTTTTTACTCTGTCCCTAGAGTATGAACACATTTGTCATCATGCTGCTTCAATAATTTTAAACCTCTTGAGAGTGAAAACATCTACTTTGTGAGACCCCACATACTTCTGGGAGTAATAAACTTGTAAGAGTGAAGCAAGGAGTAGTTTAGGAGCTTGCCATCATTTTTAGGAACATGGACATTCCAAAACACTTTTTGGAAAGCTTAATTAAGAGTTTAGGTGCTTTTTCTTTTAATGGAAAAGAGCAGAGATTAAAACATCAATTTTAACTGTAAATAACCATTGTCTAAAATATAATACAAGCTTTCCACTGACTCAGGCTATTTCAGCATGTGCAGTGTTTGTATAACCACATTACCCATGTACTGCTACCCACTAAATATTTTCTTGCCAACAGATTTGTCAGATCACTTGAGCCTTGCCCTGGGTTGGAGTAGTAGGGTTTTGCCTTCTGATGTGCTGCCCCATCACTGACTGCTGCTACTACAAGCCATGGTGTTCCTGTTCATGTCATAGCATCATATCTCCTGGGGCTCCCTGGATTTGCTGGGGAAGGCTGTTACAGCCCCATGGGGAGCTCTCCAGGGACACCCAGATTAGTGTTGTGCAAGCTGTCAACAGAACAATAAGCAGCGAGGCTGTGGTTGCACCCAGGCTAATAGTAGGGGAAAATTGTATCCATTCATGTGCAAGGCTTGCAAATGTTATTCTTGCTTTCAGATCCAAACTAGCAGTGGTACCTGATACTGCCCTCCAGGGTGTGCCTTGTGCTATATGCTCCATTGCAAACTGTCAATTGCAAGACTTTTTGACTTGTGGGGACACAAATTTTTTTGCTGTGAATTTTACTTACAGACTAGGAGCAAGATGGAAGGACTCCAGAAGCAACATGACCTCAGTTTGCCTAGAGGAGGGACTCAGGTCCTAGAGAGCAAACATGCTGTGAAATGATGGGCAGAGCTTGTGTCTGCTAAACGGTCCTTGACCTCATGTGCAATGAGCTGGTATTCGGAGTGGGGAAGAAGAGCAGGAGATGCAAGTCAGTGCTTTACCTCATGCCAGGGAATTTGGGACTTTGCAGAGCACAGGCAGTGGTTTATGCAGCACATGGTGTGCAGAGGAATGATGTATCTCGGAGGATGTGGGGAGCCTGACTTTAAACTGAATGCAGCCATAGCCACCTTGTAGAAGTCAAGCATCAGTCAGGTGCCTGAGTCCCATCATTTCGTTGGAAATCAGGGACCTGTGTCATCTCTGAAAATTTCTCTTTGTGCCTCGGTTCCTCTGCTGTAACACAGGGAACAAGTTCTTTCTAGGAATATTCAAAGCTGGTTTTCTGCTGTGTCACAGAGGTGATCCTGAGATGGTAAGACCTGCATGAATAACTACATTAAAACAGTACAGAAAACATTATGGTGTTACACTATTACTATACAGCTTTACACTTGTACTAGCAATGAAGAATACTTTATTCTTGCCAAGGATGTGGGGCAAAGTTTGTCTCCTTGATTAGGAGGTAACTGAGTGCTGAGAAGAGCTGCTGTAATACTGGAGGCAAGGCAGTTTAGTGTTGGTATGATAGGATTAAATTGCAAAAGTCCAGACCATTTTTAATTGCAAATTTATGAAAAGAACTGTCCTTCAAATAGTCCAATAAAACTTCAAACTATTCAACATCTGATGATAACTTTTAAGTAGAATTTTTAAAATTTGTTGGTAATTAGTTTCCTTATGTGAAGTCTGCAAATTGAGTGAAAAATGAATTGCACATCATCTGGGTTGTGAGCTCCTCAAATTGAATGTGTTGATTTTGATATCTCATGGCCTCAGTTATCCCTGGACATAAAACTTAAGGTCAGTCAAGAGTGTTATTAAGGACAAATGTCTGCCCTGTATGTCTTGAGCCATCAGTAGTATAAATACACCTGGAAAGAGCAATCCCAGGGAGTGCCAATTAATGTTTTAAGGGAAAGAAACAATGGGCCAAGTTCATTTTGGAAAAAATATCAGAATGCTATTATTGAGGAGTTTGATCTTCTGACTGGTAAAATTGCTTGGGTTTAAGGTTTTCTTTTCTTTTTGAAAATTTATTTAGAGCCACTAAGAGCTACTTAATATAACAGTAAAATCCCCTAAGTATAAACAAAAGTGGGATGCCAAAGTTGTTGCACTGGGCCATTCAGATAGTGGGTTTATTAACAAATGTTTACAAGGTCTAGTTTTTCCTTATGTAATTTTTCTTTTAGCTTTAATTGGGAATTTACCCTCTAGGTCCCCTGATGTGCATCTTCTGAATGCAGGTCCTCTGTAAACATTAATGGGACTTCTGTTGTTGCCAACATACATCATCTCCAGGCAGCTGATAGCCCTGTCTTTTCTTCCTTTTTGTTCTCCCAGGAGGAACTGGCTGTCCAACTCTTTCTCCATGCCTTTGCAGATCACAACCAAGGCAAACTGGTTATGAGCAGGAAATTATGTAGACACCTTACATTTCAGTTCTTTTTGTTTCCTTACCTTCCTTGGCTTGACAGCCAAGTGGAAAACTTCAAGCTATTTTGTACCCTGCACTGATGTTTGGATCTTCTTGTGTAACTTGACCTTCACAAAGACTTTTGCTCTGTTGTCACGGTAGCTCTGGGATGGCCGGCTGCTCCAGCCCATGTTGCAGCTCTGCCCTTCTCCCGGCTGTGGATGGGGGTCCGTCCCAGGTGCGCAGGCGTCTTCCATGCTCGTGGGCGACTGGCCCAAACCCACTCCTGATTTCACTGCCTTTCCTAGGTAAAAGCAGAAGCTGTGAAAATATGCGAAGTGGAACTGCTGATGAGAGTGTGCAGCATTGATTTCAGACTCATGACAAAACAGGTTGTTTAGCAGGTAGAAGTATTTCAGGGTGGATAATGTCGTCTTTACATTATTTTGTGAGGGCATTTCCCCATTATAGGTTCTCATAAGATACTGCTGTTGTCCGCTGTCTGAAATAAGATATTGGCCTAATTCAACCTTTGATCTGACCTGTCTGCTCCTGTGTGCTTAAATATCACATGCCTGATAAAGAAAATACTATTTTTGATCATGCAAGAACTGTCCGGAAGTGGCATTCCCTCTTGCAATAGCAGTGTACACAGACGATCAGATTATTTTATTACGACATTATTTGTTGTTTTAGAACTCTGTAAATACAGGGGAGTTAAATATATTATTTTTAAATCTTGCATGGGAGTCTGATGCTAGGCAAGATGCATTCTGGGCAAGGCACTGCCCATTGATGCAATGAAAAACTCTTGTCTTGCCCCTAACAGCTTTGGGTTTAGTTTAAGACTAGTACCTCAGGCAGACAAAACTCACTGTTTTTTAAAAGGTTTAGATAAATTATTGCTTGGACTATGAGCGCTAGATCTCTGCGGCTACATTGCCTCCATCTCTGTGACCCAGTGGGGAGTTCTGCTTCTGTCCCATTGGAGAGAGAATGGCTTCAGACAGCTAAACCCCATGAAGAAAAGTAATGTTATAACACTGAAAGGAATCCTCAGGTAATGTGCCCTTGTTCACTAACTTCTAATACCATGTCTGAAATACATATTTTTCATTTTTAACATATTTGGCTATGCTTTCCAGCATTTTCCAAGAGCTCCCCTCCTATAGCAGTGCTTAGATCATGGACAAATTTCAAAATTTAATTTGAAAAGTAGGATCAACATCAGATATCCTAACTGTAACAGTTGGAGCCATACTGTCACATCCTGTTGTACCCAGGATGCTCATTCTTGTTAGGAAATGAAGAAAAACATTTTGCTGAAAAAAGCATTCTGAAAACCAGTCCCTAGATGTTCGTGAGTGGTGGTCCTTGTGTATTGGTGCCCTTGCATAAAGATAGTAGTTACAGTGGATGCCCTTCCCAGATCTCTCCACATATGATGTCCTTTGATCCTGGTTGGGATGTTTGCGCAGGATGTTTTGTTTGATGTCTGAGATTCTGCTGTTTGGTGATTACAGACAGTTTATGTCACTGTTCACTCCTTCAAGTCCTAGGAGCACCTTACAAGCACTGGCGATGGCATTTGTCTGACCACAGATGCCTGCTATGGAAGGTGTCTGAGTCATACAGAAGTAGGCAGCTGAGGGAAGAAAGTTTCATTGCAAAACCACTTCCTCTCTACCAAATGTAGAGAAACTCAAGGAGCAAACTAAACCATAGTTATTTCTCATGATCCTTCTTCCTTCTCCCCCACCATGCATTTTCTTCTTTTTTTCAGATACCTATTTGATTTTCTATCACCCTTTCCCCCTTCCTCTTTCATTTTTTGTATATTTTTTTCCCCTTTGGGAGCAGTCAAGTCAACAGCATGGGTGGCTGGGGAGACCCTGGATGCTTCTGTAAAACACCCTGCAGGGTGGGAAACGGCACGTTTTGGTGTTGGGCTGGTGGAGCTGGGCAGCACAGGCCTGGCCCTGAGCTGTCTCTGGATGAACAGAAAAAGCACTGCATGGGAGTAGTCCCACTGCCACCTTCCGATGAAGTCACTTCATCCTTAATTTCTGGAATAAGGCAGTAATAACCAAAAAAGAGTGCTTTCTTTTAGTTTTCTGCAGATCCCATTGTATAGTGGTATAAAAGGACCCTCTCTTTTAGAAGCCACTTTTGAGTTGCTAAATGGAAAAATCCTAAATAAAGTCCGTAGTAAAACTACTTCAGTGTAAGAGATTTAGTTCCTAAACTTGCACACATTGGCTAAATGTAGTGTTAGCATCTGGTATGTAAAACAATTATGACAATTCACATATTTGGAAATGGTCATTACTGTAAATGGAATAATTGGGAAAGATGTTAGGAGAAAATGAAAAGAAATTGTGTCTATGTTTAGAAAAAAAGTACACACCAGTCTGACAATATGGGCAATCCAGAGATTAGAGAGAAATTGCAATTAGAAGAGCTACCACGGCTTTTTAGTGTGGGGTGAGCATGCAGAGTTCCTCCCTGTGCTTTCTGTTGTATGCCCTTGATGGAGAAGAAAAATGGACTAGGGTAACAAAACAGGGTCAGTTAGCATCTATCATGTATCAGCATTAAAAGTGGGAATGCAAATTTTGACCTCAGGCTTTCCAAATGCTCTTCTTTTCTTAGCAGTCCCTGTGACTTCAGCTGTTGCAGTGTCATGGAGCATCTTCCCTAATGAATGCTGGTGGCTTTAGGGTAGGCATGCTAAGTGTGCCAGATACTGAGGGTCGTCCCTTGGGGAATCCCAATGAACTGTTGCAAGTACTGTGAGCAGTTTTCATTGCTTCCAATAAAATGGCATATAGGATTGAGGGAGGCTTTTGATAGACCACAGGTATCTTGCCTATAGTTTTCTTTTACAATTATGGTCCAGCATTTTGTCTTCATAGGCTGTGTCCTGATCACCTTAGTTACGATCCATTTTTATTACTGGCAGAGAGTCGGACCCCTTTCCATTAAACTAGATAATGTCGTATCTGTTAACAAGGGACATGAATTTGGCTTCAGACATCTTTAACCCACTTACCTTGTTTAAATTTTCAAGAAGGAGTCTTGACTTGATGGAGTCTCTGGTAGCTCTTGTGTTGTAAAGTACCTGTTCATCTTGAAAGAGAGACACTTGTGTTCACTTTATCACCATGAAGAGTTATGATATTTTAGTATCCTTTTTCCCTTTGCTAAGGTCAGGACAGAATCCCACAGTCACATTCTTGGTGAGTTAGATGCTTTAATGACAAAAGGCTTTATAATGCAGCATTTGTAAGAACAGGAAGGATGCCTTGAAAGTGGTGGATCTGCACAGCCACAAGGGCTGCTCTGAGAGCTGCCTGAAGCCATTGCAACTGGAAATCTTCCCAGATGAAAATTATCATTCCCACTGACTTTCAGCTGAGGTCTCTCTTCTTAGCTCCCAAGTCCTGTGTAACATTAAAAGAAAGCAAGGCTTTGGTTCCCAACACTTTGGAGAGTCTCCCATTACATGTACAGATAGAAACTTGGTACCATCATGCATTTTTCCTGGCTGCTGGATCAAATGCTGCCTCTTGAATGTCAGTCAGTCTGCAAGGCAACAGGGACAGCCCTGTCAGCCAGGTTGCAGAAACGGGTGATATCAGGGTGGGTTGCCTTGGGTTTACTGGCACTGGAGTTGCTTCCCAGGGCTGAACTTTTGCCCCATGCCACACACATGCAAGCACTACTACAGCTGGGTAAACTGAGCTGCCTGTCATGACTTCTGGGACTGTGATCTCCTGTGGCAGAATGGAAGGGACCAGCAAAGGCAATAAACTGTCACAGTGTTCCAGCTGCCTTGCGTGGAGGCTGCCAGTGTAGCTTTCCTGGAAGCAGTCCTGGAGACAGCACGGCATGGGGGTGATGTGTCCTAAGTAGCACCCATGATGGCATCTATACTCACGGCTATATCTATATTGATATCGATATCTATATCTATATCTGTATCTGTGCTTGTGGCTTATGTGCCCAAAATATTGCACTCATGCAATTTGAGCTGTTTCCTTCTAGCTGCAGGAGTGGAGACAAATAGTCTTTAGTTGTGAATTGGACAAACATCCCTCTCTAACTCGATCCCACAGTCTGCTGAGATAATGGCCTGTGGTGTGGTCCCCAGACTATCCTGCTCAACCTGCTTCTTCCAAAGAGTGGCTAAGGCACCCATCTAGAAAACTTTAAAGGACCTTCATTATGAAAATTGGGGTCTAGGATACATCCAAGTCAGTGGGAGACATATCTGTCTGATGTGGAATGAGAGGAGTATGTTTTTGTGCATGAGCAATGAGATGGTTCTAGCATTCCCTGTAGCTTTGGTGCAGACAGAGAGATGAGTGCTGCTGAAGTTGGAGTAAGCCACTGCCCCACAGGCTTCCTGCAGAAATACCAATGAAGAGGTTGTAAATGCAGGATCTGGCTGTGGAGTAAATGGTAATATGTGGGAGATCACTAGAAAGCATGAAGACTAAACTGAAAAGGGCTTTTTTCTCAGAGACTGGCTTACATCCCATCCTCTCAGTGCAAGTGTTCTTTTTACGGAATAAAACTATCCAGTGTTGAACCACTTAATTTGAGCAATGTCTTAGGCTGCCTCTGCCATGCTCTGGGATAGTGGCTGTACACTGCAGAAAGCCGTACAGAACAGAAAGGGGAAAGATGTCCTTCCAAGTCAGGCTGTGTTGAATCATAGGAGACATTCGGAAGGTTATGGATATATGTAAAGCAGGTATTAAATAGCATTTGCTTTATAAATATTGTTTACAAAAGCAAGTATCCTTCAGGGCGCTGGAGTATATAAGAATGTGAGTTGATTAGAGTCTGCATTTTCAAAGTGGCAGAACAACAGGATTTAGATCAGAAAAACTTTGCTGGTCACTTGAAATCCAGTGACTTTTGTAAAACTTCCTGGCTTCATGCCTTTTTCTTCCTTCTCACTGCTTTCTGCAGCAGCATCGCTTGGACTCGGTGTAGGGGTTTGTGATGTGTGTGGGCCCAGAGGGGAGCTGTGCAGCCCCACTCCCCATGGCTATTGTGCAGGTTCACCCACTGATGGGGACATGTCACGGCAGTACTCTGAGGCACTCAGTCACTTGTTTTTCAGAGAAATGCAGGAGGAAGAGCCAGACCACAGGCTAAACAGGCCCGGTGGAGCATTTCATGGCCTACAAAATTACCAGGCTAATCCTGGAAACCTGCAGCTTTTGTCATGACACCTGACACAGCAGCACAGCCAGTCTACTCTGCTTTACCAGATTTCCGTGCTCACATCTCTGTCTTTCTGAACATGGCACAGATTTTTTCCTTTCTCAGGCTTATGGGGGAAGGAGCACAATGGAAAAAAACTACATTGAAGCCTTCCCAAAACCAGTATGAAAATTTAAAAGTCCCCTTGCAAAAGGGAGTGGGCCCTCACACTGGAATGATCTTCCAGGTTATCAGGGCTGTGACTTTGTCTGCAGCATGAGCAGCCTTGTGGTGCATTCAGAAATGCTTGCCTGACTAACATATTGCTTACATTTGCTGACTCACTCTTGCACTGCCTTTTCTTTCTTGTTCCCTGGATGTGTTGATTTTTATCTCTGTTACTAGGGCTGTGCCCCAGACACTGTATAATCAGCGTGTTTGTGTTTGGCTCCTGTGTCGGTGGGAGGTATTTACATTTGGATACAAACGTTAATATAATTCACCAACTGCAGCTGAATAACAGCAACAAAATACAGGGATCTGAAGGCCCCTGGCATGAGAGGGAGGGCAGGGACATACTGGTTTTGGGCAGGGCCATCCCCAGCATCACTGTCTGGCATTTCACACCACCACCTGCATTCGGTCTTGCCGTCTCTTCGAGCCCTGCTCCCCCAGACTGTTTTGGCCAATTAATTTAAATTCAGAATCACAGAATATTCTGAGCTGGAATGAACCCACATGGATCATCAAGTTCACCTCTTAAGAGAATGGCCTGTAGGCAGCTTCATGTTTTCACCTGCAGAACACGCTAACACAGGCAGCCTGTGCCTGAAAGCGCTTTCAAAGTGAGAGCTGTACATGGGCATGGCTAAGAACCTTAGCAGAGCTGCTGGGTTTGCACTGTCCTGCTTCTCTAGACCTGTGGGTGATCAGAGGCCCTGCTTACCGCCCACCCTGATTGTAGAGTGCTCCTGGAAGGGCTTTGTCTGGCTGCTGTTCACTGGTTGTGCTGCAGCAGCCCTGCGTCCTCACAGCCGGCTTGCTTTCCCACTTTGATCTTTTGCCCAGAGTCATTAAGTGTCCTTGTCTCTTGCCACTTCAAAGAGTACCTGTTCTTGATATACAATGCTCATGTACTTCTGGAGGTACAGCTCATTTCTGACATGTCTTCTCAAATACTAGTGATCCTAAGCAATAGTCCTAAAATGTTTGAGGGTCTAGGTTAGTATGCAAGGACAATTGTCTTCAAGTTTTTTCCCTTTAAAGCCCAGGCTCCTAAACTTTTTGTATGAATATCACAGATGGTTATCTTCTCAATGGCTTCTGAACAGGCCACTATTTATTTTTCTTGTCCAGCTTGTTTAGGTCTAGTTTGAAGCCCATCTCATCAAGTTGCCATCACATAATGCTCCTTTCTCTTATGTTAATCATATGATGTTCGATATATTCACAGTAGTCCTCATGCAAAAAACAACACTGCATGGCTGATTACCAGGGAACTAATTAGCACACAGCTTCTTCCTCATGGTTCAAAGAGCATTATGTACACATTCCCAGGAGATCATACCACATAGCATCACCTTGCAGGAGCATTGCTGTAAATGAAATATGCTGTTTGCCTCTGTGCCTTTTCATGCCCATCACTTCTGTGTCAGACTGGGTGCAGACAGACAGTGCTCCTCAACATCACCAAGCAGAATCCACCTTTGATGGTGCCTTCAAAACTCTCCCCATGTTGAAACTATGGCCTCTCTGTGCCAGTTCTGCACAGCAGCAACTGAACAGAGCCAGGCTTCTGAATGCCTGGACACTTCAAAGAGCATCAGCCTAGAAAGGACTGCCTTTTTGGTTCTTTTTAGGCATGATTGTTTTTCTCAAGTTAAACAGTATTTATAGGATTTCTTATTGCAGGTTTAAGTATTCCCTATTCAGTGAGATCAGTGATAATTAGCATTTGCAAACAGAAACCTCAGATAAATCTTGGCATTTTTTGATTGTGGTTTTTTTAAGTGCTGGATAGAATTAAACATGCAGCTTCTCTGGTGTCTTCTCTTAGCTGTTTCTTCATAGTGGAAATGACTGTCAGCTTCTTGAATCAAGCTCTGAAAGCCCTCCAGGCATTTTAGCAGCAATGCTAAGAACTTGTGACCAGCTTTACTCACTTCAGGATTTACATTTTTGTCATCGATTCTGAATACATAATGGACTGAGTATGTATTCAAACAATATCAGGACAGTGTGTGCTTGTACACATGCTTTTGTACACTTGTTAAGGCATTTTTCTCAATCCCTTTGACAGCAGAGTGCAGGCTACAGTTTGCTTTCACTCAGAGGGCATGCAGTACACCTGAAATCTACTGCCCCAGTGGAAGAAATACAGCCCTACCATCTGCCGTGGACTTACCCAGACTACACTGGAGCAGGATTGTGCTTTGGAACACCTGCAATATATTGATGATATCATGTGGAGCAATAAAGCAGAAGAAGTTTTTGAGAAAGGGAAGAAAATTGTCCAGATCCTCCTGAAAGCCACTTGTTTTTACTGAGTCTCAAAAGCAGTGCCTAGCACCTTGAACCCATACAGTGAGAACTAAATTATGAGCAGAGCCTTTGTTTTACATTAAATTAGGCCATCTTCTCCATCCCAACTTCCTCTGAATTTGTGTTATGCTTACTGCCAAAGAGCATCTGGCATGACCTATTTGTAAGTTGTACATTTAGATTTATGTTACCCAAGTGAACAGAAACCAGTTCCAGAACAGACAATAATAAGGGTTTTAATAAATATGCCTTATCCTTATTAGTTAGTGGTAGCGCATATTCTGTTGGGGTCTGCTCTTCTGAAATATTTCTTTATTTCTGTTGCCTAAGGTGAACAATAGCCTTTTTCTTCAGTGTGACACACTCTCACAGGACTGGGTGAGCAGTGGTACTGGAACGGATGAACTTTTCTCCACCTCCAAACTGCAGCACCTGCTCCTGGTCACATTTTATGTTCCCTTATGCAGGTGGATGATGAATTTCTGGGATAAAAAGCTGCTTCAATGCAGAGTTTAAAATGGAAACCAGGACTTTTTCACCCAGCTTTCAAATAACCTCTTCTAGAGAGTTGAGGAGAAGGCTTCATTGCCTTACCCAAGTACCCTGTAGGCTGGAAACCCTAAGTCTGTTCCCACCCTGGTTTACTTCCAACCTGCCGACCCTTCAGCTTTGTGCCATATCCCTTCCCCAGCCCAAAGCTGGCCACTTGGCTTTTTCTATAAGATAGAGGTTTGTACCTCTGGAAGGTGCCTTGGGCTGCAGGCAGAGTCAAGGAAATATCCATGTATTAGTTATATGCATAGTTAGATCATATTTTCCAGCTGTTTGTTTTACAACAATGTTGACACATCTTAATGCTGTTAATGGTTATAAAAGTTCAAGTTGTTAATTTTAACGATTTTATTAGACCTTTATCATTCCTGTTTAATCCAGTACTACTTATTGGCCTACGCTGTACGTTGATATTTTTTAAAGCTTTAGATTTGGCAGCTCTCTGAAAGAGTGCTTGTATTTTCCAGATACTTGGATGAATTTCTTTCTGCTGCTGTTAACCAACATAGACTTTATCTCTGCATTTGGACTAAAATTTAGAGCCAGCTGCAGAAAGGAACCTGATGCTGTGGTTGTAAGCAGCATCAGCGGCTGATTTTGAAAATGGTGCCTGTATGTGTCTGCCAGGCAGAGGCATTGGGTGGAAAGCTGATTGAAAGAGAAAGAAACAGATTTGGTTTGGTTTAAATGAGGCATAAAACATTGTACCAGCCAAGGAGGTCTGAGAAGCTGCCCAACAGACCATGCAACCTTGTTCACTGAAGTGAAGCCTAGCACAAGATGCTTCCAGCCCTCTTCAGATTCCCTAGGAGAAACATCCTGCTGGATACAGCACAGTGGAATAAGTATCAGCCAGCACTTTTTTTCTGTGTTGTTTGAACATCTTTTCGTCAGGCATAGAAGTGCTTCTCCAGCAATTCAATTTTAAGTTTCAAAGTTTCTAGACTACATTAGCATTTAATCTGCCTTCTACTAGCTGCCAGTTTCTAACCTTCTATCCCGATTTTCAGTGATTAAAAAGTAATCTAGCTAGGATTTGGTGGTACTCCAGGATTCAGGCATTTTGATCTTGTAAGTCAGGTTTTAAACTAAATGCACATTACATGTACACCTTATTTAAAAAAACAATAGAATCAGTTTTTTTCATTAAAAAACAATAGAATCAGTTTCATTTTTAATGTAAAGACTGTTGATGATTTTCTGATTTACTCAGAATTGCACATGTGTAACTGTAGCTACACAATGAGAGAGTATTTTTCATTTGACTGTTCCTCTTTTCTAAGGGACATCTTTTGCGACCAACACCAGAAAAGTACAAAAGCAGTTTTTATGTCTTTACCTGTGGCTGCTATGTTTTTGCTATTGTATTTCAGGAAGCAAACCCAGCCCTGCCATGATCTGCTGAGCAAAGCTTCCACTAATGCCATAGGACAAGTTTTTTTCTCTATACCATAAAAGAATGCTAAATTTAAAAGAAAAGAGGTTCAAAGCCATATAAATACTTGTTTCTTTTATAGAGATTATCCCTGTGTGATTTTCCTAAATATTTTGTCAAGCTTTTCTGTCTTGTTTTCTTTAGTGTGTGTTGGCACTACATGTCTGCTGACTTGCGTTGGATCAGACTTCATTGTTTAATAACTTGAGGTAATGTGCACAAATCCTGGAATTTATATATGTGTCTGGTATATGAGTAAATCCATCTCAGTGTCTGTTTCAATCTGCTTGAGTCTTAAACAGTGTTGATGTTGATACCCTATGGAGGTATTGCAGTCATATTGCAGGTACTTGCACATGACAAATTTTGTTTAATTATGACAACTTGCCAAGTGGGAGTGCTGGTTTGGGTACATGATGCGGACCTGTTGGACTCCAAATGAGGCCACAAAGATGATCGGAGGACTGGGGCACCTATTCTGTGAAGACAGGTTGAGAGAGTTGGATTTGTTCATCCTGGAGAAGAGAGGTTCTGGGGAGACCTTACACCATCTTTCAAGTACCTAAAGGGGGCTACAAGAGAGCTGGAGAGGGACATTTTACAAGGTAATATAGTGATAGGACAAGGGGTAATGGCTTTAAACTGAGTGTAGATTTAGATGGGATATAAGAAAGAAATTCTTTACTGTGGTGGTGATGAGGCACTGGAATAGGTTGCCCAGACATGCTGTGGATGTTCCATCCCTGGAAGTGTTCAAGCACAGGTTGGAGGGGGCTTTGAGTAACCTGGTGTAGTGGAACATGTCCCTGCCCACAGCAGGGGGATTTGAAATAGATGGTCTTTAAGGTGTCTTCTGACACAAACCATTCTGTGATTCTATGATTTTCCATAAGTACACTGTAATTAGTATTCCTCTGAATTCTTCCTGGCTGGTTATTAGTTCATGAACGGCTTCACAGCACTTCCATTGGTTAAATTCAGTGATTAAGCATGTATGAAGAAACCCATCTAACCAAAGCTGTAGTTTTTGGTTCCTGGTGTCAGTGCTTTGTCTGTATGACTTTCATGGTTTGCCTCTCACCTTTTCATGTTATATTCTGTTTACCTAAAGATATCTTTTGATCTTTGGCTTGTAAGCAGAAGCAATAAACAGTTGTGTAAAATGTCAGGGGCATTGTAGAGAGAGGTGTCTGTTGTGCCTTAGGTAACTGTTTAGTGAAATCGCTTATCCCAGTAGACACTGAAATGTATTTAAATGTTAATCCTATTTCTAACCCAGGTTAGGCAAATAACTGTATTTGGACACCGGAGCAAAGGTTAGTGTGTTATCCAGTAGGCTGCAGTCACATTAATGTCAAACACTGTTTTGTCACCCTTGAGTAAAAAATAGTGGCATCCTTGAGTAGCATCATGCAGTATCTCAATTTTATGGCACTGCTCAAAAACAAATATAATGAGCGTTGTTTTGTAAAGACTTACTGCACCTGCAGTCGGTGACACATGGGGATAACCCTCTGTTTCCATCTCCCTGTGCATTGTGTGTACTCTTGCCTTTTACAGCATCACATTTTATTTGGGAGCAGCCTGGACTGTGGTGCTGCATAAGGTAGTACCCTTTCTCTCACTCTGGGAGCTGCTTCCAGTTCACCTCAGGATGAAGATGCAGCAAATCTGCATGTACAAAGCGAAAGATTCAGGCCCACGTTTCAACTATATTACAGTTTTTGAACTCTTACTGTTTTTCTACAGTGAATGTGCGCTAGGTCTAAAATCCCAACATGCTGTACATTTTAAAGTTCACACAAGTTCATTTCACTGAATTCAGAGACGATTTCAAACCTTTTAGGGTTACTTTTTCCAAGTGAAATGTAGAACAAATGCTGTTACTGTTCTTTTATGTATAATTCTGTTCTGTGACTTCTCCAGTTATGTACAGTAATTTTTTGGTGTTGCTTGGGTAACCATCCTAAGTCTGATAAGAGGTTAATTTGAAAGACCTAATTCTTAAACTTTTGTCATTTTAGCAATGTGGTCTGGAATATTGTAGCAGAGTTTTCGGCATTATACTTTAGTGCTTTTCTGCAAGTAGATTTATAAGTCAGGACCAAGTTTTCAGTCAAGTAAGTAGGAAATAAAGTATTAAATACAGACTTCCAGAGTCAAAGAACACAAAAGTTTAAGCAAAAAAAGCACAGGTTTTAATGAGATCTGAATGTTCTTACCTTGCAGAAAAGGCTGTCCAAAGAAAGATCACTGTTGTCTTTTGGTTATTCTCTAGAGTCATATTTTTTTCTATTAACAGCTAATCTCTAATACAATTGGTGTTAAGTTATAAAAGACAAGTTTGCTTGAGACACCAAGACTCTCTGCTCTTATTTAGTATTCCTTCTTTTTGCTCTCCATGTGTGGGACCACAATAACTGTCCTACTCTACAATAGACATAGCAGACCAAACACAGGCACAGTAGTGTTTTGCCAGTTTTCTGACAGATCAAATAATCCAAAATCAGGTAGCCAAATTCCTGAGAACATTGAAACTTCAATATGTGATGTGTGGGAATCTGGATGGTCTGCATAGGACTTCACATTGGAGTTAACTGTGAAGCCAGTCTCTGTATTTAAATGGTGATCTTTTAGAAGATGATAATATAATAACTTTTACATAAGATATTTCTCAGTAACAAAAGGTGATGCAGTAATCTGCACAGGTTGGTGTGACCAGACTAGAGTGTCCAATACAGAATGACAATAATGCTGTTCTTTACTACCTATTATGAGCAGAAGAATGATGGACAGCCCCAACTGCAAACTCATGTAGACACTGTATGCTCTTTCCCCAGTCCCATGCTTACAGAACTATGCAGAGATCCATCTGTTCTTCTCTGCACTTCAGTGTCTATGTGGGGAGAGAAAAATCACAGGTTTGCAATGTTTTTAGGCTCAGTCACAGTCTTCACAGAAGGCAAATTTTGAAGTCATTTTAGAAGATCATAATGAATGAATCAGCTAGCCCTGTACTTTTCAGTTGTTAGGACGATTACATAATTCTATATTAGATTTAGTTCAATTCAGAATAGTTTAGGCAGTTAAAATAGCTCGGAAGTAAGCAGGAAGACCGGAGAATGAGTTCAGGGGAAAAAGAAATCACCAAAACCTGGTCAACATCTCAAAGGCTTAGAAAATTAGCTTATTTGCAAGGAACTTCAAACTGCCGTTTCCTGTAAGGCCAAAAGGAATTTGCTGTATTCTGTCTAATCTTTTTGGATCACTCCTCATGGCTTCAAAGTGTAAAGACAGCTAAACCTAAATTTGTTTACTAGTCAGTAGAAAAGGGTCTTGAATTTTTAAACCTCTTCCTTGCGGTACAGGACAGAGAGAATTAGAAGGAGTAGAAGTGAACAGCCTAAGAAGCATGATCTGGACCTTTCTTTGCAGCCTTGATTAACCTGGGGAGCTCTTAGCAATTATGACGTTTGCCTTCATAGGGTCTCTTCAATGCTGGGTTTCATGTAAACAGGAAACAATTGGAGAAGATATACTGTGCTCTGTTGCCATTACATTTCCTGTGCAAAACTGGGTTGAGTGATTTGGGAATTTCCCCTCAATGGCACCCTTGGTTGTGAGAAGTGTGCTGATTGAGCTTCAACAAGACCCAAGTGCTGAGTCCTACACTTCATCCACAACAACCCCACGCAGTGCTACAGGCTCAAGGGAAGAGAGGTTGGAAAGTGGCCCAGTGGAAAATAACCTGGAGCTGCTGGTCAACAACCAGCTGAACATGAGCCACTGTGTGCCCAGATGGCCAAGAATGCCACTGGCATCCTGACTTCTCTCAGAAATAGTGTGGCCAGTGGGACCAGGGCAGTGATTTTCCCCCTGTACTGGACACTGGTGAGGCCACACCTCCAGTGCTGTGTTCAGTTCTGGGCCCTTCACTGCAAGGACACTGAGGTGCTGGAGCAAGTCCAGAGAAGGGTGATGGAGCTGGTGAAGGGTCTGGAGAGTCCTCTGAGGAGCAACTGAGGGAGCTGAGTTTGTGTAGCCTGAAGGAGGCTTGGGGGAACCTTATTGCTATCCTGTACAATTACCTGAACAGAGGCTGTAGCCCAGCAGGGGTTGGCTTCTCTCAGGCAACAAGTGACAGGACAAGAGGTCCTTCATGCCATGGTCTAGTTGATATGATGGTGTTCAAAGGCTGGACTAGATGATCCCAGAGGTTTTTTCCAATCTAACCCATTCTGTCATTCTGTGGCTGACTTTACCTCACACACCTGCCCACACACACACCTGCTTGGAACTGGTTAAGGCAAATTGCCTTGTGTAATGAAAGGTGTTCCAGCTCAGTTTGCTATCTAAAAAAACTGAGGGCTGGAGTCAGTCCTCAGTTATGCAAGAGGAGTTGCAGAGATTGTGACCCTCTTGCCAGTCGTGGGAGGACAACAGCATGGTATGAGCTTGGCAGCGTCCTCCCTTTAGGCATTCCCAGAGAATTATTGTCATAATTATGGCTTCTGTTGGTTGCAGGTAACCACACTCTGTGGTTGGGGAACCTGCCCCTGCCCTTTGGTCACACATGAAGTTGTGTGTGTTGCACAAATAAACAGTACCATGTATAATCTTCTAAACTCAGGGATGAGGTGCTTGCCTTGGGGCTTTTTGTTTGTTGCCATGTTGTGGTAGTAGTAGTAAGGACGTAGCTTCAAATCAGAAAAGGAAAAGACCATCTGAGGCAGGCAAATCGTTTGAAATTTTAGTGAGTGTCAGCAAAATGAATCTAGGACATCAGGGTATCCATAAACCCTTGAGGGTTCAAGGAATTTGTGCATAATGAATAGCAGTAACCAAAGCAGAGCAGCAGGTGAACATCAGTCTTGGGGTTGTTTTGGCAACTGCTTGGTATGCCCATTTTCTTGACAGAGAGGAAGCAAGACCAGAGGGAGGTTTCATTGCTATCAAATTCTACTCAAGATGCCACTAGTAAGCTTTATCACTGTTGAAAATCTCAGAATTGTATTGTTCTTTCATTTGGCCTCAGAGATGCATTAGCTCTGAGGCATCTGCAGAAGGAATTTGACTAAATGTACGCAAGCCTAAAAGCTTCTGGAATTGCCCAAGATGACTAAGATCTTTCCAGAACTGTGTAGTGCTAATTCAGAGCAAGGTACAAGCAGTTGTTCTCAGAGTGCCCCTGTAAATCTCCAATTAAAAACTATAGTTTTTTGTGATACTTGCTGGATTATTCATCTGGATTATCCAGAATATGTAGCTGTGCTTTAAGGATGCATACATCCTTAAAGCTGTGCTTTTTACATGCATACATGTAAAATTTTGAAAGGCAGTTTTCAGGGAGAAACAATTAAATGACACAGTAGGGGGGATTACTGCCAAAAATGCTTTTTAAGCCAAAGAAAGGTAAATAAAAAATAAATACATGTTGTAACTTAAAATCAGTGATTTTATGTTTGTTTGTTTGTTTGTTTGTTTGGCTTATGATACAGGCAGTCTTTGATAAGATGATTTTTCTGGGTGTGATTGTGTGTGTGAAGATACAGTGCCTGGATTAGAAATTTCTGTGCGAAGTGCCATTTTGCTTCTGCCCCCTAAATTTTCATTAAAAAGCATTTTATGATCATCCAACATGAAATATTAGATTGGATTGATAATATATCCATAGCTATAGAAAAGAATGCCTTTTGAATCTATGCACATGATGCGGAATTACTCTTTTTACATTGTTGTATTCGAGGAATGGTATTTAAATTACAGCCTAGAATAATTACAGGAAAACAAACAATTACATTTTTGCATCTTATATTTAGAAATTCAGTTTCTTAAATATATTTGTTGAATAAATGTCACCTTGCTGGAAGTTGCACAACCAGGTGATTTGTTTGCTTGCACAATCAAGAGCAATTCAAACATGCAAGAGACCAAGATAAACTTGGTTTTGTAATTATAATGCCAAAGGCCTTTATTTTTGTGCAATTAAAATTTCACTTCAAAATTGTGTAGTGAGTTGTTTGCACAGCATTTCCTTTGATTCTTCAGCCATCTTATCCCAAGAAAGGTATGTAAAACATGTTAAACAGGTGCTGAGCTGCACTTCGTTTGGAGCTTTTCTGGGCCTTGGTGCTTATTTCTGATGAGATAGTGGTTAAGGTTAATTGTAGCCATCCTAAGTTTTTCTTCTTTAATATTTGTTCCCAAGGGTTTAGAATGACCTCCACTGAAACATTTGTGGGTAGTTTAACCATTTTGCAGTTTGTCTTGTACCACTCAGCCTCTGTGTGCTTTAGTATTTGTTTTTTATAGGACGAAGGAGGAAATCACACCTTTTCTTGATGGTTTTTAATCTTTGGAGAAGTGCCTTGTAGAGAAATCAAGCACACACAGCCAGTGTTTAATGGTACATCCAGTGTGCTTGGAGGTCCTGTGATTTCAGTCAGCTGTTTTGTAAGATGTGACAGTGCATCAGCTGTTATAGAAAGGTCAGGTTTTCCCTTCCACAGAACATGCTTGAGTCAATGTCCAAAGAGACAAACATAGAATGAAGGTAAGAAATAGTTTTGGATATTGAAAAAAGATACTATACATGTAGCCAGCATTGACAGTATTATTGCAAAGATCGGAAAAGTTGTGAAAGTGCTCGCAGATGATTCAAGGGCTGCAGAAGATGCCCTCTGAGGAAAAATTTAAGCATTCATCTGATGATTTTATCCAAAATTAGGAAAGAAAACATCTAGTACTGAAGAGCTCTTCTATCTTGTAAAGGGAGGATGAACAAGGGGCTGTGCCTGAGAGGTGAAGTCCTATGCAGAGGAATTGTGGCTGATAATAAGCTTGATATGCTTTGGAGCAAACTAGTAACCTACATAATGAGACTACTCTAAAATATTTTGACACCTAGGAAGATTTTGTCCTTTTCTGAAGTGTTTCCTGTCAGTTTTTCTTGCAATAATCACATCTTTAGAAAAAGCATATGTTCTTATCAGTCCCTAGGAAGAAACCTTTGATGTAGAATTTCTGGAATTTCAGTAGTGAAACAAGGTTCAAAAATTGTATTACGCTAACTGCCATATACAATTCTTCATTTGTACTCTTTCAGGTGTTACCAGTGTTGATGATGGCATTCTGGGATGTAAGGCTCGTTGTCACATAAACAGCTGCTTGAGACAAGATGCATCCCTTTCCTTACTCTTGCTCACTGTAGTTCGCAGGATCAGCTTAAATGTATGTTCAGTCTGTTGCCTGCATAGTTTTATTACATTAGTTTTGTTTATTTATTGCAGTAGATGTAACAATACTTAGAGATACCATTGCCTTTCATTTTCTGCTGGATTATCACATTCGTTTACTTATACCTTTGACCAAATTATTCAGCCAGAATTTGAAGCTCTGAAAATGAAGCAAAAAATACTGAGGCTACTGAGCTTTGGTTGTGGGTAACAAGTAATTTTTTTTTTTTTCTGAGATCAGGAAGTGTTGGCAGTGGGCAAAGACAGAGGATGACAGAAGTTTTGATCAAATACTGCTTCTCAGAGCTGCCACTTGGGTTTCAGAAACCAAATTTTCAGATAAGATAGAACTAAATACTTGAAAAAAATTATTAAAGCCTTGCAAATTAGGTTTGCATCAGCATGTAATTTTCTGCCCGACTGCTTGAACTGAATTGAGTGCTGCCTAATTTTTTTTTTCCATAAGGCACCAGTTCTGAGAGTTTAATGATAACAATTAAAAAGCATCATTTGCTGATTCCTTTGTGGGCAAACACAAAGAAGTAGACTGGGGGCCTCACATCTGAATGCTGTCCGCCATCACAGGTGTGATGGGCTGAGTCCGAGAAAACAGTTTTAGGGTTTGTTCCAACTAGATGCCCTCTCCTCCCAGTACTTCCCCATATCAGTATGTACACAGTGTATATATAGAGTGTATGTATGTATCACTTTTGCACAGTCCAAGAGACACAGATGTTCCAGATAGTAAATTTTGCAAGCTTATTTTTTCTAAAGGTGTCTGTTAATAAAAAGCCCATTATTGGCTTCTGGAGCAGAGGCAGGGCAGTTCATGGTGGGCAGCAGAGAGGAGCCTGCCTCTTACATAAAAGACATTTCCTCAGTCTGGCTGAGCTCCGGGCGGTCCCTGCGGGTGTGCTGATCTAGCAGCAAGTGACCTCATGCTCTCTGCAGGGACACAGTGACTCAGTAGCAGACAGATCCCATATAAACACCGTGCCACTGATCGGCAAGCGCTCAAACACAGCAGCCAACAGGGATTGAAACACAGTGTCTGCACTTGAGAAAATGAATCAGAGGCAAAGAAAAAAATCACCCTAAATTGCTGGAAATTAAAAAAAAACACAGCAACTGAAAATAAACCCCACACAACAACCATAGCACAACATTGACCTGTTTATTGAGATATGTGTGTGTGTCAGTTGTTCTCCCTTTTCTTAGTAATCTTCTCCACTGTTACTTGGTCTGTCTGATTTTTGAAAGACTAGGATTGTTTTTTAATAAGAAACTAACAAAGGCACTGTATTAATTAGTCAATTGTTGTGGAAACAGGCTGCTTATTTTAGTTTATTGTAGGAGTAAAATATGCAGTTAGGTCAGCAGAGACTAGCTAAGCCTTGTAAAGCTGCTTATGTTGTATTAGAGAACCTGTAAAGTAAGGGGAGGCTCATTATTTCTTCAAAGTTATTTCAGGCATGTCACTGTGAAGTGCAGAAGATCCCACTTCAGAAGAATCCCAGATACTTAAAAAAAAGAAGTTATCATTGCAAACAGTAGAAAGATCTGTCAATAGTACAACAGTGCCATAGCCTGTTGTTTGAGGAAAAATATAAATACAGAATAAAGTGCCCCATTTCTAAAGAATCAAAGCTTTGTGTTCAAGCAGTGCTGTTAAAAGTTTTTTTCTTGTCAAGTCTCTGAATCCAGACAGATTCATTTTTGCTATATGGAGGTAGTCCTTCTGTTGCCTTTGACTTGTAATATCAATACATTTTGGAAGCTGCCATCTAATCTGTTTAGAATAAGTATTAAAGTCAATAAACAAATAATTTGAATGCGGCTGTAGTTAAGATGACAACACTGACTGGTGGTGTTTCTTCCTAGAGTAAAGCACTAGCCACTCATCAAGACATCATAGGGAGTCAAAGGTTTTTTTGGTTGGAACCTATTTTAGAGTTGAGGGTTTTATCGAGAGAGATTGTCTGTGTGCAAGCGGGTGTTTATGCAAGGACCACAGGGGTCACTCCATATCCCATCTGGAGATGCACAAGTGAAAGCATGGAGCAGTTGGATTATTATTGAAGGATGCACATGTAATTTGGGTGAAAGCCATGTTTGTTTATGTGATCAGGTTTGGTAATGAAGTAATGAATTATTTGTTTGGTCTTACACACAACATACATTACTCTGCTGCAATGTTTGTGTGAAAATTGGAAATGGGAAAGGAGTCATTGTGAGTGGGCCAATAACTATGCAGTTAAGGCTACACCATGTAATGTGAAAGTTTCCCTTTGAAATATGCATGAAATGAGATGCTTAATCTTGGATGTCTACTGCGTTTTCAAAGTGACTAATGGTTAGAATATCTCCCTGGGAGTTTCCTAGTCAGAAACTCCTTATGAGGGGTAAGGTGAAAAAGGTACTGAGCAGCTCTACTCTGAAAACCAGACTAGCTGCCAACATCTTGGCAGCTGAAAGCTGCAGGCATTTATAGTCACTATCCACTGCGACATCTAAGACAACACTACTCAAAAAGTTGTTCTCGGCTCTTTCATGTTTTGCCAATTGCTGAGGCTCAGTCATATATATGTAAATGTAAATAAATGACAACTGCTAAGTTAGATGAGTGACCAATTTTTACCCAAGCTGCAATCTTTTTTTTTTTTTAAAGTAAGCTAGAATTACTATCTTATATGATATCACTGAAAGCTGAGTCTTGATCATTATTTTAAAAAATTCATGAAATAACAGTGCCCTGCAAGCATTTCATTTATCCTACATCTGCACACATGGACACTGGAAGACCATATCCCATAACTACTTTGGAAAGAGTGCTCTCATCATAGTGTCAAATCCACAGAGGATTGGGTGCCACTCAGCAGTTTTAATTTCATTCACCATGGCCAAAACAATGGAGAGGGTTTGTGAGATCTCCCACCAGTAACCTCTTGCAGAAGATGATCCAGTCCAAATAAAACTATTCTTAGAAGATTAAAGAAGGGAAAAGCTGAGGTAAGCTAGGGGATTGCATACATTGCATGCACTGCCTATTTTGTCAAAATCAGTGCCTTAGGAGGCTGCTTGTTCAGGATTTGTTGTGTGTCTATGTTGCGATTCCATGTAAAGGCAGGAGTTAGATGGCAAGGTGAGGGAATATGGTGCTGAAGGTATCATCCCGTTAAGTGAGACACGTAACCTTGGTCAAGCCTGTGTGCAGTCATAAGAGAAGGGTTGGCAGCTTGAGTACTGTGTTTGAATTTCTGTTAGAGTAATTACGTTGTGACTACCCTTCCTAAAGCTCACCATGAAAACTTAATAAGTCCCAGTTTGTTTAAGTCCTTGAGCAAATAATTTTGTTCCGTATCCATGTCACATTTTACTGTCTGTGCAGAGGTGGCAATATTTTTTAAGGTTTGCACTGGTATGCTCTCAGTGTGAATTTATTAATTTTGCTATGTGCTTATGTGTGGTCTGAATTATATCAGTACCCAAACAGAAGAGTATAATTTTTTAAAGGAGTGGATACAGTATGTGTTGGCCACTACTGAAAGTCACGTGTAACCTTTTGGTTTGCTGGACTCACAAGAGAGAACAATATACCAGGATTAACATGGTTCACATCCCTAAATGCACTTCTGAACCTAATGAGTGACTGGCTAAACCTTAGATCAAGTATGATCTTTTACGGGTTTAGTATTTATTTATTTTTCCTGTTCTCTTTACAAGTGTGCTAAAAGCAAACAGTCTGCGACAGTGAGTCAGAGAGGCTAGTTGTATCTTTTTGCACAAGCTTTTTCAATTCCAATTATTTCTCTTCTACCTTCATTGAATTCATTACAGGTGAAAGAGGCTGAGTGAACAATCCTAACAACTGAAATTTTCTGACCACAGCTGTGTAAAAGCAGCAGTGACCTTTCTCAGCTTTGCTTTTCTGCTGAGAGGAAATGGTAAGGCTGTTTCTTGCTAAGCATGGACTTAATGCTACCAGCTTTTCTCATTCAGATTATCAAATAGTCTTCAGGTAGTAATGACCTTTGGTCATGGTGGACATGGGCCAGATCTAAACTAGTAAACTGTAAAAGGATCTATATCCCATTACCAAACCACTATCTGGTCTTACTCATTAACATTTTAGTGTCAAAAGTTCAAATTAATTATTTCATTAATAGTCATGAAACTAATTACATTGAAGTGCGTCTGTCAGTGGTAAAAGGCAACTGACTTCTTTGCATTTGAATGAATTCAGTCTGTGTTAGGAAATACTATTCTGCTTCTAAATGAGAAAAATACATTGCAAATCATTAAGATGTATTTAAAAAAGAGACTACAGCTGTGTCCTGCATGTGATGTGCTTGATGCTGCAGTTCCCTAATGCCGTCTATTAATGAAGTGAATAATCAGAAGTACCCTTGAGTAGAGGCAGGGTCTTGGGCAATATTTTGTGCCTTTTTTCCTCCCAGAAACACCAAAAAGTCTGCAAGATAAAAAAGGCTCTGGATCAGAAGGATTGTCACTGGCTTGGGCAAAACCAAATGCAACCCAGTATCAAGACTATTTTGGGTATGCAGAGATGAGACCTGGGTATAATGAGGGTAAGTGAATCAAGGAGGACAGAGAAAGGGAAAGAAGTCTTAAATCTGTTTCTGCTCATTTTTGCTGTTGGACAGCATTCCCCCACTGAAGGGACTCAAAGGTAAGAATGTGGCCAAGTCTATTTTTGTATCACAGTCTTCTGTAAAATGGCACTTGCCTGTTTTGGGCTGAAGTAAAAAAGCATGTGAGAAGAATGTGATCAGTAACAAGGTTACACAGGCATTTAAAGTAGATGAACAACTTTATATAGTAATTATGACCTGAAGTCAGCTGCATTTACCAACAGTCCACTGTTAGGAAAAGTACTGTATATGGGTAGTTGTTACTGTGAATCTATTCATATTAACATGTCTTTATGTGTCATAATGCTGTGGCATTTTGCACAGGTATGAGAAACTAGGGAAAAAAGATGGTTTTCCCTCTTGGCTTTATTATATCTGATTTTTGCATTGTTAGCAGGCTCCAGCAACCACAGATGTGTTACAGGATGTTGCAGGACGTGGGGGTCTCCAAAGTTTTAAGAAGATTATGCAGACATAGGAAATATATATTTATTTTACATCTGGACAACTAAACTGAGATAACTTCAAGTGATCTACAGTGAAGCTCATGAGGTGGTACTTTCATATGTAACATACATGCTTTATCCAGTGAACTATTGTAAACCAAAGATGAAGCTCAGTTACTTTTGTGCCTAGTAAGTTCTGGTTTTATTTCTGTTTCTCAGACATGGTCTAGAGAAACGTGCACTAGAGTAAGTATTATAGAGCTGTACAGTGCAGATTCACAATGCAGACAACCTGGCACCAGTGCAAATTACAGTCTTGTAGCACTGCCACAAATGCCAATGAAATGAACTGTAATGGGCTCAGCTGGGTTGGACAGGCCAAAAATTAATAGAAAGAGACAATTTTTGTTTTTTAGTTGAGTGCAACTTGCTTTTACTTTCTATGGAGACTTCTCAGTTTGTCTTGGGAAGAAGCTAAGCTGTGGTGGGACCAGGGATGATGCAACCTGTGTGCAGTGAGTGGGAGTCACACAAGGGTGATCTCAAGAAAGCAGGAAGGCAAGCCTGCATTGATATCTATCACCTTCTGACTCCCATCTAATGCCTGTTGTAAGGATGCAGAGGTTGTAAATGGCTTGAATTGACTCCTGAGGCTCACCACAGCAGGAGCATGGTCAGATGTGTAGTTCTGCTCTTGAGATACCTTTGTTCAACTCATGTCTCAAAGCTGGGCCATGTGAATTTTTTAGATAAGGAATAGCTTTTTCAAATGTTTATTTTTCACTTGCTAAGCAATATAGATATAGTCAACACACCCATATAGGGAGTGGTAGTCTTTCCAACCAAGTCAGGAAAAGACAGAATTAAAGTTTGGAGATACTGCCAGGAACTCCAGGGAAGGGGAACCGATGTTCAATACACTTTTGCCTGTGAAGCGGTCGCAAAGAAGGAGAGATCACTGAAAGCTTATCAGTCCCTTAAGAAAGGTTGCTTAATCAAGAAAAAGCATTGGATAGGGACTTGGGAGACTAAGAAATAAAATAAGATTGTTAAAGCTGTTGAGTTTTGCTGTCTGACTTAGGGATGTCAAATGACAAAAAAGGGGTCCACCAATTAATATGCAACTTTTCCAAAGTGCTCTGAAATTTAATGAAATTTTCCGTTAATGCCCCTGAGCTTGGACCAGACCTAAGGGTTTTTCTGGCAGTTAGAGAGAGGTGAAATCTCTTCTAGCTTCTGTGCAGTTTCACCACTTATTTTGGCTATGTTTGGCCTTCTCGCTCTGTTATTTCCCAATGGGCCTGTGCACATAAAAAGGACAGGACACAAATAAGTTTGTTATTTGACAGGCAGTAGAGCAGCTTTGCTTGCAGCATTTATGTTTGGCTTGGAGATGCTGAGCTGTGTTTCTCAGCTATAGAATTAGGTGCTTTCTGCCACTTTATGCCCTAAGCAAGGGTTCGTCCCTGCCCTCACTGTCCAATAAGTTGCACTAACTTAAGAGTGTGTCCAAAGAAGGGCAACAAAGCTGGTGATGAGTCTAGAAGGTAAGTCCCATAAGGAGTGGCCAGGGGAGCTGGTAGTGTTTAGCCAGGAGAAAAGGAGGCCCAGGGTTGACCTTACCACACTCTAAATCTACGTGAAAGGAGATTGTAGTGAGGAGTGGGGTGATCTTTTTTTTACAAAATCACAGAATTATTTGTATTGGAAGGTATCCCAGGAGATCATCTAGTCCAACCTCCCTGCTGAAGCAGGGTCCCCTTGCGCACATTACTCAGAGCTGTGTCCAGGTGGCTTTTGAGTATCTCCAGAGAAGGAGACTATACAGCCTCTCTGGGTAACCTGTTCCAGTGCTCAGTCACCGTCATAGTAAAGAAATTCTTTCTCATGTTCAGATGGAACTTCTTGTGTTCCAGTTTCTGTCCATTGACTCTTATCCCATTGCTTGGCACCACTGAGAGGAGTCTGGCTCTACCCTCCTGCCCAAGTAACAAGTGATAGGACAACAGGAAATGGCCTCAAGTTGTACCAGGGGAGGTTTAGATTAGATATTAGGAAAAATTTCTTCACAGAAAGGGTTATTAGGCACTGGAGCAGGCTGCCTAGGGGAGTGGTTGAGTCACCGTCTTTGGTGGTTTTTAAAAGACGTGTAGATGTGGCACTTACGGAGATAGTTTAGTGGTGAACTTGGCTATGCTGGGTTAATGGTGGAACCTGATGATTTTACAGGTCTTTTCTGACCTAAAAGGTTCTGTGATTCTATCTTTTCTTGATACATGCATGGTCACAGCTAGAGAATTACATCAAAAAATACATTTAGTCCTGGGAGCAAAAACCAGCTTGGCAGCTCTTTGTCAACGCTTACAGGTTGTTCAGTGCAGGTCTCTCCACGTCACCTCAGCCGTGACCTGGGCTGACCTGAAGTGAAGTGAGAGAGTGACTCAGTTAATTCCCTGTCAGCCCTTTTGGTGTCCGCTGCAACAATGGCTGAGCTGCCAAGTGCCATCAGTGCAGCACAGTGCAGTGCTATCCTTAAGGAGGTTTCTTGGGAAGAAGGTTGAAACTACGAAAGACTTGTCAACATCCACTGGTAAAAACTTCCAAGGCTTACCAAGTCTTGAGCTCAGACAGATATTGTTATTGCTAAGAGCCAGGCTCCCTTTCTCTCTCCTTTCTGCACACACAGTGTGGGGCTAAACCCTGAAATCTTTATCCCCTTTTTATTCTGTGATGAGGCATAACAAATGTCACTGATCCAAACCAAGCCAAGCAAAAACGTGTTCATATTACAAGCGATATATTTGCTAGGAATGGGCTAGAAAATAGTTTACTGTATAGTTCCCAGGAACACACTGTTGTCAGCTCAATCAATGCACTCATGCAGCAAAACATTTCAGCAAAACAAATAAAAAGAAGGAAGATGAATCTGCATGGGCACTGCTTAATGAGCTTTTTTGAGTAAGGTATTTAACACTGGTTCTCAGTTGCCTTCTGAAGTGGAGCCCTTTAAACTGTTTGTGTAGCTGCAGGGATGTGGAGTGCTGAACAAAGCTGGGCTTGGCTTGGGGAGGTGTGGGAGCCTGTTCACTGGTAACTTGTAGTTCTTCATCATTCTGCTGTGAGGGAAGTGAGCACATGGGGGATGGGAAGCACATGCCAGTGAATGACTACACTTCCACTGTGAGTCAGCCCCAAAGAAATCTTAGTTTTAATTTATTTGTTTTGGGTTGAGGTACCACCTATCATAGGTGCAGCCAAAACCCCAGGGTCTACAGAGCACTGTGCCAGAGGCAGACTTGATACCATGACAGGGACCACTTTGGGATCCCTGCTGATCCCACTGCCAAAGCAGCTGCAGCCGCTCCAGCCCATCTCAGGGTCCAGAGTAACGAGGTACTTCCCAAGCCTCCTCACAGCTCCTGGTCACTGTATCAGAGTGGTTTAGACAGCTCTAATCTTCAGGGGCCTTTGCCACTGGGCTACAAGGATGCAGAAATGATACAGAAGAGAATGTAGCACATGGGCTAAGCTCTGCAAGGGTAGATCTTTCTGTCTCTTAATGCTTGCTAACTTACTTTTCGTTTCCTTTTTTTCCTTCTCTGAATTTCCCTTCCATGCTGATAGCTCTGCAGCTCTCCTGGGTATGCAGTTAGTAGGAAGTGGCCTGCCCAGAGGATGGCTGTGTATTGTTTCTCTGCTGTCGTGCTGTGCAGGAGTCTCAGTCAGAGTTTCACTGTGTACATATTGCTCAAGTCCCAGCCTTGCAGCCTGGGGGGAGGGGTTTGCCTTGGCACTGCAAGTACTGGAAGGCAAGGTGGAAGCTTTTGCAAATTAAAGGTACTAGGTTTGCATGCTTTTGTTTGCATGTACTCTGTTGTAGGGTAGAGGTGAGACTTGTCTGCCACCTTCATGCGTCACACTCAGCTGCACTCAGCACCATCAAGCTTTTCCTCTCCTGGGTCTGTGTTCGCAGTGATCGCTTTCAGCACAATCATCCAGGAAGTGATGGGGTGCAGGCAGGAGTGCCCAAGCCATTTTATTTTGTAAGGGACCCGGGAGTCATGCAGCCCATCACCTAGTTTTTAATTCTCTTTTTCCCCAAACTTGCCAAGACTCATCTTTGAAGCAGGCAAACTTTTTTGCACTTGGAAGGCAGAGTCTCCCAGAGTTTTTATGTTCTAATGACTGGGAGTCATCTTCCTACACTTAGTGGTGGCTGGCATCTGCAGGTTTGTTCTGGTGCCAAGAAAACTGAAGACATTATATACCTTCCTCAGCTTCCCCCTTGCACAAGAGCAAACTCAACCTGCCAGGGTTTTTTAATAGACATGCGGTAGGGAAGAGTTGTGTGAGCCTGTGTAAAAAGATCTTTTAAAAAAAATTAAAATTAAAGCAAGTGTGGTTAGCACATGCTGAGGAGCAAGATAAACTTTCAGAGCTTGTGAGATCAGCCACCCGCTGTGTTTGTTGGGATAGATTTGCCCCAACCTGCATGCTAGAAACTGTGTCTCGCTGTTACTTTGTTAGTGTTTATCATTTAATAGGAATGCAGAAATCCTCAATCATTTAAGACACTTGCTTTTTCCCCCTCTCCCTCGAACTGCTGAGAAGTAAGACTGTACTTAAGCAGAGGCAGCAAAGCCTTTTCCTGGTATTAAAAGTGGAAATGGATTGCAAAAGTCAGCTGCACTGTTCTCGGATTTTTTTTTTTTTTTTTTTTACACAGAGAAACATGTTTCCTTTTGATTTGCTAATTGCAAAAGAAGATTCACCAATGAGAATCTCGTTAAACAAGTCTGGCATTGAGAAGGGAAAGAAAGAAAGAGAATAAAAGGGCCTGCCTTCTCTCTGTAGCTTGTTGACCTCACTCACAGCCATGACCTGAATTTGGTTTCCTTCAGTTATTTGTTTCCGCACTTCTCCATTTTTTTTGGTCCAATATTAACAGCTTCAGAAAGGATGACAAGAACCCTATATTTTGCCCCCAGGCACACCATGGAAAGGACAGTTTAGAAATTTAATCATCAGGTATGGACTTACTTCATGCGACACACACTTGCAGCCCACAGAGCCATGGGAGCAGTGATGCATGCCCATTGCTGGCAGGCGGCTGCAGGGACTTTAATTTCCCAGCCTTCTCACTGCCTGTCTGACTTCCTCTTCCTCAGGCCCATCAGAACCAAATATTTCCCCAGCCAGTTTTACCTCTCTGTAAAACATTTAATCCGGAGGAAGCAGAGGTTTATTTTTTTCCAGACAGGACTAAGAGGCAATGGGAGTGGGAGCATTTGAGATGAGCTGCCCTTGCGGGATGCTGACCTGAAGCCACTGAAACATCTCATGCAGCCTTTGAGTAGTGTGAGGAAAGAAATTGCAGCTCTAGGTACAAAACTGTGTCCCCAGAGAGATTGTTTAGAAAACTCACAAAGTTTGCTGGAAAACCAGCTAAACAGTGAAGAAGCCTTCCTTGTGTGAAGGAGCCCTAGTCCTGCTGGGTTCATACCATGGTGGGCCATGCCAGGAGATCAAGGCTTTATTCTGTCACTTTCCAGTTATATTAGCTGCAGGATTATTAAGTTTTGTACCAGGATTTTCACATCTTCATTTTGGCTAGCGGATGTATGCCAGAAGGTGGCTTAATATGCCACCCCTATAGCTTAAATAACTGCGTGGTTTAAAATACTACAGTATACCATGGTGAGGAAGAGAAGCAGCTGCCTGAGATCATTTTTGCACTACTGTTTTGGATAAGTGCAGCCGCTAAATTCACATAGACACATAAGAAGCTTTTTCTTGGTCTCAAGGAGTGCCTAAACTATTGCTTACTAACACATTCTGTCATCAGTAGGTTTTAGAAGGCCCAATAGAACCAATTCATAAGCCTTCTCTGAAGGGTGTCAGCCTAGCACAGTCTGTAAGCACCGAATTTAGCCAAGTCATTTGGATGTAGTTTTACTCAAAGTTTATGGTTTTTCTGTGAATGCAAATGTAGCGCTGTGGTTGAGTTGTTTCAATTACATGGTGCCACATTCTCAACTACTTACCTGTTTTGTAAGTCCATTTTCTCTAATTATTAGGTAAGAGGATCATTTAGCATGTTACCAGTATTATGAGTAGTATTTGGTTTTATCCGTCGTGCTGGTATTATTTAACAGGAGTGAGTGGGAAGTAGAAGTGGGATTTATTCTTCCCACCATCCAAGCAAACAAGCACATTTGAGACATGAATAAAGCATGCTATAGTGGTATAAGGAGTTTGGTGTATATCAGCACAATGTTTAAATACTGAGATAGAAGAACAAAGAAGTACAAACTGATTTAAGTAATAACAACTGGTACAGTTGTGACTAAAGTCTAGTTAGATCCATCATCTGGTTTGTAGCTGCATTAATATCCTTATTTTATTTAGAGCAAAAGCTGCCAGGGGTGGGGCAGGATGGGTGGAGTGGCAGCTAGAACACAGATCCAGCATTTTCCACAAATGTGGATGAGAAGCTCAAAGCTGCATTTATAAGAATTCAGTCCCCAACAGAACGAAATTCTGCAACTGCAGGTTTGATACATCTTTGAGCAAGTCACCAGTGTCCCATGAGATTGCTAAACATCTAAGGCAGGGCCTTGCTTATTCTTTTTCCTGATAGACAGGTAGAGGGACTAAAACATAAACTGTAGACTGAAATAAAATAATTTGCAATGAATCACAGTGTTTTTGCTTGGCCCAACCTGTTACACCAACAGGACTGAAACTGCTGAACCAAAATGTACTTTTTGCATGGATGTTCTTCCTTCTTGGCAAAAGACAGAGAGCTCAAGCATTTTTCTTCAGAGGTTTCTCTCTGCCACTCATCCCTCCCTGCACATGCAGTCACCTCAGTGGTTCAGAATAGTGGGAAGGACCAGAATGAAGGGCTGCATTGGCCACACCCATGTGAGCCTGTGTATCCCTGTGCTGTGCTGACTGTGTGGTGATAGCAGCTTGGAGCCCCAAAGAAGCACAGCTGAGCTTGTGCCCGAGACCATTGCTTCTGGCTCTCAGTGCAGGTACAGGCTGACCACAACACAGCAGTAGCAGGGCCAGGGTGCAGGCAAACACAGGAGCACGTGTCTGTGTTGGTCACTTGGTGCTGGTGCAGGTCAGGGTCGCTAAAATAGTTTTGTTTTCAGTGGACTGGAGTCCCAGTGAGCTGGAGAAATCGAATAAAGTAGAAAACCCCTTGCAATGGGGCAGAAGAGGAATCACTGGCATGGGTCCCTAAAACATGAATAAACTCTTTCCCCTTGGTGCTTTCAATTCCAAGACTGATTGCCTTTTGGAAAACGGGCTACAGCAAGCTGTCAGTCCTGATGCAGAGTAATGGTGGAAGTCTCTAATACGCATTTATAGTATGCTTACACTTACGAATCTCAGCGCAAGCTGCAGCTACAGAAGAAACAAAACCAAGAGCAGTAAACATTAGCAAACTGCCATTTGCTCTAGGGTATCAGGAAGTGGAAAAACTTGTTGAATACACAGTCTTGCAACTTTTTCTCTGGGTGCTTCAGTTAGCTGGGTGGCAAATGTGCAGTTGCGTTGATCATTACCAACCTCAAAGAGATAGCATTTACCTTTCCCAAGTCCAGGTTCATAAAAGCAGGCTATTGTTAATGTGTACTTTATGCCCAGAAACTGGAGCCCCACCCATGGAGAGCATCGTAGGTGCTTGGATCATGCAGGCTTAGCAAGAAAGCATCAAAGATTGCCCAATTGCATTTGTGAGTTTTATGATGGGGCCACCAGGTGCAGGGGCAGTGATGGTGATGAGTGCCTGGGTGTTGTTTTTGTTCAGCTGGTGGCACAGACTCTGGTGGGAGGGTGGCAAGGCACTGGAGCACTTCAGAGCATCCTCTGAGAAAACAGTATATTTGGGAAGATCACTTTCTTCTCCCTCTGTTGCCCACCAAATCCTGCAGTGAGGGCCAAGGGACTCTTGTATTCTCTTTGCAAAGGGAATAGAACATTCATGAATGATTTACCCATGTAAATGGGTTTATGTGTCATCTATCATAACATTACAGAAACAATGGGCAAATACAGGAAGCAGATTTACTGCTGCTTTTACAACAGCCACGTGGAGGAAAAGTGGTAAGCATAGGTGATGAGAATAGAGGGTATTCTACTAGAGTAGCTAGGTAATACAGCCTGGCTTTTGATTGGAACAGATTTTTTTTTACCTCTATAGGCCATCCATAAGTTAGTAAACCTGCCAGGGAGATAAATTTGGGCAAAATCCGCAAGTTACAGTAGTGCACAATTCAATTACAAATAATAACAAATGGAATATGTTTGAAGATGTAAAACAAATTTTGGTTATGTGACTTTTGGGAACAAACAACGGTCAGGTAACTTATTTAATTTCTCTACTGTCATGGGAGGCTGCTCCTGTTTGAAAAGAATCTGAAGCAGTATCACTGACATGCTAACAGCCTTTCCTATTTATTTGCAATAATCTGGTTCTGCTTTATGCCCCTTAGTGACCACAGCCATTAAATTCTGACTGTTGATATATGTGAATTGTTTAAAAATGTATTTGTATTTATGCCCTTGATTTGCTCCATTTGTCAGCCTGTCCAGAAGAGTTGGATGTCAATCACTGCTTGCTCCTCATAATGCTCTTTTTCTTTCTTTTGGGTCACTTCCATCATAGTCCAGATTCATCAACTTGTTTGTCTGTGATTTTTTTCCTTTTGTCATCTCCTATCTTTTAACTGGTTCCCTGTCATCAAGATTTAGTAGAGACTAGGACAGACAACTCTCTTTGTATATATAACACTTTAATGTTATACTTCCTAATCCTTTAGTAACCTGGTCTTCTTACACGGTGATGGAAAGTGAAATACTGCTAAGCAGTTTAGTATCCCATCTAATTAGGTGAGGGAGTGACTAAGGGCAGAATGCCACCAGTCAAACCCTCATGGCTGGAAGCAAAAAGAAAGACTCAGACTCTTCAGTTTGGGAGACCTGGCGGGTCCTGCCACCTCTTGAGAGAGACAAAGGGGCCTGTGCCAAGCATGACGCTGTAGGCAGAGGTGGAAAGCCAGAACAAGCTGTCACAAACATATTGCTGACAGGGTAGAGATAAGCTGCATTAATGCCATGTACTTTGTACTGCTTTGTGCCACTCCTGCTGGCTTATTTCAATTGTTTTGGACTGGTTCAGGAGTGCAAGTGGGATGTCTGCAGGAAATGGCCGAAAAACAGCCGGACTGTAATATTTAGTTGAGGAACAGGTGTTGGTGATTGTACAGCTTTTACTACATTCCTCTGTCCCATTTTTTACACTACAGGTTTAGGAATGTCATCCTGCCTCTTAAATTTTGTCCGCATCAGATCCTGAAAATTCTGACAGAATTACTTCTACTGGTTTATTGCTTGCAGTATTTCTCACGCTGTTTAATATACTCCTCAAAGAATTTTAGTTGTATTCAGGCCAGTTTGCCTCTACCTTTACCTCTGAAAGAGTCTTTTTAGAGATACTGCCTTGTCTGATTTCAAGTAAAACAATTGTGGATTTAATGGAGAAGCTATATGTCGTGGTCAATGACATGAGAATTCTGAAAGGTTGAAAGTATGGGAAATTTATTAGCAGATTATTCTGTGGATTGAAGCCTGAACTGGGAGTGGAAAGCAAGAAAATCTTACGTAAGTAGTAGTGAGGTTTAGTTCATGAAATGCCATTTGGTACTGATAACATAGTCAGCTAATGCTACTTAGGCTGCCAGTGGACACGCTGGACAAGTGGCAAAGCATTGTGTTTAAAGGAGGTAGCAGGATGTAAACCTGCTTTCTTGCTACTCTGAACTGCTTTCTGTTGCATGTTTTGAGCTCCGCTGAAACACCTTTGTGTTTGTTCTGACCTGACTCCCAGTTGATTAAGAAGGAAAATGGCTGTTGGGCAGAGCTCTTTGCTTTAGAGAAGTAATTGAAAAGATTATGACAAGATTGCCCCAATTTTTGCCTGGATTTTGCTGGTTTCCTGTCAGTCAAGAGTTAGGTCCGGGTTCACTGCAGCATCTCCATTAGCATCCTTTGTCACTTGCTCTCTTAGCAATAGACAAAGTTCTCATGTCCTTGAAGATTTTATTAGATACATCAAGCAGTCCTTGACATTATGCATCAAAAAGTACTGTGGGACCAATCAGAGCAGGCAGTTGTTCTCCAGATGACTGGATTTTTCTTCAGCAAGGGGCACTGGAAGATATTCTTTCAGTTGCTTCTCTACCAAAATGTCCCTTTTTATGAATTCCATTTGCTCCTTCCTCTTCCACAGGTCACCTGGGCATTCACAAGGTTTGAAAGCAAGGCATTTTATACCACAGTTCCATTACTGCAATATCACTGGTACTAGAATCCCTTTCTAATCAAAGCTAGGCCACCGAATGGCATTGCTGACTTGCTCTGATGCATCTATATGGTTTCAGGTCTTTAGGTGGGGAAGAGAAGGGGGTTAAGAGTATATTTGTTGTGGTTTGGGAATGGTATGGCCCAGTTTAGAATTCCCACTAAAACCTGTGCGCTGCTCACTCACTGCCCCCACCTTCTTACTCCTCTGCTGTAGAGAAGTGGAGGCACAAAAGGTAAAGATCACAGGTTGAGATTAGAACAATTTACTGGAAACAGCAACAAGATAAGAAAATGAAGGGTAAAAGCAACAGTACTAATGACAGAGGATACAAGAAAGGAAGGATTCTCACAGAAACCCCCCACCAGTGGACAATACTGAACAGCTCCCTCTGCCACGCTCACTTGACCAGAAGAAACCCCTTCTTCCCAGAAGAGGCTTCCTTCCCTCCAATCTCGGTAATGACATGAGGTGGTATAGAATAACCTCCAGGTCCTAGCCATACTCCCTCCTGGCTACTGCAAAAATTAACCCTGTCCCGGCCAGAACCAGGACAATATTCTAAAATATTATGCTTTTTAGACATCCCCCTAGTTTGGTTTCCTCCAGGATAATTTAATGTTTTCCAGCGCTGAAAGAGTTATGCAGTGATGCTTTCTGTAAGGTGGTCAACAAGCCCTGGCTGTAACGGCTTATTTGTACATGACTCTTTGATGTTCTGTTTCTAACATTGCGCTCTGTTCTACAGGAAAATCTTGCATGTCTGTTTTGGCTGAAAATGCTCTCAGGAAAATCAGAACAGTTTTTATTTGTTTGTGTTTTGCAATCCACTGACACTTGTAGCAACATCGTTTTCTGAGGTCGTACTGCAGAAGGCTGGAAGGGAACAATGTCTGCTGGAATGTCTTTTAGAGTGGATAGATAGAAAAATAACACACTGCTTGCAATCCCTGCATTTTCCATGTTGCATTTTGAATGACTACTTTTTTTTTTAGCTTAAATATTTTTTGAGATCTGACAGACACTATTTCCAAAAATGTTTACCAAAAATTGCCTTTGGGATAGTAGAGAGACCTGAGCATGCCACTGTGTTGCAGAGGCTTTCCACAGGTGTGGGGGCAAAGGCAGCTTCACTAAAGTATTCTTACTGATGTATTACTTGTGTTGTGTTATGTCTTGTTTAATAAATAAACATCTATCTGCTAAGCTGTTTAAAAAACATTACTTGTCTATATAAATAACATTTGTGAGTTTCTTCAGGGATCTTCTTGGGTCTGAAGGACTTAGGTTGATGTACTCCTTTAAGGGTAAAGTTACTCAATGTCATAAGCATTGATTAATTTAATCAGATAAAGCAGATCAAAGGAGTAAGGGAGTTTGGAGATGTAGTTATTTTCATGCTATGTCTGTGTGACATGCCTCCACCAGCATCTTCATTAGCTGCTTTCAGGTGAGACATAGGAACAAACAGAATTACTTCTGCTGGGAAGGATGTAGGTTAGTAGTCCCCAAGTTCACTTGCAGTTGTGTTTACTAGCTCCAGGTTTTTGCTGTAGAGGTTAGAAGTTTACATTTACATTGATGAAATTAAAAGTGAAAGGACTGTAGCTTTTCATCAGAACTGCAGTGCCTATGACCTACATTAGCTTCTCTGCTTTCTGCCTTCTCTTCACCAACTGCCTGAAAGCCTTAGCAAAGCCTGGAGAAACCTGTGGTGAGTCCAAGGGGAATTGGGACATCCTACTTTGTCACCTATTATAACCCCAGGTCTTTGTCTTAAGAACTAGATATTTTGTCAGAGTGATATGAATGGATTTAGCAGAGGCTCCCAGTTAAAAAGGAGTGTTTCTGACTACATTGAGCTGCTGTAAAGGCTCTTAACAGCTACAGGCATGGTCATCATTTTCTCAGTAGGCTCCTATGACTCCTCTGGGGCTAGATTCAATTCTTAGCACTGGCAGTGTAAATGCTGGAGGGGTTGTGCAAAAATGGTTGTTACATGTGATCACTGTCAGTAAGGTCAGATGCCAGCCCCAGGATGTAGCCCATCCCTGGGATGTGTGGTGGCATTGCGGATGGGCTGACACAGGTTTTGACTCAGGCTGAACCGTGTCTCCTGGGATGCCAACTGGGTAGGAGGGTATGGTGTGCCTCACCCCAGTAATCCAACCCACTGGGCTGCAACTTCCGCTGCTCTTTGTGCCAGGTGAAAACTCAGGGGTGGCTGTTGTCACTACAGGCACACTCATCTGCTATCTCCACTGGGTGGGTCCCCATTCAAAGCATAAGTGGAGGAAATCTGGGGCAAAGCCAGAGATAAAGCTGATTTTCCTTCAGTGATAACAAAATCTTGGTAACTTGGTTTCAAAACCCAAAGTTTTGGAACTTGTTTTGTTTGGGCTTTTTTTCTGAAGTACTTTCTATTTGAGAGGTTCTTTTCTTTTGTGACATTGTTAATGTTTAGGATTGTAGTTTATGATTTTTTTACAGGTTATGGTTTGTTCCATCAAGCCTATATGAGGCTTATAAAGAACAAGGGACTTTGTATGCTTCAGAGCTGACTTTGCCCCTTCTGTCTGAAAAAAAAAAAGAAAATTGTTCCTGAATTTTAACTTTGTTTTCTCACCCTTACGCTTTTCTTGCATTTTCCCACTCAAAAAGAAAGTGAAAAAAAATTGCTGGTGTTTTTGTCCTTAGCTGCACGTATTTTAAGTATGTGGCTAATACTCTGTTAAACATATATTCTACAAACATGAGTGTTACAAATTACTGGCAAACATTTCAACAAAACAAATGCAACCATCAGGGAGGTGCAGGAGATGAGCCACCTTCCCCCATGCCTCCACACTTCCATGCCCTTGTTTCTCCTCTCTGTAATTTTAGGGTTGTTGCCTGCCCTGCCAACACAGGAGTGGTTTCCTGCCCCTAGGTCTGACTGAATGCATGTGGGCAAAGGCTCAGGTGGACACCGCCCCTTGCTCCCCTGGGACAGAGCTCATTCAAGTTGGCTGGTGGTGAGCTGGGGCTATGTCCACTGGACCAGAGCAGACTGTGAGCTGGTGATACACCACAAAAAAATAGTTACTCTGCTTTTCAGAGGTTGCTGCCCCTGCAGCTCTCACCCTTCCCACTCTGACCTGGGCAATGGGGGACCTGGGCTTCAGGCTGCCCCTCGTCTCAGCCATTAACACTCATGGAGTAAGGAGTGCACAAAGTTTTTCTCATCCTCCATCCTTTTCAGCCAAGTTGTGCTTGGGACAGTTTCCACAGCAGTCCTCCTGGCAACCTCCCAGCCCCTAGTTTGTTTGCTTTCTGTGGGTTAAGGAGCCAGGGCAATGATACAAGTACTGTCTGGCAGTAATGACATGAATTGGATGATGGGAACAGGACCCCAGAGAGAAGGCAGATGTGGAGGAATAACAGTCCTTGGCCAGTATGTGTTCCCAGGGCCCTGACTCCTCTTCCCTTGCTCCCACCATGGAGAGAGGTGCCTGAAGAGCTTCTCTGGCCTTGGGGGAAGCACAGACTTGAACATCCAATGGTACCTGTCACGAGGAGGCTGAATGGCCTTGTGAGAGGCAGGCGTTAGAAATCAAGGGATCAGATGATTGGTATGAGATAGGTCCCTGTTTACTCTCTGATAGCTTTTTACATCAAAAACCATCATCAGTGAGTCACCTACACATGTGTGTGACTGTCATCACTGCTGTGCTAAATATAAATGTCAAAGGATATTGAGCGGTAGGAATAAATCAGACTGTGTTGCCATGTGTGTATAAGGCAAGTCTTCCTCTTCTGTGTGTCCTTCTCTCTCTGTTATGAAGGCTGCTATGGTCAATGGGAAGCAGCTGCAGAAACTCAAATCAAAGCCAGGAGTACAGGTTATATTTTCATACACAGATCTGGCATATCCACACATTGGATCTCTTCTTGCTGGTTCTGTCAAAATTATATCATTGAAGAGAGAGAGAAAGGTTTGCTTTGACAGTATTTCTGAGGTAGAAGCACTGAGAGACGGAGAAGCATTTTCACACCTTCTTTTATACAGAATGTGTGATTTTTAAATAAGCACCAGAGAGAAAGTAACTTTGCCAAGGCTACCAGCCATGCTGATCTGTGGACGTGTGCTTAGTGTGTGATTCACATGGGTTCAGGTTAAAGCACTTTAGTTAGACTCTTAAGTTAGCAGTTTCAATTATAAACACAAGTGTTTTTTGTTATTTTCTGTTGAAAGCTGGAGAAAGCAGTAGGAAAATTCCCTTATATTTCATATAACCAGACATTCTTTTTTTCTTTTTTTTTAGTAATTTTTTTTTAATGTCAATAAAATGGTGATGAAGAAAGCCTGAAGAAAAACATCAGGAGCCTGAAACTGCCTGTTTACTTGCCAGCAGCACTCTGCTCTGGCAATTGCAGTGGGGTTTTTTTAACCTGTTGTTCTCCCTTCACAGCATATGAAGAAGTGGTAGTGAATTTAAAAATTAGCTTTGCATGTGCAAAGTAAATAAGTCTTGATTTAAAAAAATCCTATAGAAGTAAAAAGAGGGGGCTAACACCACTTTACTACTCCCCTACTGAATGCTGTTCTGCAGATAATCCTGTATTACATGATAAAAGATAGTTAAACCATGTGTGGTAAGATTGTCCTTTGGGCATTTCTGTAAGGACTTTCTGTAATGATTAAGGAAAATCTTAATGAAATAGTCAATTTTATAACATATACATATATATATATATATATATATATATATATATCTGTTCAGTTTACTCATTAACATCAGAGAACTCTACAATAATGACTCAGTCTGCTATTTTCAGGGGAAAAGATGGCAACAGTGCATCTGAGCTTGAAACCACCTCCTTCAGCAGCACTGCAATATTCAGGGCTATTTCACTTTGCATCAGAGAAGGGGGGATGTCTCGCACTGCTGCACATGAGGCTTACCCTCAGGCTTTGGTCCTTTACTTTAGAATACTGTGGTAATTCTTACCTTTTCAGCCTTTTATAAATAATGTACTTCTGAGAGAGTCAGGATTTCTTACACCTGAGCCATTTGTTTTCCATTGCTTTCCTCTTTGGATTATTTGCTGCCCCTTCCTGTTGTGTCCTGTTGTGTTTTCCTGGCCAAGGCTTGGGTGGCTGATCTCTCTTTGTCACTCTGTGGTGCTTGAGTGGGCTTTCCTGGGTGAGACTCCGTGGCTGGAAGTGAGGAGAAGCTTTGTACCTGTCTTCCTTTATCATCCCCGATTGCTGCCTCTTCTTAGTTATACTTTTCCTTTTCCTCTTTCCTGTCTCTGTTCCTCTGCCATAGGTGTGCCCGTGGATGCAGGAAGCATCCTTCCAGCAGTTCCAGCAGAGAAAGGACTTCAGGCCTCCTTGCCTCCCATGCTGTCCCAGCTTCCTGTCCATGGCTGCCAGTTCCCTTCATTTGCTGTCATGCTTACTATTCATCCTTTCTCTTCTCTTTCTCCCATCATGTCTCCCAGCTTCTGCCTGTCCCTTTGCCTCATGCATGATACAGCCACCTCTATTATTACTGTCCGGGAAGATCCGTCTCACATCTTCAGCCTGTGGCCCTTCTTGGCTCCCTCTCTTGTAGTAACACCCAGTGCCAATATAGCCTCTTACAGGTTCTCCAGAAATCTATAAAGGGGGAAAGAGCTGGCAACTTTCATCAGAGGAACATGGAGTTGTGTTCAGTAGAGACAGTACTTAGTCCCTGAAGTCTGAAAATGTAGGAAGGTGGGAGACAACTGTGAGAAACAGAAATGACAGAAAAATGTGGAGGATTTGGCAGCCCTGTCTTTATGTCTACTGTGTTACCCTGCAGAACAGAATTGAAGACAAACATGAATGTGCTAACACTGAAGTTACTGGATGCAAGTCTGTTACTGAATTACTTTGAGGGATTTTATTTTTGTAATTTCAAGGTTAATTTTTTTTTCTCATTGTTCTGCTCTATTTAGTTTCTCTTCAGGTAATAATAATGAAAAGTTAGATTGCTCCAGAACAACTCCAAAACTCTGTCTTTTGAAATGCTTGTTTGATACTACTCTCCTTTGGCTAAAATCATATCAGATATAATTGAATGCTGTTAGATTGCCATTGCATTGTGTCACCAGCCCAGGACCAGACTGTAGTCATGAACCTTTGGGAAAATCCATCATAAAAACACTGATAGGAAACTGGTTAATACCAGTCTAATGCAGTTAGTTAGATTATCTTAAGAGTACATACCTCTGCAACTTCATTGTAACTCTATCACCTGGCCTGCCCAGTTCTTTTAACCATTGTTGTGCTGAAAAGAGGTGAAAATTCAAAGTTCTTTGAGTGCAAAAAGTAGCAGGTGTCAAAACAGTTATGATTTCAAAACCAGCCTAATCCATATGCAGTATTGTTCTTATCTCTGAAGGGAGATATTACTACTGTGTCCCTCCTTGTCTGAAACTGCTTACAGCTGCTCCCTGCAGTTCACATCGTGTGTGCAGTCAAATCTTGCCATGCTGATACAAAGCTGTATACTCTGGGAATACAATTTACCATCATTGTAAATAATGCTGTACTCACTACAAAGCTCTTAAAAGTGCTCTAATTAGTGTAACATAACTATTGACCTCAATAAACTGATTGCATTTACAAAAGATAGTTTCAGTAATAAGAAGCAAAATTAAATATTACTTGGTGTAAATATATAGATTATCTGGCTCAGGAAGAAGTGGTCACAAACAGAACATAGACCTGAACTGCTAACTCATTCAAACTGGTTTTTTTTCTTGAACTGGAATTGAAGTCGAACCATTACTTTGAAGTCTTGGCTATATTTGATCCAGAACTGAACTGCTTCCAGCTTGCCTTCCTGCAAAGTATCTCTAGCTACTGCTCTTGAATCCTGACATCCTGTCATGCCAGCTTGCATAGCCTGTGCTGTGTCGGCAGCTGCGTGGCAGTGCTGTGTTGCAGTCTTTTCCCTGCACTACTTGGGATGTTATCCTTTGCTGTTCTCAGTTGCTTTGGAGATCTATGCATGGATCAGCACAAGACAGACCTTTCCTGCCTCTGGCACGGGGGACTCCCACTGCAGTGTCATGAAGTGTTGGTTTGCACCTCCCTTGTGGCATGGGACTGCGGGTCCGTCCTGTGTGGCCCGTGTGTGACCTGGCTCAAGTGGCCGTCCGTGTGTATCTCCATTCCTCTTCATGTGCACTGCTGTCTGTCTGCACTGAGCGCCGGAAACCCAAACTTTCGTGGGATTGAAGGGGCAGAATCATGCAGAGGAGACATCTCTCCCGATGCCCTGGGGCAGCCAGAACTGGACTGCAGATTGCTGGTACAGCCCATCACAGTCCTTTTGCCTTCCGTCACCCATGCCCAGGACAGCAGTGGGCTGCTCTTCACACTGCTGCTGAAAAGGCTGCAGAGGGAAGGAGAGGAAATGCAGTCCAGGCTCACACTGACAGCCCGCTTCTATCTTGTAACCCATAAATCTTGTCTAAACAATGAGGTGGTTTGGTACGAGCGAGTTTGAGGTGGTTCATCATTACCCAAACTGGTTAACAAATGTTTACTGATCTCTAGCCAAACTAAATTGCCATCATGCTGTCAAGTGTGGTGATTTTGCCCCTTCCCTGACTGTGAAATTCAAGACCAGAGAAGTAAAAATGAACAGGTTTGTGTTGTTTTTTTTTTTTTTTGTATTATGATATGAGTAAGGGCTGAGGCTTTGTGATTTTCAAAACCTGGTTGTGGTAACCATTGCCATGGCAATTAGACCATCTCAATGCACAAGGTGAGAGGATGCTGGCTCTATGGTCATCCTGGTCTTCCTGGGGTTTTTGCCAGCACAGAGGCTAAAGCTCACCTGGAGGAGCACAGGCACTTCTCAGAGCACCAGATGGATTTTCATGCAGTTACCTGCATTTTTCAACATAGAGCTGTAAACACATAGTAGAACCACTTTCTAAGTAGGCAGGAAATGGCAGGCTGCTGAATGCATACTGATATGCCTCAATCTCTTTGGACTTAGTTTTTACTTAGCTTTCAAACTTACATAAAATTCATTTACCTTGAGTGAAGGCTGCATGTTCTTTATTTGTATTTCCAATGAGATGAGCTACAGCTTTTCTTAGTTTTTCTGAACCTTCAAGGAAGGCCCTTGTCCACTGAGGGTCTCGTGATCCATGTACCAGTTGCCTTGAGGAGGTGCAGGCACATGCTGTGCTGTGCCATACTGTGCTTCACATATTGCTTGGCCTTCAGGACTGTGCTATGCTGTACATATTCCTTGTCAAGGGGCAACCTCAGCTGCCCAATCATAATGGAAGAGCCTGGAGGTGGCACCTACTTGGCACCAGTAGTGACACCACAGCACATACTTGTCTTTATCTTGAGGTGAAGCAGCATACTATCATTTAAACATCCAGTTGAAAATCCTGTGAAGACTCTGAAGACAACAATGTGGGTGAGCCTCTCTCCTGATGGGAAGCCTGAGAAGTGTGCCATGCCTTGATCACAGGTCTGTCTGCTGCTGCATCTCAGGATTCCAGTGTCAGAAGGAACTAAAAGTCTTGCAGCCTGCTGATGCCTTTTCTGTGATGTTAATGAAGTAGTTACGTTTCTTGAGAGTATTTGTCATTCTTTTTGGGGTCTAATAAGAGCCAGAACTTCCTGGTACAAAACCACAATATATTTTGAATGTAATGATAAATTACATAGAGAAAATTCTGTTCTTGAATAGATGCCCATCCAGTTACACCACCATTAATGGTGTATATAATTAAGTCTTAGTGTGATATTGTGCTTTGTGGAAAGGAATCCCAGGCTGAGTCTATTTTTGACCTCTAATGGTTGATTTACAATGAGTTATAGTAGCGGAGTTCAAATGTTTGGGGATTATTGCTGAGCTGGACTGATATCAGGCTGTTTTAAAAAGAAAACTTGCAATTCGAAGAGTATCATTGAAGTTCCTTAACAGAGCCCTGCTTGACCTTTCAGTAAATGCACTGGATTTCCTGAGCCAGCACTCACGGGCAGGGCAACACCACATGGCAATGCCACCCAACGTTGTCCTGCTGCTTAATGGGGCTATTGACCTCTCCTTGCTGGTTCTCCACTTCTTGTGAAGGCTCATCGTGGTGTGTTGCAGTGCTCATGATCTTTAAGTGTCTTCTTGCAGGAAACAATGGGAAACTAAATTGCCACCTAGTGAGGATCCTGCAGGAAACAAAAATTTGTATGAAAAAGATAAATGAAGCACAAAATGTGATCAGCTGGTTCAAGTACTAGCCGTGTTTTGCTTGCAGAAGTGTGGCTGGGCTCTGCATAATCTATTCTGTTCTTCACAGAAGTTCAGTCTTCTGAAAATGGGGAAAAATGGGAGCCAAATTTGGCTGTCTTTTTTTAGAACTTCACCTGGGTCACTTTTGCCTGCACCTGGCCCTGACTCTATGTGTAGGCGTGTAGTTTCATACAGAACTGATAAGCTCGGCTGGGATGCGGGAATGTCTCCAAAAGAGTTTCCCTTCAGGGAAGCACACAAGCCCTTAGCAGTGTTGTCCATATGTGAGTCTTCCATGTGTCTAATACTAATTAAATGCTTCACAGGTGTTTTTTGGTTTTGTTTTGCAGGAAGAAATCATTCCTATTTTCAGCTCTGTATGCTGCCTTTATATTTGGTGGTCGGCACCTAATGAACAAACGAGCAAAATTTGAACTGAGGAAACCGCTAGTGCTCTGGTCTTTGAGCCTCGCCGTCTTCAGGTAGGCACTTCTTAACACCACCTGCTTTTGACATCAGGCCCTGAAGGGGTTTGGGGTTCTTCACATACAACAGCACTGCTAGTGCAACACAGAAATGGCATTTCTTTGCTTCTGCTGTTCAGGGCTGTGTCCTGACCCACTCCTCACCATTGCAATGATGCCCTTTGACTTGCCAGGTCATACAGCGTTTGAAGAGGGGAGAAATCAATAACCCTTCTGAAGAACAAAGGGGAAAATAAAGGAGGACACAAGAAACAGCGCTTATCGTTGCACTAAATTTACCATGCAAGCTACAGACGAAAATAAACACATTAAGATGTTAGTCTTGTTCCACTTACTAGTGGTATTATGTTTATTTGTATGTATATGTGGAATATTTAGTTCAAGACTCTAATTTCCACTACAGTGAGGTAAACTAAACATCACTTATTGGGTGACAAGAAATTAGACCACTGTAGTTGAAATCAGGATCTGGCTTCTGGTTGTTCCATCACAAATTGCTTGTGAGTGTAGCAAAAACATGGCTCCACAGGAAAAGGCTGTTTTTTAGTGATGCACATCTCTCTGGCTGTGTGTTGACTCCATACTGAGTATGGGGAATGTCACATTCAGATTCTTGATAGCTGTTGAAGTCAGGAGTAAAATTGGCCAACCTGAATTCCACTTTATCTGCTTAATATGTTAATTTTTAATGAGCCTGAAGATAAAAGAATGAACAACCAAATGCTTATAAAAATAGCCCTTACAAACACAGAAACTTTTGGTAGAAATTACTAATAATAACAGTACACAGATGACCTGAGGATTATCCTTCATTTCAGTGCCTATTGAGACTGTTAAGTTATAGCTCAACAACATATAGACCATCCACAAACCATTATCAAACACTGATACCTGGGTCTTTTTTTTTTTAATATCAATATAATAATTATTAATTATATCAGTTCACAAGTACATAAAACAGTTTTGCTTAATGAGCAGCTGTGAATGGTGCATTTTTTTTCACAGGATGGGAATAGTTTTTGATGAGAGATTCTACAGATTGAAATAAAGCAGGAATGGAAAAGTTGGGTTTTTTTCATGGCTTTTCCTTTTATCCTCCAAAATTATATCACCTTGAAACTTTCCAAAGCTCTGTCAGGGGAAAATAAATTGCATTTCTAATAGCTGGGACATGCTAACAGAAGAACTTCATCATGGCTTGGTTTTAAGAGTACATCAATATGTTAAAGAATATCCTGGAGCAGACAAAACTTACAGTGGTTTGGATAACTGTGAGAGCAAGTTCTAACACTGTGAAAATTCGTAATTTTCATCTGATTGCATTTGGTGCTATACTTCTGGTTGTGTGTCTAACATCATTTTGCTTTAAGGTCCTGTAAGCATTTGTCAACGTTTGTTCCAGAAATGGCTGAATCTCAGCAGCTGTTGAATTGGTTTCTAGATGGCATTTTGTTTGTGGATCAGTTTGTGAAGTGGTTTGTAGCCAACAGGATCCCAAAATGCACATTCGGATTGCACTTTCTTATTGAATGTGCACACTAGGAAGTAGCTGGCTTATGCAAAGCATTTGTAGTTTAATTCCCAATCTGAGATGGGAAGCATGATTTCAGAACTGTCCTTTGCAGCAGATGTCTAGGGCAAATGTAAAAATCACATTATTTTGAGATGGATCTGTGGCTGACATTCAGTGTGGGGTTTTTCAGCAATTTCACTAGCTAATTTCCTCCCAAAATCACAAGCAATCAATGAATACCATGAATTTACGTTACACTGTCTAAATGGACTTTGGAATCAACACATTCATTACTTGCTAATTGGATATTTCCATCATAATCATATAAAACAGTGAACTCATGGCCAGCATGAGCTGCTGAGTGATGCTGGGTCATGATATGAAAAATGTGGACTTCATGTTTTGAAGGTATAAGCTGCCAGGACGAATCTGCCACAGAGACCACCTCAGTGCAGGCACTCAAGGTGAGCTCTCCTTGTGCAGATGAGAAGCATTGGCCAGAAGGGTACAGTTAGGAGAGGGATTCACAACTGCAGGGTTTGCTTCCTCCAGCAACTCAAATAGCACCACTGAGGGACAACCAAACACTGCAGAACTACCCCTTTCCTCTGTATGTTGGAAAAAGAGACAGCAGAGTGGAGTGGGAGTGTGAGATGATTGGTCTACACAGAAGCACTGTGCATTTAACCTGCTGGATTTGCAGTGGGCATCAGCTGATTATGAAAATTATATGACTACGCTATGCTCTTCTGAGGTGCTCAGTAGTATGTAGAAGACTGAAATAGGGAAGGGAGAAAAACAACCCAAAATGTTTGCAGTAAGACAGAGCATGAAACCTTTATAGCTTCCATAGCAACATGCAATCCCATACAAACCCCCTTGATTTCTTGCCTGAAAAACAGAGGAAATGGCAAAGAATTCATTAAAACCTGAGATGAAGACTTCTTATAAAAGTGTTCATTGGAACATCCATTGGTGCTTCAGCTCCACTGTCCTTTCTGGTGCTATCAGTAACAGCCTTACTGACTCTTGTTAAGCAGCACTTTGAATGCTTTCCAAGTAGCTTGGATCTGTTTTTTTTTTCTGATTCCTGTCATAACTAGGGGTTACATTTATATTTACACTCCTGCTTCCTCCAAAGATCAGTTCAGATAAATTCAGATGCCAGTGTTCTGCCTGTAGATTTACTATGGAACCAGGAAAATGCTCATTTACTTTAAAAATACTTCCTCTCTGGCTTTCTGGTACGCTAAAATGCTATGACTTTTACAATACCTTGCAGAAATTCTAAGTAATATAATTGTTTGCCATGAGTGGTTGTTGTACTGAGGAGGAAAAACCCACCTGGAGAGCCCTGAATTTTCTGCCTCAAGGTCAGTGTGAGGCTTTTTTCTGGACTCCTTGTTTATCTCCCTTTTAGTACTCCTACCATTTTACCTGCTTCAAATATCCTCAGAAATAGTAACACTTAGCAGAGGCTGAAAAGATGCATTTTGGGCTTTAAAAGAAAAGGAAATTGCCTGCCAGGCAATCACATGGTCCTTCTTCAGAATGTATCCTGTATGCCTCGCTCTTGCCAAGATCATTTAAATGTGGTAGCTGCTACAGTAGGAAACTTGCTACGCTTATAAATAAACAAAACAACTACACCACCCTGCTGAGCTTGCTGAGCATTCAGGAGCCCGGTCAAGAGTGAGTTTTGTGTCAACACTGGCAGCCAGCAGGATTTCTGAGAAAAAAAAGCAGCTTTATTTCCCTTTGAAATCATTGACTAGTTTTGAACATTTTGTCTCTGAAAACTTTAGTAGGAGCAATGACAGTAAATCTTGCTTTTCACTTGGAATCCACTGTGAAAACATGATCTCCTGAAATCTTTTGCTGAGAAAGTAGTTTGAGAGTGTCTTGGGTTGCTGGGTTGGTTTGGTTTTTTTGTCCTTAGCAGGTTTGTTTACTTGTTTCAGGCATTGAAGAGTTGTTTTCTGAAAAGTTTTCAGTCTTTTGTTTTGTTCTGTTTTGGTTTGTTTTCTACACGTTAATTATGCGAGTTTATCCAGCCTGGTTATATACTAAGGTCAGGGGGGAGCAGTCCTGTGTTGCTCTGTGTTAACAGGAACCTGCTGTTAGGAAGCTACACAAAAGATCTTTTTTCAGACCCATAAGACCCCAAGGAAACCATGGCTGATTCACCTACACAATCAAAGTGACAGTCAGTCCTGTATTTCTGAATATTTTGGGGGGTTAAAAATCTGCAAAACACAACAAACCTGAATTGCCAGTTTTATATGCATAACACTTTGAACATAAAGTTGAGGCCATTCATTGATTTTTTTACTTGGAGTCTGTCAAAAGTGTCATGCTGACATCTGTAGAAATCAGCAAAGCTGAGGCCAGGGCTCACAGAAGGGTACAAAGTAATTAATGTTTTCAGTACATCTCAGATGGATTTTTGTAATTCCTTTTATAGGCCATGGAGTCTATGTAAGGGTAGTATTTCTGTTAAGGAGCTTAAACGTGTTTGATTGTCTTGTCTTCACACAGGACAGCAGTATGGCACCATTTGCATGTGCTCTGCATCCTTGAGGGGCTGACAACAGAAGTTTCAGGGTCAAGGCTTTGACTAATAATAGTCAAAGGTTGTCTTCCCTAGGGAGTACTGTCACATCAATACAGGAGGCAAAGAAGCTAAAACATCTAATGTGATGCAGTCATTTGTAGGCAGAGGCTAAGCTTGACCATGGCTGGTGGGTGCAGTGAGAGATGGAATATCTCTTCATCTAGCCAAGCCACACCACCATACTGCTCTTACTGTCCCCTGAGATCATTTAGATTCTAATCCAAAACCAGCTATGCTTTGTAGCAGTGGTGGAAATCAGTTGGTGTCAATACAAGATTTCCAAATATCTTTCTTTAAAAGACAAACCCAGAAAGGCTCACTAAAAGAAGGTGACTCACTTTGCCTTTATGGGACTGGTGTTAACTGATTCTGGAAGCATGGCAGCACATGTAGAGGCGTTTGCACTGGGTCCACCAAGGGCTTCTGACAAGGTAGTCCAAGACATGTCATTACATGAAGAGCTCCATTCTGAGCTGACTAGAACAGAAAAGATTAAATATGTTTACAGAAGAGATTTCGGTTTCTTGGATTTGTGACTGTGAAATACATTCTAGTTATCATGCTTATAACTAGGAAAATTGATGAAAGATGATTGAGATTTATGTCCTGTCGCAAGAGCTGCTATTCAGAGATACTTGCCATGGAGATTGAAACACAACATAATTTCATGTGTTGCTGAGCAACCTATCAAAATCTTAAAATACTCTGAAATATTATAAGGTCCTGACAGTACAATCAAACAGAAAATTAATTACTTAAAAGAGGAATGTTTGCCAAATAACATTAAAATTAATAAGCAGCATTTAAGGTGAATTAATAATCTTCTCACTTATAAATTTAAAAGCAAATGAACTAAAAGTGAAACATTTCCCGTATTTGTAAAGCATTAATGCATATTCTCAGTGGGAAATTTCTCAGAACCCAAATCAGTAAAAGGCTTAACATACACCTACTTAACCATTTATTTCTATAGGACCATGTTCATCTTTACATACTTAACCTGATTTTCTTACATAACAGATAAAGAAACATCTTTTTAATTACCATTTTGGAGCTGAAGTTGAATGTTGGGTGAACAGTAGAAATTCAGAATTATTCAAGAGAAGACAAAAATCCCTTGGATGAGATTTAACAGTTTAAGAAGAAAAGTTTCTTTTCCGTAAGTTATTGTAATTCCAGTAGGAAAATACAGTGTTATGTGGAGTAAATTCATAGAGTGCAAAACAAATGCTAGCTGGCATTAAAAAATAGTGTAGAGGTGATAACAATGTATAGACTAAGAGCAATAAAGTACTGTCAAGAAGATATATCTCCAATATCTACCTTATTTATTCTAAATATCCTTAATCCCAGGATTGAAACTGATGCCATGTGGCAAAATGCTGTGCCCATACTCATCTAAAATCTTACCCTATCATTCACTCTGCTGTTACTCCTGTGGACTCTTGTGTCCATCAAAGTAATTTTCAATGTAAGCTGGTTTTACTGTTTTTACCTACTCAGGCCTAATTAAAAGTAAACCAAGGAGTCAGTATGACACCTGGCTGACTCTACAGGAGATATGGATAGATTGGCTAAAAATTATTATGAAAATCTCTTTTTTCAGTGATGAGCCAGGCCTCCTTTCTTTAAAACCTTTTCTTTTGCTCCGACTTAGCTTGTTTGTCTTTATTACTGGAAAATTAACATCTTAGCAAGGTGAATTCAATATGTTATTTTGAAAGCCATTGTTGCACTCCCTCATTTTCTCCTGTTCCTTCCCCTCTCTCACAGGCAATGAGTGTGTTGACACTCAGTGTGTCACCTTGAATTACACCTTTCTCATGCAATCACCCTGTCCCCGCCCACGGGAGCCCTCACAGGTTGCCTGAGCCACTCAGCATGAATGGTACCCAAAGCAGAGCCCCCGGGAATGAAACTTTGCCTCTCAATTTTATACATGGAGCAGACTGAAAAGTGTATTTGAGGAGTAAAGAACATCTGCCTGGTGCCTTAATCAGGGAACTGTACTAGAGAGAAAGTAGATACGTACTTCAAAAGGAATCAAACCTCCCTTCTGTCCCCTTATGGCAGCACTTCTGTATTTTACTCAGCCTCGATACTGAGTTTGTGAGCATGGTAAGAGGACCTCCTCCATGCGGAAATCCCTGGGGAGCTGCTATCTCCGTGTCTTTTCTTCTGAGTAAGTCCCCAACAGCTTGTGCTTGTTGGAGGCAGTGGGAATAAAACACTGAGAGGTGTTAACTTGCATGACCCATCAAATGCAAGGCTTCATCTGCGGACAAGCTGTTAATAAACACTGCCAGGCCCAGCAATGCTCGCAGGCAGGTCTTGGCTGCATACGGGTGTCGGCCTGTGCTTTAGCAGAGTCACTGTTTTCTGACTATTTCAACTTCTTCTAAACAAATGTCTCCTCATGCCTGTACCCTTCAGCATCCTCCCCCTAGGTTGTTGAATTAAAAAAAACCCCACATTTATTTACCAGCTGTAGGCAAATTCCTGAGAACTTCTCTAGGTTCTTGCAGAACTGCCCCAGTGAGGACAAAGTGAAAAAGATCAGTGGCTCCAAGCCTGCAAATGGTATTAAATTTATAGATCAATTACAGTTGTATTATAACTTTTACCATCTTTAAGCCTTCTTTATTCTGTCAGATGCTGGTCTTTCCATGTAACTTAGATTTTGCTTACTTCGTTATCTGCCTGTTTCACAGCTTTACTGATGGCTTTCTCCATTGGTTGGTTTGATTCTCTGCTAAATCTTTTATTTTATTACTGTATGGCTTTATTTGCATAGGATAATGTCAAACTCCTGATTAAGTACATTTCAGTGCGATACATTACAGTTACTCTGCCAACTTGATACATTTGATCCTGTAAGTAGCTTTAATTTATCCTGAAGAACTAGATAATGCCTTTTTTTTGGATTATCATTTAAATCACTGCAATTCTATGTTTACTCTAAGGTTGCCTTGAGATAATGTTGGATGCTGAAAACAATTTCAGTAACAACACAGGAACAAGTGCAAATGCCCCTGAAGCATTCATTAAGGATTGCTTAAGAGGCACACTGTGCTTATGAATCCTCATGGACTACTTTAGAAATCCTCAGATGGATTCCTTAATTCTTATGAGATTGTAGCCGCGCTTGCTGGACTAAGTTGTGAATTGATTTTTNATGACTATAAAAGGAACATTACATAACTGATGAAACAACCAATAGAAACAGCTTATGCAAAAGGGAGCATAAGATTGACAACTGAGTCGCCCTAACCGGAATGACTATCTCCGGGGGCAGTGTGCTAGGCTTCCCTCCACCACTGCTGAGGTCTGCTGGCTTTGGCCCTAGCCGTGCACACTGCCACATGAGATTTTGCACCAAACACAAGGCTTAAGTTGAAAATTGATTTTTTTCCCTTTTTAGTAATTTAGCCATAGTCCAAACTTGCTGAAATAAGTATCTAAGAACTAGGAAATGTTTCTTAAAAGAAAAACATCTTACTGAGTATGCAGCCTTCACAGGGTGCCAGGGAACATCAACTACAACAAAAGTCCAGTTATTATTTAGTGATGGAAGAGTTAGTTACTGCTCAAGAAGTAACAGCTTTCATCAAGAAATATTGTTCCTGCAAGTTCCTACCCTCCATGTGCCATATTATCAGGAAGCAATGTCAGATAGCAGCACACTGAGGAGAGCAAGACCAGATTATGGTAATTACTATTGATCAGCTTGTAACTGACTCTTTGGAAGTCAGAAGAGATGCTAGGATGTGTGGGTAGAGCTGGAATATTATTTTTCATTCTCTGTAAGATAACAGTTACAGCAGTGTATGTTTACAAGGGTGTCCCTGCAAGCAGCTTACACTGTTCTCTGGTGTTCCTCGGGTGATGATGGAGTGCAGCTGCCCTTCAGCCTGACCATTGCTCCTTGCTTATCTCTAGCAAAACCCAGTGGGCCTTGCACAGCTGCTGAGTACTCTGGGTAAGGCTCTCCATGCAAGTATAACTCTTTTTACCTTCACCGGTTATCTTACCCTCTGTTGCACAGGCTACTAGTAAGGATCTTGCCCCAGCATTTTTTTTTCTACTGTGCTTTGTAAGCAGTGCAAGTTCTTGCACCAGTTCACAAAACTTCATTTTATTGATTTTTTTTTTCTTTGTACTCTGCTCTTAGGATTGTCTGAATATAGCTATTCCCAATCATAAGGAAGGCAGGTCTGGGGGATCAAATTGCATTTCCTGGAAAGGTAATTCAGGCTCTGTAAGGAGAGGCTGGAAGGCAGTAGCTGTGGTAGATTGATTTTTACCAGACACACAAAAAAGCCTTACAACTAGTAGTTGCAGCAATTGGCATAATTGTTGAGTTTGCCACTTTAGCAAGGGAGAGTCAGATGGATTTTCCTCTGCTGTGGTGTTAATATGATTAAAATCTCCAGATGATAGTGTCCATTCATCGGGAGCCCTGTAGAGATGTCACTGTTTGGGTATGCTTAATGAGGTCCCTGGGGAGGGAAAGAAATAAGTTAAGTCTGGCTTTCCTTCCAGTTTTGTCAATAAAAAGGACAAAGAAATGGTTTGGGGAGGCAGGTGAGTTGTGACTAAGAAATCTGCCGACAAGGGGGAAGGGCTGAAGGGAGTGGCCCCACACTGAGGGATTTATTGCCGAGGAATAAGAAAAGGCTGATACAAGACACAGAGTATCTGCCCTCACTCAGAAACCACAGAGCGAACCGTAGACCTCATTACCCTCCCCAAAATTTATAACATGGGATCCTAACACCACCCAAGCATGTATGCATATGCTTATGGCTCTATAAAGCTGCACAAATGATGTATTATTTCTTAGAGCCATGTAAAATATTTGCACAATTTCTAAATCAATCTGAGCTGGCCTGACTTCAGTTTTTGATCCCAACTGAAAACTCGAATGATTTGCATTGAAAAGCTTTCTAGAAAGGCATCTGGACCAGTACAGTAGACAGGTATGAAAAGCAAGGCTTGTGTGCTTGGTTCAGTGATGGGGGTCTTTTTTAGAAATGGAAGGGGAATTCTCTCAAATTTACTTAGGGATTTTGATGGGACTGAGCCCAAACCTCAAAGTATGAGTGGATTTATGCAAAGAGAAGTCTTTTGCCAAAAAGAGTGATAAAAACTTCAAGGATCAGCACAAACTGAGCTCACACACATGGTAGTGAGAGCCAGAGAATTTCATTATAAAACATTTCCAGTACTGCTACCCAGCAAGATTTAGGATAAACAAGCACCATACTGAAAAAAACTTGCAATTCCTCATCTTCCCCTTTTCCTACCGTTTCTTTTAACATTACTGTGGCTTGGACTCCGCCTTGAATGAGTCTCCTTCACCTTCAGAGACAGTAAAGGAGGACTGTGTGGGTGAACTGCAAGATCCATCTGTTCTCCTTCCCAGTTAGGAAATGGTTAGGGGGAGAGGCTGTGGAGCAGCTGGGCAGCAAAACATCAGAAGGAAGGTTTTACTGTTGGGGCTTGTTAAATTCTTGATGTTTTCATGCCCTTGCAGAGATGGTAACTATTTGTGTATGCCTTCCCCGGTCTTTGTTTTCCCCGCTATGAACGAGAGCAATGAAATCCTGTCATTAAAATTATAAAGTGGAGGACAGATTATTTTAGTTGCATCACTCACCAGTCCAGGTAAATGGCATGGCCATGCAAGCAGCCAGAGCAGCACAGCTGGGCAGGCAGCGGGGCACTGGAGGCAGCAGCCTGAATGCAGGGTGAGGGGTGGGGTGAGATAGCTCCAGCACAAGAGGGCCAGCAGAGCTCACTGTGGGATGTGTGGATACAGGAACTCAGAGCAGACAAGAGCCTCACAGAATGCCCCTTGCTAGTAATCACAATCATCTCCTCAAAGAAAGTGAACATTTTCAAATAGTGCATTCCCTCTTCTCTCCCAGCTTGGAGAGGTAAAATTGCAAGTGGGAGCAAAGGCATTAGTCATTACAAGCTTTCAGGGAGTGTGGGAAGTTAAAACTATTTTCTAGTCTGAAACATTTGTGAAAATTGTGCCCTTAATTGCAATGGTTTAGTCATTATATAGATATCTTGTGGCCTTTCAGACACGTGGGCTGAGGTGGATGAGTTCTGTGTTCTTTTTAAAGAATGAGATTAACATAAGTGCTCTTAAATGACTGTTCTGTTAATTTTTGAAAAAGTGCTTTTAAAGATGTTCAGTTTCCACAGTAAAAAGGTGTATCACGGGACAGAGTGCTTTTTCAATTTTTTTTTCTTGTTCCTGCCCCTTGTAAGGGAGTAAACAATGGTACCAAATAATTTTGTCTACAGGCTAGGCCATGGAGGAGACAGGCACAAGGGAGTTCCGGTGCTTTCAATTGTCTACTAGCAACTGCATTGTAGTAACTGAGCACCTGGTTGTCTAAACACAGTTAACAAGGGGTAAAATATGGCAGCACAAGCTTCCTTCTTTGCTTTTACAGTTTTACACTAAAATTACTAAATATAGAATGAGCATGTAAGTAGTTGCCATAGTTCATCAGCACCAGAAAAGACTTGGTAATGTGTTTTCACATCTGTGCCCAAAATTACTTTTCTTAAAGGAAACTGTGAGAAAATTATAGCCAGTGTGATTTTTTTTTCCCAGTGAAATGCAAACAATACAGAGCAGAAAGGAGTTCATCTTAGGTTCTAAGTAATGTTACAATAGTCCTAAATCCCAAACATACAAAAACAAGCATTGTAGTCCTCTGAAGACTGTCTTTGAAATAATCAGATTTTTTCATTTTACAGTGAGAATTTAGGGTTCTGTTTTTGTCCATGGTTGACTCACTGGTTATGTCTCCAGGCATTTCCTTCATAGACTTGGCTGAATAGAAGGCTTTTAAAATGGATTTCCCATAGAATCCATTGCTTCTGATTAGGATTAAAACTGCATTTTTGAAGTTTCATCAATTGAAGGCATTAGTAAAGGAGAACAGAAGTTTTTAAGAATTTTTGCACTGAATTTTCCACCTCAATTTTGTATCTGCTCATGTCGCAAGGATTTGGTCTGTACCTGATTTTATTCTGGAGTTCTCTGGTGCAGAACAACTACAGTAGTTAGAACAACTGCAAAAATTCCATTAGGGAGAAAATCCAAATATTTTCTCCTATGCTTAAGGTCAGTTGCTGTGGTCTGGTCCTACACAAACTCAAGAGGGATGACGGGGGAGGAGGTAGAAGCATGGGTGCTCTTGAAACTCGCTACTGTTGCTCATGTCCAGCTCTGTCAGGCCAAATCCACACTGCTGTTTATCTAACATATCAAGGGAGAACAGAGGGAAAGCAGGGGTCTGACTGAGTCTGTGGAAGGAACATCCGGTCTTCTGGCTAGGTCAGAAAGTTTTCAGCTGTTGGAGTTTCTAGGACAGCACAGCTTTGTAAACTTGCACTGTATGTCTGCAAATCACCCTGTGTTTTTAGATCTTGAAAGTGTGCTGCCAAAAATGTACAGGCCATGAAGTGTTGTTAAGAGGTGTACCAATAGCTTTTATGTCTATAAAGTATTTATCTTGTAAGATACAGGTGTACCTTAGGTAATTAACATGAAGGACTTGGGCGGGACTGCAAGGTTTAGAGAGCAATTTTAAAAAGTGTAAAGAAAATCTGTAGTAGGTCAAAGGACTCTGAAGAAAATTCCTCCTACTGGACTGTGTTTACTGTTACTTCAACAATACTGTTTTCACTGATAGAGTGAGGTCAGACCTCTTTCTTCTTACATCAAACAGATGGGCACTGACCCTCATGGGTTGCGCACTGAACCACGACTCACGGATTCACAAAATATTTTGAGTTGGAAGGGACCCACAAGGATCATTGAGTCCAACACTTAAGTAAATGGCTTGTACAGGGTTTGAACCCATGACGTTGGACTCACTAAGTTGCAGATCATTTCTCACTCCAACTCAGACACAGATTTTTGACAGGACAATTCAATTTCAGTTTGCTTCACCTCTGTGTCTTTGAAATGGATCTTATGCTTAACCACCTTACAAAGCTGTCACAGGAGCAAAGGCCATTAAGTTCTGTGAGGAATTCACAAATACAGTGCTAAGGGCCTTGGAGATGCCAACATGGACAGAAGTCTGAAGGAAGTTACCTTAGAACTTAAGAGCAGCTTTGTACTTAGCAGTTGTTCACACAGGAACATCTGACCTAAAGCAGTTACTGGCCTGAATATTATTGAGGTGTTGGTAACTCTGGGGCCCAAGTTGGAGGTGATAGGTCACTTGGTGGTTGGAAAGCAGAGAAGACCAAAATTTTGGTATGACAGCAGGAAGGTTTGCTCTGTGAAGTGAATGGAGATGTCCTTTTTGTCTTAAATGGATCCAGTGATGAGACAGAGCCTTCTGGGGAGGTACCAGAATCAGTTATAGGAGGTAAAATAGAGAAGTGCTTTACAAGTGTCTTACAGCAACAGTCTTTCTGCAGGAACAGGTCTCCCTCTCCATCACTAACCTTGGCATTGCTTGAAAGCACTTTGGAAATGTTGAAAGATGATGAAACAAGAGCCTAATTACATTAATTTTCTTTGCCATTTCTTATAAGAATAACAGTTGTACTGAGTTCATCAGCTGTAATTTGAACAAGTATGTCTCCAGGATTTCAAACTAATTCACTGTTAGAAGCCCTGTCTTTTACATGCTTATAAAACACCTCAAAATATTACATTTAGAGTTAAGAGTGACCAAACCCATAGTCAGCGCTATTATTTTTCAAACTTTTTTATCACTTAGATGAATACCATATCACTATGTGTCTATCCTTCACTGACCAAGAGACTGGTTAATTTAATTGGAAAGTTAAATCCTCTTCCACAGGCCTAGCAAAATATTTTTTAATAACTTAGTGCAGACTTACAAAGCTGGTTCTTCTAGTCAGTTATTAATACAAATTAATATTTCATATAGTTTGTCCTTGTGTCACATTGACTGTGTAGGATGTTGGATGCCAAATCCTTTTCCAGGCTGCTCTTCTGTAAGTTTAGAGGACTTGTTATATTGCAGTGACTTAGTCACAGGTCTCATTAAATCCGTGAAATCAAAATAAGAGTTATTAATTCCATGTAGGTCACTAAACAACAGCCAAATGATAGCTTTCAGTCATCGGTCATATTTCATTTGTGCTTAATGATTGGCTTCTTAGTGTATGGTTTCTCACCATACAGTACAAATATCATGATTTTGCAATCAAAGATAATCGTAAAGCAACCTTACAGTTTCTGCACCTGTTTAAATACAAGAAGAGGCAGGATTTTTGGTAATTCATGGAACTTACCTAACTTCAGTTTTATTGAATATCAGCAAGACAAACGAAGACAGGAGTCACGTATAGGTAGTCTGACAACCTTTTAGTAAAACTATGTATGAAGATTGTAATAGGCTTAATTGATCTTTCCTCTCTTTTCAAAATTTTTTTCCATCTGGAAAATTCAACTTTTTTTTTTATACTGCACCATCACATATTGCACATTGTCCAGTGAAGGTGGTGTTGCTTCTCCCTTCCCCCTGCAGAGCTGGCCAGATGTGTACAAATGTGTACATCACTGGAACAAAATCACAAGAAGAG
>VZRZ01006183.1:55478-209732 GCA_013398175.1 Climacteris rufus | reverse complement strand
AAAAAAAAAAAGAAAGAAGTGTAGGAACACCTGCAATGAAATTTAGCTAGTCCACAAACACCCAAGAGCAGCCTGGGTATCAGAAAGCAGATCAAAACAATTGCACATTCTGGTGGCTTGTGCTGTGCCTTTACTATGTGCCTGCACATGTCACCCACCCCCAGAAAGTGGGGCCTGCAGGACCCACATTCACTTTCTGTGATACCCTGTAAATATGTGCCTGTGGACATGCAAGTTTAAGGAAACTTAATTAGCCAAAAAACATATTTCTCACTCAACCTTTGTTTCAGTATGCGGGAAGGTTGGTGTGTGATCAGGTTCTTCACCAGTCCTCTTCCCATGGAGGAAGGAATGCTGTCTCTGTTGGGCAGGCTCCTAAGGAGGCTGTTCTCATGGTTTTACTTCATTTCCCTAATGAACTAAACAGCCTCTAAACAGTCCGGCATGTCTACCCACAAAAGATTTTGGAACAACAGGCTTTGAATAAGCACCCAAGCATCAGTAAAAGTCAGTAGACTGTTGGAACATAATTCTGGTCAGCAAAAACCAGACTCTAGTATCCTTTTCTCATTTGACACCAGCCAAATAAACACTTTAACCTGGACTTTCCCTTTTAGTTTTCCTCAGCTTTAAAAAGAAACTACTCTCTCTGTAGCCATATCCTGAGAGAACTGGAAAAAATGCAGTTTCATTGTTTTTTTTACAAATGATGTGGATAGGCTCCAGTAAACCTTCTGATTTAGCTACTAAAATTTTGACTGTCTTCTCTTTTTGCCATAAAGGTTAACAGTTTCCCAGAGCGCTCTGCTCCTAGGGTACTTGAAACCACCACAACATGTAAGGACAGATTTTAGATCGGGAGTAGGCCAATGGTTCATTAAATTTTCCATCTTTCCCTCTGGGTTGATAGTATAATCACCACAGCAATAGCAATGCAGCAAGCACTCTGAGATCTGATTATCTCATCTGTCTACACAGATAACAGTTTAGGTCTGTCTTTTAGTAATAAAACTGTACATGCATATTTATCGTGTGTGTCGCCATACAAATGTACGTTCCCAGAACTCCTGCCCCATTTGCTAGGTAGGATCTATCCTCATGTGCTTCCTCCCTTGAAAGGGCCTTTTCTGGCTGGTCTGCCAACTTTGTCTGAAGTCACCTAGGAAAAATAAATACTGTGGCAAGCTTGGAAGAAAGCCTTTCACTCTGCTGGTGTGCCAGGTAAGTGGCCTCTTCAATGCATCCTTTGTAGGTGCCTTGATGTCTACTGAGTCAGCCAAAGCTGCCATTCCTTCTCTTGTGGCCAAAGCTGGGTCTTAAGGGAGGCAGGTAGAAATCTGCTACAACCAGCTTAATTTTTGGCAACAAAATCCATCAGTTTCTTGAGAAATCTGTCACCTAACACTGTCGCTGCTGTGTTATCTTTGGGCTACACTTCAGTGATGGGCTGGTACTCTGGGACCAGGTTTCACAAGACTGCAGAAGATAAGAGTGATTGGAAAGAAGCTCTCCTTCACCAGGTGGAGAAGAAAAACTATAAATAGTTTTTAAACCAGAGAACTTTAAAGCAAACCTACCACTCATGTTGAAAAATTGCTTTGTTACAAACATTTTTAGGAGTGAGTTGAAAAGCACAGCACAGGAATGGCTGAAGGATGTAAGATGTTCTTTCACATGGAGGTGCACCCACCTTGGTACATAGTGCTTGGTGATACCAGGAGTTTCCGAGTTTCTTTACTGATTTGACAAGTGACCTGTTGGGGAGTTCAGCAGTGTTTGATTAAGCTGCAATTCTTTTCAAGAAACTTATTTCTGAGAGTTGTTTCTCTTATGTATGCATCCTCCCTGCATTTTCCCAGTATCACTCGATATTTTGCATGTGTTCTTTTGCTTGGCTAGGCACAGAAATACTCTGCTGCCCCTTTGTGCAGTAACTGCTGTCTCTAGGTGTGTTCTGAGGACTACCCTGCTGCGCAGACCTGACAGACTGGAGGTTGCTGTGCTTCCCACGCTTTTGTGCCTCCGCATTAGCAGCACAACTCATTTGTCTTTCCTGAGGACTGTGGGAGGTAAATCAGAAGGGCAGAGGAAGGCTATTTTATTATGTTTAAAGCAAAAGGGAAACTTGGAATGACCACTAAAATACTGCTGCTGAACAGAACGGAAAAGTGAACACGGTTTGATTTGTCATGAAGGAAGGTGTAGGAAGCTCCACATTTTTAATGTGCTGGCCTTTAGATGTTTCTTTTTAATTCACAGTGCTTCCTCTGTAAACATTTCACATGCTAAAATGAAAAAAAAAAGTCAACAAACAACTAAAGAACCTGCTTCCCCTTTTTTCTTGCTCTTACAGTACAAGTAGGCTGCAGTCAGCATAGTCGTCTCAGCTGCTCTCCCAGAACCACTGTCTGCTTGATGTGTCTTTCACAGAGGAGCACTATGTACTTTTCACCACAGCGTTGTGCTCCCAGGGCACAGGCTCACCTGCCAGGACTCCTGTGAGTCACTGTGTAAGCAGGGCAGGGCAGAACTGAGATCTCTTTTCCAGCTAGGCCCCAGGCTGGGAGCTGGAGCTGGGCCCATGGGAGTTCCGTCTGGATGCCCGGCTGGCTCGCTGCTGGACTAGCCCAGCACATCCGCAGCATAGTCCAGGACCTTGGAGACTGGTTGAACCAGTTGGGTGCCAGTGGTTTGGGCTGTTGAACAGCCTGTGGGGCCTGGGAAAGTTCTGCTTGAAGTCCCCACCAGCCCTGAATTCTGTGCAGCACAGCTGGGTTTTGTCTGTGGGCTCCCTGCTGCTCTCTGCTGGTGCTGGGTCTGCAGGATGGCATACTTTTGAAGAGATTTCCACTTCTGATCTCCAGCTTGTAGCTAACATTTTTCATTCACCCATAGTCATAATCAAGACTTTTATCTCCTTCATTGCCATCTTTATCTAGTTCTGCGTATACAGATTGCATGGGTTGTTTGTTTAAGGTTTTTTAAAGGTTGAAAACCAGAGCAGAGACTTTTCCTTTCTGTGATTAACCTTTAGATCATGTTACTATATTCTGTGTTGAACTTCTAAATTTGTTTTTATGTGGAAGTCACATTCTCTGTTCAGTTCTAAAGTGTTGATCCTGGACTGGGATGTCCAGAGGTGTCAGGAACCAGGTGCAGGGATGTGTCAGCATAAAAGGCAGCCCTAGTGAAAACGGGCAGTGAGCTCCACTGCGAGGAGGAGCTGAGCCTGCTGCAATGGCAGCGGGAGTTGGACTGAAGTCTTGAGGTACCTGCTGCTCACTTGGGCTTTTGAGAAACAAATGCTTCATCCCTCCTGGCACGTAGGATGGAGACAGCAGAAAGTAGCAATAGGCCTCAGCCACTAATGCCTGCATTGTCTTCCCATCAGCCACCTCTCCAGCCCTCAGTTTCCCTTCTTCTTAATTCTTAATTCTGCACCTAACCTGTGCATGGGATGCCTTTTGATGCCCTCCGAGTATTGGGTTTCTTTGGCCAGGTTTTGGTAGCAGGAGGACCATTCCTAGTTCCCCTCCTCCCTGCCGAAGAGGAGGTGGAGAATTCAGGAGTAAAGTTAAGCCCAGGAAGAAGGGAAGATGGGGGGTGTTTTTAAGATTAATTTTTATTTCTCATTACACTGCCCTGGTTTGATTGGTAATAAAATCACTTCCCCAAGCTGACTCTGTTTTGCTCATGATGGTAACTGGTAAGTGATCTCTCTGTGCCTTTATCCCAACCCAGGAAGCTTTTGATATATTTTCTCTCCCCTGTCCAGTTGTGGTGGGGGACTGATAGAGCAGCTTTAGTGGACACCTGGTGTGCAGCCAGGGTCAGCCCACTAAGCCCCTATTTGAAAACAAGTTTGAGAGGGAAAAATATTAGTTTGTATTTTATTCATGGATATAATTTGATCATACTCTGGACAGTAAAACATCAATTGGTCATTTGTTAACCTACCAGAGAAGTCACTGCCTGAAGGGAGGAGAATGTAGGACATTTTGAGCCTGAATAGATGAGAAAGCTGCATTAGATGGTGCAGTTTGTTTCTGATCAGTCTCTCTAGTTGTAAAAGACTCTGATTGTACAGTAATTCACTGCTACCTTATTTCTAAAATCCCTGCAGATGATTCCCACCAGACAGACTGCTTTGGTAAGCAGTTCATTTCAATACCTCACAAAAGCTGCAGCAGAGAGCAGGGCGAGGACAGAATGAAGCAGAAGTGATTTACTGAGTAAGCAATGTCATCACTCTGCTGCACACCATGTCTTTGCAAGATAGAAATTTGTTGCTTGGTTTTACCTTACAGAACAAACAAGATTAAGTGGCAGAGTCACAAAAAGCAGTCCTGGCTCTCTGGCTTCAAGACACATTTGCAGGCATGCATTAGATCTTTCTCAGTCTTGGGTGGCATGTGCTTCTTGGCGAGGTAGCGTTTTGGCATGCAGCACTTCTCATAAGCAACTACCTGCTCATGGTTTCTATTTAGATAATGGAATCAGTTGCTTCCAGTTTGCTGTCCTTCTTATTCATAAAGCCTTCCATCATGAATTATGTGAAAATGTAACTTGGTTTCTACTGATAAAAAGTACAGATTAGTCTGACTCGCACCGTGTAGGGCAGTAAATGGAGTCAATTCTAGAGTCATGGACCAAGAGGAAGCCACCATCCTGTGGAATTACAGAAAAACAAGTGTGTGTGAATCAGTGTGTTTGAGCACTCCAAGGCAAGTTCTACGGTAGTTGCTGAACAGAAAGACAGGAAGAATTATATCAATATAATCTCTAAGACAGCAAAAGGACACTGTAATCCCCACTGGGCACAGACTCTTTGGCTCTGTTACCAGTCTAGATTAGATCCCTGGGTGTCAATACTCAATCACAGTTAGATCATTGTTTGCCTGTTGCTTGAACAAGTGTTCTTCTCATTTGCGTTTTTGTTCATGGTACAGAATTCTCTTTAGTTTGAAAACTTTGATAATAAACAATTTTTTAGAAAAGCAGTACCACTTCTTTATAGGGAAAGGTGTATTGCTTGCAGCTGTTTGATTTCATAATTTAAAATTTCCTTTTTCTTCCTCATTTTAATGTCAGCACTGAGATACTTGCCAATGGGAGAACCAGTGTATCATTAGGTATTCTGCCTGATCTTCCTCCACCCAGTTTTGCCACCACCCAAAACATAGGAGCAGGCAGCAGCATGCCCTGGCTAGCCTGAGGAGTTCACTGCCTCGGGAAGTGATCAGATCACATCTCTGTCAGGATTTTCTGTATTCTTGGGAATGAGAAATGCAGCTCCTGAGAAAAAAAAAAAGGGGGGGGGGCATGTTTTAAACACCAAAGACATGGAATGAGTTGCATTTCCTTTCAAAACTCATTGTGCAGGTTTTGGCACTCTTTTGAGCTAAAATGACCGACACCTGAAAGATGTGAGAAAAGTGTGCTGAGAGAGCATTTCTGGGAGGAAACAACCCTACATGGAGAGGATGCATTATGGGCTGTGCACATGCTGAGAGCATTGCAATGTTTCTTCTGCTTGCAGGGTTGGATAAACATGAAAGACTGCAATGGCTCTCTTGCCTAAGCCTGGGAATGTGTGCGTTGCTTTGGGCAATGCTAATGGGAAAAACAGACTCATCTGAACTTCTTCAGCACACCTGTAGTACAGGATGGTTTTTACTTGCACATAGCACAAGAGGACTCATCTGGCAGTAGAGCTCATGAGCAAATACCACTGCAAATAGCAGATAATAATAGTAGCTTTATAAGTGCTCACAGTTGTCTGAATTTCCTGATGGCACAGTGAAACCTCAGGCATCAAAATGCAGTGGTGCAGGAGCCAGGATGTGGCACTTCACTGTGGGCATGGCCTGGCTGTAGAGCGCCGTAGGTAATGCCACTGACAGCCTGAAAAGCAGCAGGCACACTGTGGTACTCCACTTGGCTGAGGATTCCATGTGGGACAGGAGAGAGCAAGCTGCATTGTCCCTTAGCAGCAGGCAGATTTGACTGGATATATCAATGCTGCAGATTTGGAAATCTAACTACTTTGTGCAAATTATTTGTAAGTTAGGTCAGCAGTTTTTATGTTCAACAGTCTTACTAGAACCATCTAGTCTGACCAAGTGTCATAAAAACTACCATAGAACTCAACTTTTGAGTCTGCCTTGATGATTTTAAAACATGTTTTTTAAATAATATTGACTTCATAAGACAAGGTCAAGTAACAGAGAACCGATAATTTCAGAGGAACTGTTCCTTATTTCACACGCTTTGCATAAATGGTAGCTTGCATTACCCACGTATGTTTATACACCAGTTTTCAGTGGCCTGTTTTGCCTGCTGCCATGCAATAGTCACAAAAGACAACAAGGCAGAGCAGGAACCAGGGCAGGTTGAGATCACAAAGAAGTTAGAGGGGAGGTAAGATGGAGCTGGGTAGAGGGATGAGGACATAGGAGGTAGGCATAAAGTAAGATAGACTCAACCCCAAATTAGATTGTGTCTGTCTTTGCTCCTTTTTTTTTTTTTTTGTAAGCTACTTCCTTCACCCAGTATTCATCACAACTTGTGAAGGACCACCAAGCTATAATGGTAGACAATGGGCAGGCAGGTTCTTGCCATAAAACAGTGAGGCAATTCCTTCTGCAGAGCTCCTTGCTAGTGAGACAGAAGCCTTTGTTCCATACATGAGCTGAATGTCAACCTATCCCCTCTGTAAATGCACTAATGAATACTGTTGCAAATCTCTTGATGTTTCTCATTCACAGAACACTGATACCTTGTATCTCATTCGATGAGGTGAAGGTGAATCTGCTGTTTACAGCTTGACTCAACTACTTGTTTCCTCTGGTAGCAATGACCTGTGCACCAAAATACCAGTTCTGACTGAGATTCCCCACCAAAATCTGTGTGCCCTACCTGGGTTTGTCTGTGCTCAGAGCTCCTGTGTGTAACAAGCACAGGGAGAGATGAGAGAAAACTCTAAGGAAACCAGAAGAGGGACTTGGTCCTGATTGTGTTGATGATACAGCCTTTATCAACTCATTTCTTGTAGTTTCTCAGCCATCAGCATTGAAATTCTGCATGTTGTTTTGAGCTGAAAGAGATGCTTCCCCACTCCTGAAAATTGAAGGATCATTCATGCAGTAATGAAATAAAAACCACTGACGTTACTACTCCAGACTTTCACCAGGGGATACACCTGCAGTCCAGTTTACAAGTCTGAGTTCAGAGTAACTTCCTAGAAGCCAGCAGAGTTTCTCCAATTTTTAGGCCATCTCAAATGTATTATTTCAGTGCAGTTATGGCCTTTTTCTCATAATGATTTAAAGTGATGGCATGTAGATTTCAAATGTCCACTCACCTTTCTTAATTTTCTCTTTTTGTTTTAAAGTATATTCGGTGCTGTTCGAACTGGTGCTTATATGCTGTACATTTTGATGACCAAAGGCCTGAAACAGTCAGTGTGTGACCAGAGTTTTTACATTGGACCTGTCAGCAAATTCTGGGCATATGCATTTGTGCTAAGCAAAGCACCCGAACTAGGTGAGTACCCTCTCTGTCTCTTTCTCTCATATGCATGTGTGCATATTTAGAGAAGAAATATCCATGCAGGAAGCACAAGAAGGGTTTCAGTGCTGTCAAAATCTCATTTAAGTCTTAGAAAAACTGAGTAAACGTAACCAGCCCCCAACTGCGTGTTTTAGTCTCTAGAGGTAAATTCCAGCTGGCTGAAGTTAGAGCAATGTGCAGTTGAATAAGACCATTCCCAGCCCAGGAGTAAACTGCAGTGATTATACACACCAGGACAGTCAAGAGGTAAAAGCAATCTGGTCCATGCCTGTTCCTGAGCTACTTGTAGGCAAATATGAGTGGTGTAATCAGCAGTCACACACCCCATGGCTACAGAAGTGAAGGGTGGGCTACAGCAGCTGTGTCAGCAAGAAACTTTGAGTTGGGCTCTGCCTCCATTCTGCAGCTTTCATCCTTTAATACACATTTAAGTGTACAGTTATGAACAGTAAGGTACTTCCTCCCTAAACACTGAAAGCTGTGGCTGTCTACTTCCTCAAAGTAGAAACCAATTTCCCATAATATTCCTAGCTTTTCCAGTCCTGATACTTAAAAACTTCTTTCTCTCCAGCAGTTTCTTTGGTAAGGATACTCAAGATATGCGTGTGAAAGCCAACTAAATAATCAGTCTTCGTGCGTTCTCATCTATGGCTTATTAGTGTAAAAAAGGATTCTTTTAATGGAAAGGAGCAGCCCTCCAGTTTTCATTTCAGAGGATGCCCTTATTAAACCCCAGAGGGCTGCAGCTCTCACCGTGTTCAGGTGTACAGCGAAAATAAGACTTTACCTTTCAGCAGATAATTTGATTCAGCAAATTAGAGGACAGCAATTCATCAGCATTAAAACTAGAACAAAACAGACACCAGTTGCTTTGCTGTGTCAGAATCCTTTGGTTTCCTGCTGCTTAAATTACTGAATTTAGTTGTTAAAACTGGGGAACATCAGCTAGAACTGCACAGCAACAATAAATTGAATATATGATTACTTATTAAAATATGAGTCAACATCTTGCAGTTAATGAAGTGAACAGTAGCATTATGGCTTATTACAGACCTTGTGCAAGCAGTGCAGTTTTGCTTCCACCCATGACTAATATTCATGATGTAGAGTTCCTGGGATACTTATACCTCAGAGTAAGTCCCCAGGTTCAAATCTCATGGATCCTTTTGGAAACACTGTGTCTATAACAATGAAAAACAAGTAGCATACATATATCCTTATATCTAATTGAGATACTCATTGCAATGATGAGAAGCAGAAGGAAGAAAAAAGCAGCGAAGAGGTATAATATTTACTTTTCTACAATATTAAGATGAATTTGCAGAAGAGGATGTGTATTTCAACATAACCCAAATTTCTTTCCAGAAGCATGTCTTTCAGTATTGTAGGTTTCATATGGAATAGCTTTTTTGCATATTAGCTCAAAAGGCTCTACCATTTTTATCTAGGTTCAGTTTGCATGTAGACATTTGAATCAGAGGACACTGTGCTGCTTCCTCTAGGTTTTCTGCTCTCTGTCAGGCTAAATTTCGCTTCCAGCCACATTATATAATGGACAGTCTCACAGTCAGAGGTGATACACATACATCCATCTACTCACCCCAGACTTTCATGAACAGTGTTTGCAGCAAGGGCTACCAAGTAAACTATGGCGTTTTCAAACAGGGGTTGTCCATACAGGACAATGTAGATGCGTTGGTTTTCTAAAGATTTTATAAAGACTAGGAGCCAAACTGACTCTCAGATCAGACAGGCTCTCAGATCTACAGCTGAGGTTGATTTCATATACTCTAGCAATAGCAAAGGGAAAAGAGCACTGTACTAATTATGGAATTGTTTGGTATGTTTCTCATTTCCTTCCCTCTTCTTTTTTTGTTTGTGTTTTGTTTTATTACAGGTGATACAATATTCATTATTCTTAGGAAGCAGAAGCTCATCTTCTTACACTGGTACCATCACATTACTGTGTTACTTTACTCTTGGTATTCCTACAAGGACATGGTGGCTGGCGGTGGCTGGTTCATGACCATGAACTATGGAGTGCACGCCGTCATGTACTCGTACTATGCCTTGCGGGCTGCTGGCTTCAGGGTCTCGCGCAAGTTTGCCATGTTCATCACCTTGTCGCAGATCACTCAGATGTTGATCGGTTGCGTGATCAATTACCTGGTCTTCTCCTGGATGCAGCAGGGCCAGTGCCATTCCCACGTGCAGAACATCATCTGGTCCTCTCTCATGTACCTCAGCTACTTTGTGCTCTTCTGCCATTTTTTCTTTGAGGCCTATATTGGCAAAACCAGAAAAGAAAGAAAGGTTGACTAGTGGTAGGAACGAGAAGCCATAGCTCAGGGTCATCAAGAAAAACAAAATTATAAGAAAATAAAGGCACAAGGAAACACATATATGTATGGTGCAGCTAAAACTTGGCAGCTTAGGGAAAGTTAGCGTGGTTTAACCCAGTAAGTTTATGATCCTATCATGGTGAGGACTCACTGAATTCTACTCTATCTCAAAGGACTGCTGATGAAAGACAACTTCCTTCTTGTACCTGTCTGCTCTAGAAAAGAAAGGAGAAAAGAAAGAGAAAAAAAAGGAAAAGACAAAAGGAAAGAAAAAAGAGAAGAAAAATGGAATAATGTTGGGGGAGAGAAAAAAGTACATTGAATAAGCAGTGTGTTTCGCCAAAGTGGAGGAGAGACTTTTATTTTTTAAAAAAAAGTTTCTAAGTCAGTCCTTTCTAGTAATTTCTCTGCATTAAACTTGAACAAAAAAAAAAGCAGAGGTGACAAAAAAAAAATCTGTCTATGATAACAGTAAGATTGCAGAATTAAAATCTTTTCTATAGAAGGTTGATACCTTTAGCCAAAATAAAGCCCAAAAGATGTTTCCTACATGGAAACTGGCTGAACTCCAGACTGCGATTATGAATGGAAAAGAGAAGAGATTGATTTCTCTGCTATGTACTCTACCAAGAGAGCAGATCTGGGACACAGAGTGACCTCCCCCAGAAGGACAGGAGCAGTACTTTTACAAGAGTTTCATGTGAAAAGATGCACTGTCGCAATACATATCTCAGAGAGTGCGTTTTCCAAGTGCATTTTTCAGTTAAAGGCAAGGAATTTCTGCAGCAGGATAAATCATAGAGGGTTAAATCAATCAATATTTGCTAAATTAACAGGGGCTAATAGCAGAGGAATGTTCAGGAAGGAGAGGGAGACAACTCCCCTCATGAGGCTTTTAGGAATTATCCATTACTCTTAATTTAGCCCGCAGCAACGCTGAATTAAATGGGGGAAATTGGGAGAAATCACAGTTAGTGAGAAGAGAGTGATTTATCTGCCCACTGCTTTCAGAACAGAGCCCTGTGGTACAATCTGGATTCTGTGTTTTGTGGTTACAAGGATGCCTGCCTGAGTTGGGAGAGGTGGCAGGACTGCGTGACATTGGGTATCACTGTGCTTCTGCATCTGCCTCCTGGGCAGTGCAAAGATGTTCAAAGTGCCCTCCTCTGGTCATGTGGAGATACTACTACAAAACATACTTGGAATAGGTTTTTCTTGAGATTTGTATAGAAAAAATTAGTCTAAATGAAGTAATTTTGCTGCAACAGCTTGACTCTAAAGTCCAGAGAGAATTATCCTTCACTAAATAAATATATATCTCTGCAGAATCTGTACTGTAACATCAGACTGACCGCTTAAGAAGACACTCTTTCTTTGAAGTCAGCTACAGATATAAGGAGAAACGTATTTCACTCTGAACCTTAGAGAGTTAGTTGAGAACAGCCATATTCTTTCAAAGACAAGTAGATTGCATTATCTGTGATATTCCAGTCCTTACAAAGCCAAATAAAATGTGTAAAAGTTCCTAGTATTTCAAAGACGCAAGTATGTAAACTTGATGTTAAATGTGTTAATGTAGTATTCTAAATTGTAACAGCTAGGTAGTTTAATTAAACAATTAGAAGAACTAGATCAACAAAATAGGGACTGCTGTTCTGCATAGAATATACACACACCTATAATTACACCCATATACACATTCTGTGAATTGTCAACAAGAAAAAACAGCCCAGTGGCAGAGAATCACGTTTCCTGGCTAATGCAAAAGATTGTCATTATCTTTCTTGCTTTAATTTGAGATTGTACAGTACAAAAGGGTTTTTTAAATTATGATTTTTAGCTTTAATTGTGCTGTCATTCATGAAACAGAGCTGCTTAGTATCCTGTTAAGAGATGACAAGGGCTTTCGGTGTCTCATTATATACAAAAGAAAAACAAATAAAGTTACATTCCATATTATGTGAATGGTCTTACAAATCAAAAGGCCTTTTCAGGCTAAAATCATAATTATAACAAGCAGAAAATGAGTTTACATTTGTGTTATTTAAGTTATTGATGTGCTGACGTTATTTTATGGTACAAAACATAGCAAAATGTGATATGCAGTAATGAAGCTATGATATTCATTAATAGGACTACTGTATACGTGGAAATATTAGACAAAACAAATTAAATGTGTAAATCATTTTGTTATACAGCTTGGGAGTAGATAATTATAATGCTGAATAAGCCTTTTTCCTCATGTTTAATTTAGCTCTGGCTAAAAAGCAGGTTAAGAAGACCAGTTAAGAGTGGAAAAGGCAAAATTAAAGTCAACTGCAATTAGCTGATAAGCATTGGTAGAAGCCCACCATCGTGCCATTTAGACCCTCAGTCCTGTGTGTCTTAAGCTTCTCAAGCAGAGCAAGAGGGGCTGGAAGTGGTCCAGTGTCTGGAGTTGAAAATCTGGGACTCTCTGAAGTCAGTGGAGGCTTTGCTGTGCTTTGAACAGAGCCGGTGTGCCTGACTACCTTTTATGTGAACAGAGGGGAAGGAGCCATGCACATCTCCTGCTAATTCAGGGCTTATGGCTCATGACTTAAAAGCCCCATAACCTTTTATGATGAGAAGTGACATCACAGCATGGCAAAGACTTGCGGCCTAAAACAGGCAGAAAAACAGGGTGGGTTGCAAACAACAACCTACCATGTTTCATACTCTGTTTTCCTTAATTGCATTGAATTAAAACCCCACGCTTGTAGGTGCTGGATGGCAATGCTGGCGATGCTGGCAATGCCAACACTGACTTCAGCAGAGCAAGAAATTGACCTGCTCTTCCCACATCTCCCAAAGCCCTCATGGGTACCTCTGCACCGTTCCCAGCACCTGCTCCCCGCCATGCCCACTGCCCTCCCAAATAAGGCTGGGCTGGTGAGGGCCAGCTTCCCTACCGCCTGGCAAGTGGCTCCAGTGCAGTCACCAACCCGAGTGACCTCCTCAGCAAGCAGTGCAGACGTACCCTGGCATGCAGAGGGAGCTCAGCATCAAATGCAGGGGGCATCCTAGAGGGTGACTGGGCTGCAGACAAGTGTACGTGTAGGGAAGGGGCAGTAGGATCAGATATTTAAGATACAGTGGCTAATTAGGGTACATTTTTTGTCATGCTGGGAATTGGCTGTGACACAACATTTGCTTCAGAAAATGATAACATCATACATGTATTTACACAGGTCCTATGGGCCCTGCTGTACCATTGGGCTTTTCCTCTGAGGTTTTCCACTGGAGTCGAATGTGGTAACTGGCATTAAAAAATTTGAGTGTAAGTCAGAAGACCACTTTACACCATTTTTCTTACTTACCCCCATGCATTTTTCTTACTTTTTTCCCCCATGCATGATCATATTTAGACATCACATTTAACCCCCTCACTTGTATTTAAACACTAAGGCAGTCAACTCTAAAGTAATGACACCTCAACAATACTCCAGCTGTTCCAACCTTTGAGCCACAAGATACAGTCACAGCTAACTGGGTCCTATTTTTTTCTCCTGGTTTGAGGCTTGGAGTCACAATTTCACATTTTTCTGTCCAGTACCAGAGCCCTTTTTTGCCTAATTATTTTAAAGAAACCTGTAATTCTATCTCATTCAAACATGCCATGGGAAATTCAAACATTATATAAATTTACCAAGTATTATGGGACCTGTGACAGCCATGAGAGATGGTAGAAATGCTGTTATGGGATCCGGTATTAAAGTCAGGAAAGTTTCACTGGTGATGAGGTCACTCTGCCAGGGTCAAAGTCTGTGTTTTATGTTTTGATGCATTAATCCAGTGTACTGAAATAAAACCAGAAAGGTTGGTATGGCTTTGCATTTAGGCAGCTGCCAGCAGAATTTGGCTTTTCCTTAACACTATTTCTGTGTAGTGAACACTTTAAGGAAAGTATTTTCAACTGGTTAGTGAAAAAAACAAAAGCTTGGAAAATTCTGCAGCCTCTTTAAACTGTGCCTGTGATGTGAAGGAAACCCCTCGTTCTTACAGACCTTCTGTAACTCAATCACAAATTATTTATGTCTGGGCTCACTGATAACACCTAACTAGGAGCAGCTGGCTCCAAAAGAGACCTCTCACCAGCATCTCACAAACTTTTACTTACAAGATAAGGGCCAAAGTGTGCAAAAGGAATCACTCAAAAGAGCCAGACAAGGTGGTAGGAATAAAATACTGAGCAGAAGTTGCAGGAGAGACACAAAAGGAGATTTATTCCATATCCCAGGACAAAGTATTTCCAGGCTGAACACTCTTTCCAAGATGAGGAAAGGCAATGTGGAAGGAGGGTGGGCTGCATAGTGCCAGGTGCCCAGGATGGGGTGGCTGGTGGAATAAGGAGTCCCTCTTGCAGAAGTGAATTGGGCAGTGGCTCTTTGAGTGCAAATGTGGGTCTGTTGATTTGTTTGGTTGAACATCCATGGTTTAATAACTTGTTCAAGTCCTGGGTGTATTTTATTTTTTTCTCCTGCAAGTAAAGACCTGGGAATTTCAGTTGAAAATGATGGTACCTCTGAGATCAATGTTCAGGCGGTTTCAGGAGACAGAGAGTGTAAGAGACCAATTATTGTGACCATGAAACAGCAGCTTTTGTAAGCAGTGCCAGATATAATGCGTTAGTGCTGTAGTATCTCTACTAGTTGCAGCCTATCCTGTACTTCAGAACCAGAAGCAGAGGTATAACATATTGTACAGAAATCATAAACACAGACATAAAGTAATGAAGAAACCAAAGCAGATTTCAGACTATACTGCACAAGCTCAGGACTTGTTCCAATGCCTGCTGAAAGTGAGATTGTTGGTGAGACATCTAGTGACTTCAGGTAGCTTTTCTTCAGCCCATTGGAGCCCAGTTGCAGAGGGTGATGCAAGACCTAAATTCCCTTTTAGTTTAGTGATGACATGAACCATCCAGGGCATTTCTCAAGCTCTGGCATGGGTCTTCAGTCATATTTCCCAGCCTAGCATTAGTGAGCCCCCAATAGGGAAGACTTGCAACTCAGAACTGTTGGTGGATTTCCACTGTTTAATTTCAAGGCATGTTTCATTCCATTTATTTTATTAAAAGCAAGCTAAAGGACAAGTCCCTGATCTTGCTATCGTGAACGCTCCATTGCAGTCCATGCACCGTACATGGGCTTTTGCTTACAGGGGTAAAGGCAGGACCAGGGTCTTGTTACTGACTTAATTTCTAGCACAGCAAATACCACAGGGTATTATTTGATTTCTTAAATTAAATCAACTGTACCAACACAAATAAAATTAGATCTGCACATTAAGTTGACGGCTAAGGGGAACCAGGGCCCTCCCCAGGACATCATAATGTAAAATGCTGCATCAAGAGGGGTTAGAGTGTATTTCCCCGTGGGTATAAAATAATACTTCCCTGAAACAGTGACCTTCCTGAGAAATCTCCCTTCTGTCCAGTCCTGGATAGCTTCAAACAGGCCTGTCTGCTGAAAAAAAATGCAGTTCTGATTGACTTATCTGCTTTCTCAAAAGGGCCACTACATGCTTTAGGCTTTTTGGAGCCTTAAAGCTCAAGCTAGATTTATATTCAGAAAAACAACCTTAATATGTGTACAATAACTAGAAGAGAATAGTATGATAAATATCTTTATTTTACCATTTTCAAATGGCTATTTCATTACATAAAAGGAAGTTTTTATTTTTATTTTTTGGGGTATATTGATATTCCAAATAAAATTTTAACTTTTGGTTCAAAATAAAATCTGTCTCTGTGTCTTACTAATCTGTAACATCCTTTTTTTCCTCTATACTGTCACTAAGTCTACCCATTGAAAAAGAGAGGTGGTTTTCCAGATATGAGACTGCAGCATGACTACTGTGTCACTTCCTAGCAAATCTCTACCAAGTTCATATTTTTGTGCACCACATAGAAGCATCATATGGGGTTTTTTTGCGTGTATGTCACATGAATCTGTATTATGGAAGTGCTTATCTTAGACTGATTTATCTTACACATAAATCAGTGCTTAAATGTCCTTGTTCTGCATGATTACACTTTGGAAATCCTAATCTTTGCATCTCTGGTAAGAAACAAAATCCCTCTCCATCATGGTACCTTTGGTGCTGGTAGAACATGCGAGCAGAGCAGCACTTGCCAGGGAACCCTGGCAGCACTGTCACATTGCTGCCATACTGATGGCATTGACTGATCTGCAACATTTCTGCACCAGCCGTTCTCTGGGCAATTCTGTGTCCATTGTTCCCTGAACATCACAGTTACCATCCCTCTGCCTGCAGCACAGCTTGTGCAGACAAGCACCCTGCTAAATGATTGGCACAGCCATTCTTGCTCCTCACAGCAAGAGCAGGAATGGTTTGTTTTGCTCTTACTGTTTTGTAGTTAAGCAGTCTATAAAGGAAAAGAAAAGCTGTGTTACCCCATACACACAAGTCGTTGAAGTGACTTGCATCTATCACAGGACTAACCAAATTCTGAGATAAGACCCAAAGTGAAAAATGTTTGGGCTGCAGCATATGCCTGCTGAACTTTCACCACTCCCCCACTGGAAAGGCTTCCAGCCCCACAAGAGCTTCCTAAGCAAAAGCAGCAGCAGCTGGAGACGAAGGGAGGAGAGTAAAGTAGAGTGGGGAGCCCACAATGGGGATGCATGGGATTGTGAGAGACCCTGGTGACCTTCCCGAGGACTGGTTTGGGAACAGCCCAAGGAGAAGCCTGAAAGCAGAGCAGCAAGAAAAGGGAATTGGATATATGTACCAGGAAGTGCTGCCTGCCATCTTCAGTATTATCACAGGGAGACTGAAAGAGCAAATGTAGCAAAGCAGAGGAGTATTTCCAAGGTAGGAGAAAAAAAACGGGATGTGGGCATTATGGGATTGTTTCATGTTTATAGCAGAAACTACATTTCCTTGCCTGCAGTACCCACCTCTCTATGCTTTTGACAGATATCTGTGACGCAGTCTAGATTACATCTCTATTTGAAGTAGGAGTGGAGATGAAGCATTTAAATAAATCCTTAAGACTGTGTGTAAAGCAAAGGGGTAAAGCTTTTGTGGATGTACTACACCTCTAGTGTGCACCAAGGCTGTGAGTAGGGAAGGTCATTGTCTATGCCCCAAACAGAAAAATTAGCTCTTCTTTCTGGTTTCCTCTGTCAAGCTGCTGTGACTTGCAATGACCTTGGGCTGTCCCAAGTCCCCAGCAGAATCAGTCATCCTGGTGTCCCACTAAAAGTGGGCTTCTGCTTATCCAAAAAGATGATATCAGGATGAAAGAAATTGTGTCATGCTTGTCCTTTAGCACTGCGTGGCCAGGCAGGTGTCCATCATCACATGGCTCTAGCAGTGCTCTGTTTGTCGCCATCCCAGCAAGAAGAAATGTTTTCCTAAGCTGACCCCACGTAGGAGCCCAGCCCCAGTGGAGGGGAGCCACAGAGCTATGGCTGACACCCTCCTGCCAGCTTGCCCAGGGAGTGCCACGCTCTGTCCCTCATGCACAGCAACTGCCTCAAGGACAAAGCTGAAACGCTTCACAAACTTGACAGTAAGTCCATGCAAGCAAACACGGATTCTACAGTGATGCTGGATTTGGCCAGGAAGTTTCTTGAGTCTTTGCCACATTGCTTAATGTCAAAATGCTGAATAAACATTCTTCATCCATTCTCCTCCAAGCATCTTGGTGACCTCTGTGACCTCTGTGCCCACAAAATCCCTGCCAGAAACCTCCACATAAATGCCTTCAGTTGTGCCTGCTCTGCCACCTTCCAGCCCTGTGGAGGCCTGAGAACTTGGCAGGAAGCAAGCGCTCACTGCTGCTCTGTCAGTAGCTCACCAGAGGATGCTTAGAAGGGGTTATTTATAATGGCTTTCACAGTGACAGAGTAGGCTGTGTTGCCTAAATTACTGACCGAGGGGAGACAGGTGAAGCCAGATGAACTCTGCTGGGGCACAGTACTCTGTGTTACCTCTCATCTACGCTGCTCTGCACATTTTGGCCCTGCTCTACACAGCCTCGGGTCTTGCTGCTTCAAGGATTTTGACAGTCTGTCTGTACAGCCCAGGCTGAACTCCATTGCTTTGCTTAACAGGGGAGGACTTTTCTGTCCACCTGCTCCAATCCCCATCCTTCTGTTGCCAGCTGCAGTTTGCAATTCATTGCTCAAATCCTTTGTGCTGCTGTGGTCATTGTAATTGTTCATATTCTTCATGCCTCACCAGTGCACCTCAGCTGCTGGCACCCAGCTCCACCAGCACCTCTACAAGGCAGATGAGAAAGGAAATTGCACTGAGGTTTCCGCATCCTATTTTGCACCTCCAGTAGAAATGAAATTGCAGGTCCTAGTGCCACCTGTTCAGGTCAGGCTGGTTTAGAAATGTTAGTGCCATGTACCATTAGTACACATTCTGTGTTTCCATGCAAAATGACTAATGAAGTGCCAACACTTAACTTCGTCAGCTGCAGTGTCAAATAATGCTGAAATTTAGTTTTATCTGTTAAAAATGAGCCATGTGGTTTCTTGTGTATTTTACCTCTAACTCATCTAACCATAGAAATTATAGTAGATAAAGTAATAAAAAATACCAATTTTTGAATGTTATATAGAATAATTTATTTTTGCTAAAAGGACCTTAAATGTCACATGTAATGGATTTTTTTTTTTTTTGGTCAATATTTTTTGCTTTAAAATTTTACTAGAAATACTGATGTTTGTCCAGTACAATGCTGGCACTTGCATCCAAATGGTGGCACTAGAACTGCTAAGAGCATTTAAAACCTTTTTTTTAAGTATTCATTAGACAGATAGTGAAATACGGTTAACAAAGGCTTTGCTGTTCACCTCTTCTGCTTTCTCACTACAGTTTTTCTTTCCACATGGCTTTATCTATACAAGATAAAATGTGCATATGTAGGCTGATGACCATTGAGGATATCTGTCTGTAAGACAGGTAAGATCACAGCTGTGTTGGGAGCATTTTTTCTGTTGTGTAACAGAGTCTGTGTCTAGGGAGATAAAAGCTGTTCAGGCCTGTTATCACTTAAGAGGGTTATGCATTTCATGAAGGCAGATCTGTACTGTTTCAGAATTTAATTCACAACTATCAATGTCAATAGAGTTTTAGGCTGGAAGGATGTTAAATCATTTCAGGCTTATCCCATGAAACTGTTGTTTCAGGTGGAGCTTTTGCAATCCCCAAGCAGATATGAGGTCCTTTGTCCCAGATCTGGCAATCAGAATGCACCCACATACAAAAGCTAGAGAATGCAGCTGCAGGTGTTCTGGGCTTGGCATTGTGCAGTTGTGAGAAATACCCATCCCAGGGGATCCATGGCCCTGTCTGTGGGCAATGAGTCTCCCACAGAGGGGATGCCCGTGCTCCCAGAGAGCCTGGAGAAGGCCTAGTCAGCCTTGGACAGTGGGCTGACTACAAGATGCAGTTTGGGGCCTTGGTGGGATTTCTGCCCCTCAGCTTGCTCCATGCAGCTGTTGTTTAAGGTTGACAGAAAAGGACCTTGACCCACCCATGCAGAGTGCCTGGAGACAGCAGATGTGATTTGAGTGTGTGACTCTTAATTGTGGTATTATGTTGAGCATAGTATAGATAGTCACACAAGAGTATGGCTAATACCTTCACAAAGCTAATTTAAAACAGAAAAGGATGGTACATACAGGAAACTTGGCTTCTCAAAAACATCTGCTGCTTTTAGCTGATGGGACATCCAATAAAAAAATGGGAAACCTCAAAGACTCCAGCTGAAGGTCTTGGTCCTTTGTGAGGTTGTCTGTGAACTCCCACCCCACTTTCGCAGTCAGTCATGTCAGTACAAAACCATTCAGTGCAATATATAATGTGGGCCAGGAGAAAAATTTGCATGAGTTAAACAGTTTTAAGTATGAACTACACCTAGAACAACAAAATTCCAGAGTATCTGCTCCTGTGTTCTCTCTGTTGGAGAACACCTTTGAGCTGATATTTTCTCTGCTTTATCCTAGGCTTTTTTGCATTAAATCAGGACAGCTATTCCTTCAAACAAAAGAAGAACACAAGAAATGAGATGTGGCAGCTGGCCAGGACTGTTGCATGCACCATATAGTGTCGGTGGCTTGTACAGATTCACATACAGAGGCTGGGAATACCTGGCTTGCTCAGTGCGAGGAATCCACATAGAAATCCCAGGTAGACAAGTACCATGGATTTACATAGCCTTGGCAACTGTTCCCTGCAGCTGTAAGCAGTTTTAACCTTCCTTCACTAAATTGCCCATCCCTGGTGCCATAGGAGGTGGTGTGCAATATGGCAGCACTCTGGCACCCAGGGGCTACTCACTTCTTGCACTGCCTTGACAAAATGCTACTTACTGCCTGCTGTGCAGCCCCATGGTGGGGCCTGTCTATGCATCAGTGAGTGAAGGAAAAGGCTTTTCCCTGAGCAGAGGAAAGGATTCATTTGTATCAGGGAAGGAGGTAGCTGCTCTGTGAAAGCTGTGTACTGTCCTGCAGGGCAGCAGGAGTGCCAGTGGCAGGTCCTGCAAGCTGTCAGTGGGACTGGTATAGGCTCCAGGCCACCACACAAAATGGCATGGCTGAGAGAGAGCAAGCTTGGCAAGGCAATCCTGCATAGGAGCCTCAGGAACAAAGACATCTCTGTCTTCTAACATCATACAACACCACAGAGAGGATTGAGTGAGAGAGCCAGCAAAAACTGGACAACAAAAAGGCTCGTTTCCGTTCCACCTTCCTCAATAGAGCAATGTTAATGAGCTTGAGGGTCTTATGCTGGGAAATAAAAGCAATAAACTTCTAGAAGTTGAAACAACTTCAGGTGTAAAACAGAAAGAAAAGGTTGTTTGTACTTGGAAGAGGACAAAGTGGTTGTCATCATTACCCAGGCAGACTATCCTAAGCCTGCCTTTTTATAACTGTAGACACTGCACATCTGACCAAAAGTCTCTGTCTCATCTTGGAAAACCAGAACGTGCCGTGTTGTCCCCGGGACATTGGTACAGCCAGAGACACCTGCTCACCAGAGGGCCCCAGAGAGGCCAAGCAGCGCCTGAAGTGGGCTGTGCCTGCCCAGGGCTGCGGGACATGCATCACTCCGTGGCAGGGAGAACTTTGCCATCTTTTAAAGGAGTGAACTTCAGTTGTGTACAGCTGTAGTAAGTCCATACCGCACAAGCATCTCTAGAAAATTCAAGTGCTCTCAACAGTGTGGGATCTTTTTAATTTCCTTTCTGTTTTCTTTTTTCACTTTCTCAAACTCCTCTATGTATGATAGTGACAGTACGAGGAACCAGGAGCTAACTTTGCTGCTCAAAGTCTATAGAAACCTAGAAAATCATCAAAAGTATGTATGCATTATGTATATAAAGTACCAATATTTTAACTGCAAAGGTTTCATAGTTGAATATTAGATGTGTATAACTTCCTGGAGTTATCTTCTTAAAAGACAGTAACTGAGTTTGTTCTTAAAATCAGGAGATTTTTAAAGGAACATATAACTTTCATTATGAATAACAGCTCACTGCTTGCAAGTATCCCACACAAACTTTGAACTTGCAGTGTTACAAGCAGTGCTGTGAAATGGCAACCAACTATAAAGTAAGTTTAGAGAATACGATTTTGTTCCTGGTTCAAAAAGGGCTTGTAAAACTCTCTGCACAGCATGCACTTGTCAGGCCTTCATGAAGCCTTTTCTCCAGTGAGTAAGTTCCCAGTAGTGAAAAACACAGCGCTGGTCAGCTGCCTGCAGAGTGAAGTGTGTATATCAGACATCAACAAGTAGATAATTTTGCAGCTGTCACTTTTTAATTTTCAAGTTAAGCAATAATGCTTGAAGCAAACTTCTTTAAGCAAAGTTCTTCGCTCCTACTGAGAAGCTTAGTCCTGCAGTATGGCAGACACTCTGAGTTTAAGATCTGTATTGTATTTTTGTAAACACTTACCTGCTGTAATTCTACACACAGTCTCCTGTTCCTGAGATCTAACACACAGGTTACATCTGGCTTTGTGTCAACTACTTTGAGCAGATCCTTCTCCGTGTGTAGTTCTCCTCTTACACACCGGTAAGTCTAAAAAGGGGGGAAAGAAAGGACATTAATTGTTTTTCCAGAATTATGCCTGGTGAAACAGTGAAAGGGTCACCTTAACTCACTACATGTCTGAGGAGATGCTCATGGTGACTTTGTTGCTGCCAATACCAGGACTGCCAAAGGCTTGGCCTGGCTGGGCACTTGTGTCTGTTCTGCTGCAAGAGTTAGAAAACGTGAGTTTCAGGCAAACAAACCACAAAAATGGAACTACTAAGAATAAAAATAAGCAAAGGCTTTGCACTACAGTAGCCTACAGTAGTGTGTGCCGCTGTTATTGTGATGTGCTGAACCAGTCCATTTACCAAACTCATGATGTAGGATTATTTATATCCATGGTTTAATGACTGACTGCTTGGTGAGATGCCTATAAGTGCTTGTGGCTGGTCAGTAGTGAACCTGCTGTTAGCTACAATATGTCTGTTAATAAGTTATTTTCTTTCTATTTTTCTTCCTAATAACACTGGACTTAAGTGCAGCTACTGATGAGCTCTCAACACTTATGGTCCTGTTTGTGTGCTGAACCCAGTTATCTTTACCCTCACAATCAGTGTTAATTAGACAGCTTAAACTTCTATTTTTTGCACAAATTGCCTAGATAAGACAGACACCATCTGGGTAAGGCAGTGGTAGTAATTCTATGGGTCTCCAGAGCTTAAACTATTTATTTAACTTTTCCCCCAAAGTTCCACTCAGGTATCTACAAGATACCTCTTTGTTTCATCATTTTTTATCTTTTTGTTGGCATGATCCCATTAGAGGCCTTTTTCTGGTTCCAAAAAGTAAGATAATATTATCCAGCAACTTTCACAATTCTTTACAAGAGCTACAAGCGTGAAACTTCCAGTCCTACTAGCTGTTTGGTTGAGCTATTCCATAACAGTAGTCATAAATTGTGCAATAGAAGTACAAATAATTCTTCTTGACTTCACAAAGACTGCTTACATTGTTAAGCAATACATACACCTTACAGGGATTACAACTCTGTAGAGGGTGGAATAATCAGAATTAAAAAATCAAATTAATCTATAGATCTTTAACTTTAGAAAGTAGCATTCATTAAAGAATGACTCATCAGTTCTTTCTTTAAGTCCACATTTACAGCTTGAGCTGAGTACTGCTATAATTAACTGGGAAAGCTTCCAAAACAAATATAAAGAAAGATCTAGACAAACATATTTTTATATTTTAACTAAAACTAATCTTTCTATTGGTCATGTCAATGCTGGAATGGAAGCCAAAGTTTTTATTAAAAATAGATATTTCACCAGCACGACTGTTATGAATTCTAAACTTTTGAGTAATTATTGAATCAGAACTTCTTGAACTTGTTCTCAAAGACACAAAATTAAAGTCTTGATGTCATGATTAGAGAGTAGTACATAACTATGGGATTTGTGTCACCTACTCTCTAGGCATGAACCATCTTTGAACAAAGTTCTTACCACTCATTACTTTACTCGTGTTTCATGTGGATATGAATGCCCTCACTTAGCCTGACAGCTCTCCATTTGGAGAGGAGCTGGAAGATGTGCACAAGAAATGCCTCGAAGAACCTCTCCTGGTTTATGAGAGGCCATGCTAATATTACCAGTCTCTGTTCTGCAGTACAAAATTACCGCAGATGCACAGTCCATGTGCAGACACTCTACTGACCTGCCTTTCTCTGTTTCTTCCCGTCCTCCGAAAGATGGGATTTGAGAGGCAAAGGCACTGTAAGTGTTGCAATCTGCCTGTTCACGTGCTGAGCAAAGGGGGAGTGAGCTCTGCAGAGGCCTGCAATCCTGCATCTGGATTGCATCTGATTGACCAGAGACTGTTGCTCTTCACAAGTTCCTTCTCTCCAGGGATGGTATTTTGGGGAATGAGGGGTTATTTACCTTCTTTCCGCCAGCTGGACCTGGAAAACATAAACGATTTTTTTTCCCCCCTTCAAAAGTTCTGGAATCTGCCATTTCAGGAAAAGTGCTTCACAGCTTTCATCACAAGGTTGGATCCTAAGCTACTAGGTTTTCAACTTTCTCAGCTTGAACTTTACAAGGAGCATAGTTTTTTTCTTGCGCTAACTCCTCTTCCCATTCCTCTGGCATCACGATTTAAAGGAAACTTTGAAAAAATTATCTTTGCCTAAAGTTGAAGGGAAAACAGTCTGTACTCCCGCTTGGAACAAAATTTATTCCCATGAAGGAAGCCATCAAGTAGCTTCTGGGATTTCTTTGCCAAAAGAAGGCATGACTGGGTGATTAGCTAACAAGAGGGGTGACAGATCTGTAGACAAAGGACTCACTTCAGACACAAAGTATGTGGAAGAAGTTGGCCTCCAAGATTTTTTTTTTTCTGCGTTGCTTTCCAGCTGAGAAATACCATGCCCTTCCCAGCATCAGCTTCCTTTTTGCCACACAGCATGAAGGTGAAACCTCTGTGCCAGCCTTCCATCATCTGTTGGCAACTCATGGATTGTGTTGACCTGGATGAGCAAGTCAATACAAATGCGTGCCTTGGCGCTTTGAAAGCTTTGCTTCTTGGTCCACTGCCTGCAAGCAGAGCCCATGTCACCGAGTCCCTGAGCAGGGAGCAGCAGCAGGGAGCAGCAGCAGCAGCAGCATCTGGGCACCTCGCAGCTGTGAGGATGGCCTGTGAGGGCAGCTGTGGGCTAGAATAGCAGCCCTCGGTTTCAACAGCCAGTACTTTTTCTTCCAAGAAATACATTTTGTTACTAAACTCTTGTCTAAAACCAGACAGCACTGATCCTAAAATCACAGGAATGCCTAGGCTTTTGCTGTTGCAGCCCAGGGGAGAGGAAGAAAGTGCTCCAGCCAGACCCTGGAGGTCGCTTTTTTGGAGGAGTCAGGAGGCCAGGGGTTTTTCTAGAGAGGGAAATTAACAGTTTGGGCAGGCCAGCCTGCAAGGGGGCACCAGGCAAGCCACTGCACAAGCCTCTGAAGTAGCTACCAAATGGGCTTTAGTTTGCCTGCCCTGATGTAATTTCTTGCCCTCTCTCATGATACTCGGTTACAGGATGGAGGAAACGAGACTTCCGCAGGCTCCGGAAAAAGTTTGTCAGATGTTACATTTATACAAGCTTACAAGTGCATAAAAGGATATTCATGTGCAAAGTCAACCCTGATGGAAGGAAATATGGATACTCCCTGGGAACACAGCAGGGAAGAAGGAGTATTTTCTTTTGTATGTTCCTTTTCTTCCTTCATATGTAAGCCTATCTGAGGTTTTCTGTATAGAATCTGAAGGAAAGAAAAAGAAACAAGTTTCCATCAGGACTGTGTTATGTGTTATGATGAACCTATCCTGTGGAGGATGTGGGTAAGATGCAATTCTGAGCATGCATCCACCGTGCAGCCACAGCTCTCTGTGATCCATGAGCAAAGCCTACTGTTAGGTATGTGCAAAACCTGGGAGAGAAAATGACTGGGAGAGTACCTGACTGCTTAAAGCTATGTAGCTTCCAAGGGGAAAATACCTGTTTGACAACCCTCTCAGTCAGTCTAATAAGGGGCAAAATCTCCCATTCCCAAAAATTCTAGACAAGAGAGCAGAACTCAGGTGGGAACTAGGAAGTTACTGCAAATGACTCAATAACAAAGATATGTGCCAACATACATATCATGGGAAGAAAACGAATGTCTCTGGGGCTTCCTTTACTCATCCTTGTATGCAGCCCTTAAGAGGAGAACAGTGGACATTTCGAGAGGGAAGGAGTCTTTATTTTATCTTGACATGGAAAAGAAAAACAAAACCAGATGATGTGATGCTGCAGCTTTGGACTCCTGTTTCACACTGCCTGGTGGGCACCTGAAGGCTCACCCCAAACAAGGTGGGAAGCACCCATCTAAGCTGCAGTGCAGCCACAGTCCTGCTCTGTCATAGCAGCACAGTTGGTCATGCCATATCCAACCCGTCTGTGAAATGCAAAAGAAATCACAACAGTAATTTGGATGCTCCATGGAACACCAGCCTGAGTGCAGAGATCCTGCTGAAAGTAATGTGGGTCTGAAAAGTGACAGTTGCTCTGTTTTTGTTTTCTACAAGTGGAAGGCTCCTGGATTTGCTAATCAGGCTGTTTCACTACCTAGTAAAATGTCAGTCCCTTGAATACAAATTTACAGCGTTCAAATTAAAAAAAAAAAGTCATGTTTCTCCTCCCATCTGCAGACTTCTCTTCATGGAGTTTTCAGACATTCTGCTGGAAAAAATGGTTAACTAACTGATTTTCCTCTCTAAATCCTCATGTACAAGGAAAAGGTGACAAACACTGAACACGACAAATCCAGAGAACGCAACCCTGTAAGGGCTGGCTCAGTGCCACTTGTCCCACAGTTTCCCTAAGCACTTTTGATTTCCATTTTTTTACACTCATTAAATAGCTGCTTCCTGCTGGATAGTTAAAATTTGCTTTTAAAAAACCAGAGAGAATTTGCAAGGGAGCAACTCACTCGATAGCCTGGTGGATCTGGTTTTCCTGTGTAAATGACCATAGTTCACATCTCCGCTCCCATAAAAATATTTTGTATATAAAAGGGAAGGACTGTACATGCAGGACCAGTGAAGAAACTATTCACTGTTCACTGTCTCTTCTATTAGTAGACTTTGATTGATGAGTAACACCTTCTCTTATCAATCCTCATACGAATCAAGTAGAGTAGGATCTGGAAGCAGCCTTTCCTAGACCTCCAGAAAAGCCCTGCCCAACAGCCATGCTCTCACCCTCCTGGTCACACCAACAACCCTGTGTTGCCTTTCTTTGACAGATGAACCAGACAGGTGGGAGTACCAGGAATTTCTCTCTGCTGGTGCCCCTGAGGAGGTAGATCATGCAGGAGAGCTCTGGTGGTGGGAAACATCCCTCGTGCCCCAGGGATTTCACATGGTCTGCTTGCCCATAAGGGGATGTATAAAACCATTCTCCAGAAACAATCATAGCTCTTTGATTTCTTTGGCAGCATTCAGAACACCAGAGGGACAACTGCAAGCCAAGGTAAACTGTATCAGCTTAGAACTGGCACCATGGTGAGCTGATCTGCAGATGTGTCAGAGTCAAGTCTCCTGCTAAATCTGTACATTTCAGATGCACATTCTCATTCCCAGATGTTGTCCCTTTCATCCTAGCTCCCTTCTCACTCCTCCTGTCCATTGCCCCAGGCAAGCAGAACAGGAGGTGATTGCACATACCTGGTAGATGGGTCAATCCAACAGTTCTCTTCTTTCATCTAATGCACGAAACAACATTTCAGACATCACTTGTGCTTTGGAGTTAATCTTCCATGCCTACAAAGTAGGAGCTAGCCCCAGGGTTTTCTCAACATCAAATGTGGTGTTTATGTGATTTGGGGGAATGTTTGACAGAGTAGGAGGTGTTCACATAAATAATACAGGCCAGCCAGAATGTCAATGGGGAAATGCTCACTCAATGCAAATTGGCAAAGATGGCAACATCCCCTCGAGAAGATTCAGAAAATTACATTGAGGCAAAAAGTTGATCTTCTTTCCATTCACTAGGGACTAAGTGCTACAGTGACACTTTTTTTCTTAATTTTTTTTAAAAGCAAGACTTCTTGATATTTCCTAGATCAATATTACATACTGCTATTAACAAGGTCTTGTGGAACTTTGTCCCTGAAGGAGCTATCCCGAAAGTCTGCAACTCAAAGGGACAGACTAGCCCTTAGGCAATGGTGAAGACAGAAGTGGCCTAATCGTCTAAGACGTGAACCCTGCTCCTCCAGAGGGAAGACAGATACACCGAGACTGGAATAAATGAGGAGATGGGAGGTGTGAGAGGCTCTGACAAGAACGTGGTCTTCAAATGAGCATGAGTTCATTTCACAGCACAAATTGCTCTCCAGTGCTTCACTTTGCTTTCCATAGCAGAGGTGAGCAGTTATGCAATGATGTAAGGAATTTTAGCAGGATTAAGTAATTTTTTTTTCTGAGTAGAGAGAGTAATCTTTGATCCTTCCCTCTGCAGAAAGGATCGGTACAAGCATGGTGAGCATGTGGAGTAGCATGAATGGCTTACATTGCTGCCAGGCAATACATCAGCCAAGAGACCAACCTCCTGAGAAGTTAAACACTTGATTTCTGCAGGTCTATGCTTTGCCACTAGAACTGTCATAATCATTTTTTTTTTGCTTCAACTCACAAAACCAGGAGACTTTTTAGCATTTTCTTTCCTGCTCATTTTCCTTCTTCTTCTTTCTGAGGGGTCTTTGTTTGTCTCACACAATTGCAATGTTGTTAAGGCCAGACCAAAGCAGAGCAAATCAATCATTTCTCCATTTTTAATGAGATGATCAAAGAAAGAATGAACATACACAATCAAAGCAAAGTGGATGCTCAGAGGTTTCAACAAGACAGACTCTTGTTTGGGAATAGAAACCACTATTTTATGATGCAGTTACTTATTTTCCAGGAATCTGACATAAAGTATATTGAAGAAAATACCTCTCCTAACAGTCTGACTACCACAGGGAATTTCAGCAGCTACATTAAAAAAAAAAAACAAAACTATAGTATTGATCCAAAAAATAGCTTAAAGTGGCAATGATAAAAAATTACAAAAGAATCTTTGTTCTAAGACAATTCACTCAAATGAAGTTTAGACTATAAAGATCTTGCCAATGGAGAAAGATCGAAGAGAATTAGAATTAAATTCATAGCATTGGCTACAATATCTATGTGTAAAACACAGCAAATTAGATATGGTTTGTTCTCCTTTTATTTTTAATCCAGAGAAAGAGGAGGAGATCTGACTCCTAGGCCTATCCACTCTCTGCTATTACTCCTGGCATATGGGTATTGCAGCACACTGGTGTGGGAGCTTAGTGGGGAACCTGGGACAGTGGTAATGGGGGCTTCTCTTTGGTTGTAATCCAGCCAGGCAGTCCATGCTCAGCAACACTACACTGCAGGGCTGCAGCAGCTCAGCCAGGCTCTGGGCAAGTATTTGGCAGTTCTTCCTCAGTTTCTTTGTTCTCAGTGCCAGGCTGGGGGAGGGGTTTGGTCAGAAAGGACTTTCTGGCCCTAGAAAGCCAGAAAACCTTGAGGTGTTGAAGATGCCTGCACAGTAAACACCTGCACTGAAGTAACATTTGCAAGCCTAACTTAAGATGTAGGTCTGGTTGGACTTTGCTACAAGATGGTCAGGTCTTTAGTTGCCCACTGTCCAAATGTAGGCTGTCAGATTTTACGTCAGATTTTGAAGGTAGGCTCTTCTCACAGTCAAAGGTGTTCTTTGCATTTTTAGCCCTTGTCAGTGTACCAAGCCATAACACAGCCTGAGCTCTTCTATTAATTCACTGTGGTATAATTTTTCCCTTAGAGTATCAAACCACAAAAACAGCTTATAGGGTATCTTGGTGAAGTTATTCCCATTTATCCAAACGCAGTAACTACCCAGTGAAATGAAGAGCAAACAAGGATCAGTGGTTTGCTGCTCTTCCTAGGTTACAGATTACCCTGTATGATTAACTATTTACGTATCAGATGAGAGTTGTTTTTTTTTTTCATCGTGATCTAATTGTTTACAAACATTTTCTGGGGATAGGCAGAAATTTTCAGGGGCAGCAATAATTTTTAATACTCTTGTGGCTTTCAGTCAAAATCATTGTGCACAGTGGGATATCTTGTTTCATGCTGTCGAGTAATTTCAAAACTTTGTGAAATATCACTCACAGACTTTCTTCTGAACCATGCAAACCATGCAAATCATGTTTCTTGATCTAGTCCTGATTATTCATAAAGCAGAAAGCCCCCACAGTTTCAGTGATGCTGGTTTGCAAAACTACCACTTTGAGGAAGGTCATTCAGAGAGTTTTGTTCTAAAGAAGACGTGGTTTGACCTTTTTGAGCTCATCTATAATATTTCAAAGCAGCCACAGAATGAGTAAAGGATTTATAGCACACACTGTCTCAAGGTTAGTCATAGGGCAATGGTAAGCGGAGAGAAGCACTGCAGTGTAGTGCAGGCAAGGCTGTAATCACTGGAAGTATTGAAGAATGTATTAAGAAGATATAATTCAATAACAGAATAAAATATTTTTATAAAGGTAGTTGTTCTTATCCTGGAGCAGAAAGAATCAGGCAAGCTACTGGATTGCCTTTCAACCCTGTGCTACTCTGATTTTTATTGCAACCCTCAATGGGTTTTCCTCAATTATTTTTTCCCAGCTAGAGCTGTACAAAGTATTTGCTAAGAAACATAAAACTCACAATTATCAAGTTGTATGGTCAGTAATAAAGCTGTAAAAGTTCACTTTCTAAAAATGAACAGATGGGTTTTATTCCAGAGGATTAGATATAACCAAGAAAGTGTACTCAACTTGCAGAAAAAGGCCAGAAGAAATCCTCAAGCAGTTACTAGGCAAAATGGCATTAAAAGCATAATCAATCTTTCTGTCGTATATAGTAAATTAGAGAAAAACTGTAACTCTCTAAAAATCAATTGGTATTTTTCCTGTGGTCACCCTTGGCCAGTGATGATGGCAGAATTTATATGGACTTTCAACAGCAATTGTTAAAGTATAAGATTAGGTGTCTTTACTTTTTTAACGTAATGGGGTATCCTGTGTATTCCCACTGAGATTTATAAAGGAAACAAAGGATTAAACCAGAATCACAATTTAGATAGCATGGGACTACACCTGAAGAATAGGTTCCAATATTCAATTACCATGCATGGCCTTTGTGCATCACTGAAAACTTGCTATATTAAAGAAACATGTTTAATGAATAAAGCTCAGTTACTAATTTACTCTCATAGGAAGTTTTGGAGTTTTGCTACTTGATATTGATATTGGACATGTCTGAGTAGGAAGGAAACATTTGAGTCAGAAAAAAAGAAGCTGAGAGAAGCACAGTCAGATCTGGATTACTTGAACAATCTATGCTGTGCTAATTTGTTATTCTTTGCAGCTGGGCTATAATTCATACAAATATGGATTCCACTCTGTTGCAAGGAGTCAAATGCTTAAAAATGTGACAAAAAAATCAAATTGCTCAAGTGTTTTTCCCAAACAAGCATATTCCCTCTTAGTTCAGATATTATATCCTTTCTCCACTGTGTAAGCAACTCTCAGACTTAACCTATTTCTCTGAATTCCCTTTTATAAATCCCTCTACCTCACAGAATCCTGAATCCAAAGTCTCAGGTAGCTTCCTGGATTTTTCTATCAGTATATGAACCTTGTGTTTAAAATTTTTGCAAAACTGATAATAAATCCACCTCACAGAAAAGTTCAGGAAAAAATGGTCACTCCCTCCTGCAGGGGGAGGTCCGCATGGAATGCAGATTTCATCTTCCTATCAACTCAGACATTGCAGGAGCCATGGCCTTCCAACAATGTTCTCAATACAGCTTTAAGGATGTCCCACACCTTTGTCCTTCTTTTCCTCCTACTTGGTTGTCAAAATTCATTTTTCTTAAAACTTGTCTGTTAAAGCACAGTTTCTTCTTCTTGAATGTTCTTTGACAATATTCTATTTGAGGAATAAGTGCAGGTTGCAAACCAGTTCAAATTAAAAGGCTGCATATGCAGCAAAGAAAAAAATAAACAAAAACCACAAAATCGAACTATCAAGTAACAAAAAACTTAAGATGTTGAGAGGAGTCTACCCAGAATGCTTACTGCCCTATATGCAGCAGTATAGATAAATCTTAGAAGACGAATAGCTTACAAGCAGCAGCAGATTGAAGTACACATTGCACAGGGACAGACAAACCAGTGGAAGCCACATCTGGATTAGTCACATCTGGATTTCAATAGCCAGAGTTGCTCCACAGTAGAAGTCACCTTAGCAGAACTTTTATTTCTCACTCTACACCTAAAATTATCTATATCAAACTTTCGACTATGCTGGAAATATTTGAAAATATATTAATTTTTTTGGTCACAGCTCAGGAATGCCTCTGCATTCTGGAAGAAAATTAACAACTCTGTTTTTATTTGGGTTTCCGCTCCCCTCTGCCCCAAGGGTGAGTTATGGCCAAAAAAGAGCTTGCTCATGGCTCTGCATGCAGACTGTCTTAATAGAGAGGGAGCAAGTAACTGTTGTAAAGCAAGATTTTGGGATGCATAAATGAAATCTGAAAAAGGTAATGTACCCACACTGGGGCTAGCTGCAAGGAGTGGGGCTTAGTGGTAAAAAATGAGGTTATAAGCTTCTCTTATTTATTTGCTTGCACAAGTGATCGATTCGTATTTCATGGAGTTTTAATTTTCCATGTGTAGGAGTCCAACTTAGCAATGAAACAACACATTTCGGAGCCATAAATAGGGTTTTTCCTTTGCTATAGAGGGTCAATTCTAGGTGCTGCATAAATGTAATTCTAAAACATTTTGTTGTTTTATATAATTGCTTTCTCCAAAATCATATCAGTGCTGCTACATTTCATCAGAGTGAGCATATTTTCTAGCGGTTTTTTAAACATCCTATTATTGGGAAAGTGGAGTGACAAGAGAGAAATGTTTTGTTAAGAGACATAACAATACTGCACCAGATGACTGGTCCAGGCACAAACAAAAATGGGAAATGTCTCTTGCATCACAGATTTAATCTAATAAACCCATCCCTGTGTTTACATACTAGATACTGTAAGTGGATTCTGGTCAGATTGCTGTTTCCTGCTGCAGGAACACTCACACCTGGGTGTTGGGAACCGCATGCACAAGGCTGACTCTCCTCTGTGTCAAAGCCCCCTCTGCTGGACCAGCCTGACATGGACACAGTACAACATAAGACCAGCAGATCATCCCACCTCCTCCCCAAAAATGGACAAGTCGGCGAAGCAATCCTCTGTCAGCTGTCCCTTCCATAGGGAGTCCTTTTCCCAACTGATGCAATGTGAGTCACAGAAGTGGTTTTCTAAAACACAGCATGCTTTGATGAACACATACCTTATCTCTCCCACACATGAGGTGGGCAGAAGGCCTTTTCTCCAAAGTATGGAGGACTCCCGAGCTTCAGGCTGTTTCCTCATGTCCCTCCAAGGAAGTTCTTATATAGTGGAGGGAGATGCCATTCCCCAAGAAATGTCTTGTGCTTCCAATCCTTTCATCTTTGTGTTGATGGTCCTCCTGCCGCTGAGGAATGTCTAAACGGGGCGAGAAGTCAGGAAGTTGGAGAATAAAACCAAAGTGTCCCAGTGAGTTTAGCCAGCTACTCTGACACCTTGAAATCACTCAGCAGCAGAGAAGTCATGGAGTAAAAGTAAAGATTATTATTTTCCTAAACATGAAGTTAAAGAGTCATTTACTCACTTCAAAGAGAGCTACAGAGAAATAAATCCATACCTCTCCAGCTTCCTTACTTTGATTTGCTACCTGTTGTGTATGTCCTCTTCACTCAAGACCTGCTGAAGACAAAGCAACTTCACAACTACCTTTGATATGTTCTCATGACTATTTGATGTTTTAGACAAGCTCCATCATTTCGAGCTGTCTTCTTTCAGCTGGATCTTGACTTTAACACTTCTCCTTACCGGTGTCACACCCACTATCTAAGCTGCACCCAGGGATGATGATCCCTTGTCCAGGTGCTCAGTAATGCATTAGGACACCAGTTAATATGGCTTTTTTCAATGGACTGCTTCCAACAGCAGGAATAACTTTTAACATTCAGGAAGTGGAAGAGCTGTGGGTGCTTGCTGGATGAAACTAGATGCTGTTAGTACCTGAGTTCACAGTAAACCAAGTTATGCTGTACTGGTAGTTTGAATTTTCCTGCCAGGCGCTTTTGCTTAAGCAGTAAACAATGGCACAAATCTGTGGGTTCAACATCTAGGCTGTCCATAACAAAGTCATTTATACAACCTATGTGGGGTTCTGTCTGGTGAGAGGGGTTTCGAGTTTCAGAACTAACAAAATGGATTATCTTCACCATGCAGTGTTTTATAACACATGCTGAAAATGACATTAAACACAAGCCTGTAAGTGAGAGGCAGTGATGCAGCCACTCACTCTGCCTTGATGGAGACTAAACATGACAGCAACTCAAATAAACACAGGGACTATCATTAGTTTGCAATAAATCTCTCTTACACGTGGCTTGCTAGAGCTGTATGACAGTATCCACAGAGACAAAAGAGAAAGTATTCCTAGTGAGCAAAGGGAAGAACTGGAGGGGAAAGGTCCACAAACCCTTGAAGACTGAGACTAAAAAGCAGCTGAAACACATGACTGAGGAGAAAGGAGCCCTGTAATTTTGTGAGGACTTAAGTGAAAAGCATGAGGCAAGATATTCGAGGAAAGGCTTACAATTATGTTTTTGCAAATGGAGTAATTAGTAGAGCAACAAATTTAACCTACGTTTTCAGTGCAGGTGAAAATGGCAGAGAGCCATTGAGATCTGGGAGAAAAGAAACACATTAGTATGGAAGAGGTAGCATGGTTTCATGGAAGAGCATCACAGGGTTGGAGAATGAGCAGTCCGTAAAGCTGTCCAAACTATTCACTGTGAAACATCACACCTGGAAAGCAAAGAAAACAAGTAATGTTCCTTTTTGGGGGGGAAACACATTGTAAATTAGTATATTAATCTCAGCCCTCAAATTACTTACTTTCTGGAATTTTCTGGAATGGGAAAACTGTGACATAATGAGACTCAACTTTCTACCTCAAATATGCTTCTGTCATAGTACTTTCTCTTCCTGATTCCATCACCTGTAAAATGAGAATAATAGTACTACCCTGCTCTATCAGACTTCCTCAGAAATAAATGCTCTGCTTTTGCAAGGGCTCAAGTACAGTGGTGTTCTGAAAAGGATGAACACAGAGCAGTCTTAGCAGACCTTCTGCTCAAAACATGAACATCCTACCCCTGTGAACAAAACAAGAGGCAGTGTTTGCTGCTTTGCTGACGTAGTCATGGTCTCTCCCTGATGATCAATCTTCAAACGCATGTGGAAATCAAACAGATCAGTAAAACTCATTTCAAAGTGTATTTTTAAAATTCACCAACTTTTTGACCAAAAAAAATCACAAATCTTGATCAGCAGTATTAGCTAACACAACATTTCCAAAGTTTCCTCTTTAAATTTTTTGAAACAGCAGACAAAAGAAAAATCTGACAGAAGAGGGTAAGAGGGTATGACCAAAGCTTTCACAACACATCTCCTTGACATCCAGAGGATTTGCTGAGGTCTGAAACAGTGCAGTTAACTTTACCCTTTTGTCATCTCCTTCTCCCTATGCCCTCCACAAATTTGTCTCTTTCAAACCTTCCAAGCAATTTTGTGCTTGGACCAAGGCTGTGTTAAAGGGATCTCATCCCTAGTCATTATCTCAATTCAGCCGTGTGGAAATAGATCTTTTTTATTTCTGAGCTTTCACCTACTTGAAGTTTAAACCTCACAGTTACGGCTCTATGTAATTTTTGATAAGTTCAAATTTTCTCTTTCATCCACAATTGGAGCTGGAAAAACTGATTCTCAACAAATAACACGTCCCATGACGTAAGAGTCTCTTTCCAGCTGCAGAATATCTGAGACCAACGGTAATTTTCTCAAAAGTATTTCGTTTTCTACTACCGCCAAAAGAATAATTTTGTTCTGTTAAAGTCTAGTTGCAAACACCATTCTGCAAACATCTCTGCAACTGTTTAGTTTACCAATTATTTCAATAAGTACATTTATAATTATCTACCAACTCAGTTTGTAAAGAAATACTTAATGTTCCAGACTGAGGTTTACTCAGCTATTATTGGCCATGACTGGGACTGGTTCCAGCCCTTGGCTGAGAGAGCAAAAATAACTGTAGCTTATACACATTTCTGTTTCACTGAATGCTTTTGTGCTCAGAGCTTGAATGTAACTCCTCCCAGATATTCCAGATAAAGTTTTTTTACCAGAGAACAGACAAAACCATGCATAAAGTAGCTGCCAAAATTCATTTGAATGTTAATTCATAGCAAACATATTTTTGCAATACCAACTTTCAAGCCTGTACACCCTCAGCCAGCAACAAGGACTCCCATTGATGGTGCTAAGGGCAAAAGCTTTATGATTAAATGACAGTGTTTATAGCACCCTGCTTCAGAGAGAATAGGAAGGCTTGTTACCAGGTTCATAAATCCAGGTGTAAAGATTAACCCAACCATCCTAGCCTATATGTCATTAGTGAATATATATGTTTTTAGAACATGGTAAGTAACAACATTAGTGTTTACTGTTACATGCTGAATGCAGATTGGAGTCATCCTTTCCCTTTATATTGCCGGATATAGATTAGATCCTGAAAACTTACCAGCATTCTACTTCAATATAGCTTTTATTCTTCTGAATCAGGTTGAACAGTTCCTGAATTCCTGATTACATCGAGTAGTGAGCAAAACTAACACATGAAGAAACCAGCTCTCTGTGTTAGCTTGCTACAGACTTTGCCTTCTCACTTATCTGAAATGACAGCCCCTCTGGAAATACACTCATAACTGTCCTTCATTTAAATGCTACAAATTCTTTTCTTTAAAAGGACCTTTTTTAAACAGAAGACTAAACAACTTTCATATCCTAATTTAATCCATGTAAAACCTCACATCTGAAATGGTTGGACAATAAGACGAAAGGAGATACTAACACTGAGTACAAATGCCCAAAAACCAAACTTCAGCACACAATTATCTTACAAATAAAAACTACATGACATGCTTCCAATGGAGTTTAGAGTCCAACTCTTGATCTCTCTGCAAGATACTCAGTCTGAAAACCAGGGACACTGAACCCCTTGGCAATTTAAAAAGCTAGTTTTATCAGAGTTACAGTTAACTCCTGGTTGTTCGTGGACACATTAGCCAGATTGCAGCTCAGTTGGGTCCTGTTTTCCCAAAAAAAATTTTTGGCCCAGAATGAATCTTCAAATTTTCCTGCAGGAAAAAGAATTTCTTTCTTAACTATACTCTCCAAATTCCCTTTTCTTTCTCCAGTTATATATGTCTGTACAGAAAATAAATCAGTCCTTTATCTCTTCACTTTCATGCCTATCACATAAAAATAATAGTTCAAGTTTCTATTCCTCTTGTGCACATTTTATCAAACTTCTTCCCAATTGATAGTTTGGGGAGAATAAAAAGCAAAGCAATTTGCTGTAGATACTTCCCTTCCCACAAAGGCAAAAAATCTGCACAAATTCCCTAACATATTCAAGGCTGTTGCTCTGCATCATTTCTAATATATAGTCATTACTGTCAAATTCTCCCAACATGTCCCCAAAAGGTTTGCTATGAGCTTTGGGAGAAACAAGGAACAGGTTTTTAAGTGTCTACAAATTAGTTCACTTCTCTGTTTAATGGCACTGTCTGGCAGCAGTACAGGTTGGGCTTTTAGTAGTATCTTGTTTTACAGTGTCAAACTTGCACTTACAGGTTTGCAACTTGTGCTTGTGCATTTTGACATGATAGTTGCCAATAAGAGGAATTGGGAAAAATGAAAGAGAAAATAAGGGAGGAAACTGTGTGCAAAGCCAAATGGGAAACTCACCTGAGATGCCACAACCTTTATAGTTATCTATCCATCTGCTGCCTCAGAACAATGTTGCTCGTGGTTGAGCTTTGTACTAGGATGTAGAAAAGAAATAGACACCCTCTCAATAACAGTGGTTTACAAATTATTTTCTTTCTGATTCACCAAGGTCATGGAAAACCACCCGCTCAAGAAAGTCTGTACCATTCCCTTGCCAGGCAGTTTCCCACAGGCTGTGATCCTGCCATTATACCCCTATGAGATCTCTTGAACTTCCTCAGATATGCTTTGAGAAGTTGAAAAGAGTCAGAGACCAGAAGGACTCCACTTGAATTCAGGGGCTGATGCTGAACTCCCTGACTTTGCTTGTGCTCTCTGACACACATGCCCCTGGCATGGTCCAGGGATCGTGTTGCCCTGATGATTCATGCAGGAACCTGGTGGAGGCTGTCACAGCTCCTTTCTCTTGTGCACTTAGGTTTCCATCACTTGGAAACCAGGTGCCAGCAGTAGAGATACCTTCAGGTCTCATTTAGCAATGGTGACAGGTTTGGCCAAGGCAAGAAGGTGACCTGGGAGGTGGGAATTGATTCCAGTTTAGACAAAAATCCTGGTATCATGGGTTACCATTTTCTACTGTGTAAATTTGTGGAAGCTCCCACACAACCAGAAATCACTGAAAGCGGTGAAAAAGTGCACCAGGAAACCTGCAGAAGCAGCAAGATCTTTAAAAGTGTTTGACGTTTTAGCTTTAGATGTGAGAACACTGAGGACAAGGAGAGAAGGACAGAGGAGGGTTCATGCTGACACCATCCCTGAAGGTGCTGCTGAACCACAAGTATCAGAAGCCACCCAGCTTTATTAAATGCAGCCACAGAGGAGAGTGTGTTGCACAGGTGGATGTAAGTGCCTTTCTACACTCACAAAAATTACTCTCTCTGCATGCTTCACGTGCACTGTTCATAAATACATAGAATGTTTGTCTCCAGCCAGGATTCATTAAGATAGGTGAAGCTTTTCAGAGTTTAAATGAAAGTGTTTTCTCTATAAATATGGCCAATAGTATTATACACTGAGCTATCATTCCTTCAAGAAACACAACTAAAATACATTTAGTGAAGTAGAAAGGTTTCTAGGGGGTCTGTATACTTCCAGGAATTTCAGAAGGGCTCAGAGAGCAAAAGCTATGAGATGACTCTGCTGCATTAATGTAAGTCCTATTCCATTAATTTTGGTCTCACGTTCATTGGGCAAATTATATAACTTTTCCAAGACAGGGCTGAACATGTAACCCAAAATTTTACTTTCTGAATTTTAACAAGAACAGTCCCTTTTGACAGAAGCCCTTTATAAATGCACACTAAAGAAAACAGCAACCAGTAAATTAAAAAGGACTGTTAGACATCTCGTAGTAATAATTAGCATTTTATGTCTCTTCATATGTTCAAAGCAACATGTAGAAATTACCCAATTAATCCAAGCTCCTTCGGATTCTCTTGCTCCACTGTACTGAGCATCTCCATGCCTGCCTGTATGGCTCAGCAGCCTCTTCCAGGAAGAACATGAATGGTACAACCTCGAGTATGCTGCCCAGCTGCCTTGAGTCCACCTGACCACCCATGGTATTCCACTGAGCCACAGACCACCTTTCCTAGCAAGTTTTTCCAAGCACAGTCACCTACCAGAAGCTGCCCCTCTCTGGGCTGCAAAACAGATCTGTAGCAAAGACCAACAACATCTTGCAGGACCCAGAGAAAGGGCAAACCCTTGTCTGAGCCTCAGACTGAATGCCTAGGGCAGGATGGGGCTGTGTGTCCCCCAGTGCCCTAACCCCAGCTGACTGATGAGGATGCCCCTGAAAGCCAAAATTGGAAGGTGCCTTCATGAGCTCAAAATGCTGGAGGAACTCCTGGTTCCCTCCAAGTTGCCCAGGGCCTCCCTGGGGGATGGAAGACCTTTGAACCTGCAGTAAGGCATGATTCAAAACTCAGACCCTCTGAGACCACCCACAGTCTCCCCAAAACTTTTGCCACTCTCACCTACCACTAAACATGAAGTTTCTTTTCCTAATGGAAAATACAATGATAAAGAGGTTAAGCCAAACAAAGCTCAAGTGTCACCTACTCCTCTGTGGAGAGGATACAAGTTTCTCCCCTCTCTCATCAAACAGACATCTTTGGACAGCTCAGTGGGTTAATGCACATGACTGAACCACAGGGACAGTCCACATGGGGAAAGGGAAAGCAAAAGCTTTTAGCCTAAACCATGGCAAAGGAGATTTTTCCTGCAAATGAAAACTTATGAATGTGTCCCACGGTCTTTCCTTGGTACCTTATTTCACTGCCAAATGGGCATCAGTTTGAAGCACTGCACAAAATATTGGTGCAAGTCAATCCTCTCTGGTTGTATCTCTGCATCAAATACACACACAGGGCTACAGAGATTTTTTTCTTTTCAATAGAAATTATTTCAATAACCAAATTGATATCCCATCAAGATCAAGGGCCAAACTACCTTTGATATTAACAGGATCAAGCCTTCATGACATGGTATGTGTTAATCTGTGATAAAGGTGTATGTTTTAACGAAGAGATCAGCTAATGCAGTAACAGCTTATCTCACCTCTCTAAAGTTTCCTTAAATATGGGTCCCCAGATCCCAATTTTGTGTGTTTTCACACTAGAGCACTCTGCTATTTCACCTCCCCCTGCTTTGATCTTCTGACTGTCAATGTAGTATAGTACTGTGAGGTTTTGGTGTGGGGGTTTGACAGTGTTTGGGTTTTTTAATTAAATCTAAATAAACTTTAACTGTATTACAATCTATGAATGTCTAGAAAAGGTATTTAAATATCCTTGCTCATAAACAACTGAAGCTGCACTAAATTCAGACCTCGAGATTAAATCCTGAAAGATTCCAGGGACAGTTTCAGTTCTGAGTGGCTCCATGACCTGTCCTGCAGAGCAGATTCCAAACTCAGAGGTACAGTTTCTGCATGCCCCAGTACACTACTTGCCAACAGCACCCCAAATACCCTGAACGCACTATTTAAGAAGTGAGCCAAATCCTCAAGTAAGTTCAATGATGTGGTTTCCCAATCACAGAGGGATCACGTTGTGTCCCTTGGACCACCTCCAGAAGAAATGAGCCTAAGTGAGTTACACCAACCCCTCTTGAACAGGTAGACTGAAGATAAATGTGCACACATTTTAAATATTTTAACTGTTTTTTACTTACTAAAAATTGTTTTCAAATTAGTGTTTATGCAAACAGTTTTATATCCCCTGCTCTATCCTTTTTTCTCAAACCAACAGGACAGAACTTCAAATACAAGAAAGAAGTCTCATTTTTTTCTTGCTTGTGGCAGAGCTACATTGTTGTACTCTTTTTACAATTCACTCTTTACATTTTCCTTTCCTGAGAGTGATTTTTCTGAATGTACAAGTATATAGTCTGGCTGTTTAGAGGAACAAAATCTTAGAATCATAGAATATACTGAGTTGGAATAAATTTTTGCCTTTCTCTCTTTTTTTTCCTGTTCTGTCTTCTCAATAGACCAACCAAAACCCCTCAGCTTAAGATTCTGAACCTGCCTGCAGCACCTCTGAAGAAACTGCTGTCAGCACATAGAGTTGAACACCCACATAAACCTCTCCAAGGGGACTGAGCCCTCTTGGACTCCTGGTCTTCTGCGGTTCAGCCTGGCATTGACCGTAGGAGGGAAGGCGAGTGATGGATGGAGGCTGACAGGAGCATCCCTCACTCTCCTGAGGGCTGAGCACCAGTTTCAGCACTACTGTGCATAAGGCCCTTGGAGAGCTGTTGCTAGCAGCAAGGAGTCTCCCTGCTGAACCATGCTCAGATCTCAACAGGGCCTCACATGTAATACTAGAAAGTGCTTGTCAGCCCTCTCCTTGCTCAAAGCATTTCATGCCTCACACTTTCCTTCAGGATGTTTCTTATTCCTTGTCACTGGTGGGAGGTGCAGACACATAATTTCAAGAGACTATTTACCAGACACCATGAGGCAATCTAGAGGAAAATAATGAAAAATTGATTTTTGTAGCTCAAAAGCAGGTCTGTGCAACTAAAGCCTGACAGTAGATTTGCCTGCTAAAGGAGGTAAGAGCCCTTCATTGCAAATGTACATGCAATGTGACATTGTGTTCATCCATGGTTTTCCTCCCATACACTCCTTTCAGTTGCCACAGATCTTTGCAAAGCAGAAAGGAGACAGATCAGACCTGCAGGTACCATCCTGGAGTAACAGGTCCAAACCTGGTTAACAGGACTCACCCATTTACAGCAGTTCTACACCAGCACAGGGAAATTCACCCTGCCTCTGGCTGCATTTCATATGATCTGTAGATACACATCATATGAAATTAACCGTGCTTATAAGACCTTCATATTCATTACTCAGTGATATATAAAATATATTTTTTTATCTATTAAAACTTCACTATCTGCAAATATTCCCCAGGGTACAATAGATAGTGAGTCAGCAGACACAGATTTAATTATCAGTTTTTACTGTAAGATGATGATGTTTATTGATATCACTATCAGACAGACACTGAAATGAAGCAGATGCTAATCTGAGGTTAAGCTCCAGGAGGCGCCTAGCAGTCTGACCAAAGGGACTGATGTTCATCAGATAATAAAAGAGGAGACCGACCTCCCTTCTTCCCTCCCTCCCTCCCTCCCTCCAGAGGCCTGCACAGAACTCACAGATGTACAGCCTTGTTTTGCAAATTCCTCCTTGCACCATTTCCAACCCCCTCCAACACGCAGCTTGCCCCTTACTGCAGAGCTTTCAGTCAGCTCTACAGATGGTTTAACCCAGCATCCTATTTTGCTTACATAAGAACTTTATGGTTGGCTTTGGTTTATTTTTCACCAGTATGTTCTAAAGGGTGATGCCAGAGATGCTGAAAACAGAAGTGAAGTGGTCACAAAGCTTCTGTGACATCACAGTTGTGAGCAGAAGGTCTGTCACCGATTCCCATCACAGCAATGTCTGCCCTAATTAAATCCACAGCAAGGTAAAACACCGCTCTCACGTTCAAACGGTACAGTGTAATGGAAAAGGACCCTCTGTGGGGAAGGACAGAAAGACAAAGTAACAGCATCTTTATATGTGTCTCAGAATGCCATCACTTCCTAGTGAGATCAATAATGTGACAGCCTATATAATAATAAAAAACATGTTGGCATCTGACACGTACAAAAATATATTAATGTTTAACATTAGAACTTGCAAAATTACTAGTGAGCTGGTGCAAATGATCATTTCATAGGTACACTGTGTGCACCATTTCAGTGGTACTCTTCTCTCCTAACAAGAACATGCCTGTCAGATTCAGTGGGAGATAAATGGAAGAAAACCCCCATATGATCTCTTTTCTGCACAGACACTAGTGCTGCATCCTACAGCAACACCACACTTCTTATTATTACCATGTGTGGATAAGCAAGGGCATTATTAAGCCGTACCATGCACTTAGATCCTTCTTTCAGCCCACCAAAGGTGTGGTCCAGCCTCATGGCCAGCCTGCCACTCCAGCTGGGTGATCTTCCTCTGGCCCTGGCTTGGGCAGACATGGGCAAGTCTCTGGGCACAGGATTGCATGGCATGGCACAAACAGGCTTTGCACAAGAGACAAGAGACACAGAAATTAAGCATCACATTGACCAACATCAAAGAGCAGTTAAGTGGTGAACCTGGAACCAGAACAGAAATTTGCTAGATTATACTGATTCATGCAGTCCCTCAGGTCATATTTGTTCTGTTAAGGTCAAAGCCAGAGTCTGACAGAATGTGAAGATCCTCTTCTTGAGGTCCTGCTCTTACCACCACCGCAGCTTGATACCTGGATGCAGGACCTTCAAAAAGCTGACACTGGTATATGTTTAAGGCAATGTAAAAAGGTTACTTTAAATTACTAGGAAGAGAGATTTAATAACCCTGGAGATTGGCAGAGTTAATGAGCTGGGGGAGCAATGGTCCTTTTTTTTCAATTAAAAAAGGAAAAATAAGGAGACAGACCAACCTTTGGAATTCTAACACAGGAGAAAAGATCATTTGCAAAAGAATCACAGTCAATCTCTGTGCCTAGGTGAAAGGAATTTGTGGTTTCATTTCAGGCCCTTTTGGACTGTTTTTCATGCCAAAATTACATGTTTGCTATACTTTGTCGCTCTTCCAAGATTTACTGAAACAAAGGAAACATTTGAATGAGATTTGAGACAACTTCTTTCTCACCTGTCAGGAAGGTAATCCCCAACCTTCAGATAAATGCGGGCATGTGGTTTCCAGTATTCTCACTTCATATGTCTTCACAAACACCAAATAGATCTAAAGTAAAAGGACAGGGCTTTTCCTCCATAGATGAAACGTTACAGTGATGGACCTTGCCCAGGATGATTCAGACTTTCTTCCATGTAATGCCTTCATTTGCACTCCCTAGAGAAATACAGACTCCCTGGCACAGAAATTAAGAGAAAGATTGAAGATACCAACCCATTCCAGCACTGCTCATCTCAGGCATATCAGCAGTAACTGGATATGCCTAATGTAGGAATTGATCTCTACAGGTGAACCTCTCCAACATTTAAGTACAGAGTTACATTCATTGTAGGTCTGAAATGAGGTAGACATTTCATTGTATTTGTGCTGTGACTCTCACTCCTAAAGAAAAAATTATTTAATGTTTTGTGTCAGCTCTCTTCCTCCAGTATTTAGGAGTAAGCACTATAGAATAATTATTATAGCTCTAACATCTGCTGCTTATGTGAAAATTTGTGGGTTTGAAAACTGCCTTCATGCACTTTTGTACTGGATTTGGGGAAATATCAATGAAAGCAGAGGGAATTACTTCAGCAAGACAGCAAAAAAGGGTGGACATAGAAAGCCACATTTGTGCCACACCACGCCTCCAGCACCAATTAAATGAACGTTTAGTCTGTGTATATGCATTCACATGAGGAATTTTTACTGATAGAGCTGTTTCAGTCACAAATCATGCCTCTTGGCACTATGGCCACTGTTTGTACAGTAGGTCCAGCCCTTGCCTTGCAACAGTTTCTGTGCTATAAAATATAAAACAGGGTGAAAACTAGAAGCACTAAGCTCAGAAGGCCTGATGCAACCAAAACCTCCTCATTTCCAGTATGAGCTATTGGATCTGGCACCGGCATGAACAGGTCAGGCAGGGAAAACAGCAGCTGGACTGACAGCTGTCCAGTGGACTCCACCACTTACTGGCTGGGAGTGCATCACTCAATACTTTTGCTTTCATTGCTACATGGCTGGATAGCTTTCCAGAGCAAGGAAATAGGGGGTAGGGAATAAAGGAAAAAGGAAAAAAATGTGCTTTACATGGGATTTTTCCATTGGAGAAGGATGTGGGTGTGCAATTAATTCTTTCCAAGAAGGCAAACGTTGAGCTAGGCAAGATTTTCTTCAAACCTGCATTGACACATCAGGACAACATTTAGCATGCAGTATAGGGAGGTCAGTATAACACACTGTGGTGTTTCTTTCTGACATAAATGGACAGAAGTTATACATAATGCAAAGCCCTAAATGCTGACACACATTTGCGAGAAAGTTTACATTTATTTTTCATAGCCCCAAGAAATCGATCTGCAAGGACATCCCATGAGAGACTGCATTTGGCCCTGAAATATTGTCCTGGGAGACTGGGTTTCTGTCTTGCATCTGACACATTTTACAGAGGGTATCAGCATATGGATTTGCACCTCAGCTGTGTCATGAGCAAAGAATTGCTATTGTTTTAATATGCTACACTGGGACATTTAAACATTGATGTTGTGAGGTACTACTTTACAATTCCCATTAGATTTGTTGTAAAGCACACATTTATGAAACAAAATATTGCTGTATTCACCCATAAAACTCTATGTTATAACAGTACTGAGCACCTGGTTTTAATCAGAAGTCAGGAAATTCACTGTTCTAGCTGGAACTCCATCCTTTCCTAAACTCACTGTGTTTAACTTCTGCAACTCAGATGTGAACAGGTTCTTTAAAAGTCTCACTGCCCCTCCTGGAAGATAAGCAGAACAGGCATACAGATTTGGAATTAAATGACATTATCAGGGACATTTCTGCTTTCTGAATCTTTCTGATGGAGCAGTTTGAACAGCAGCAGTAAAGCAGGAAAAGAGACCATATAAAACATCATTGCAATAGTCTACAAAACTTGTTAATGTTGCAAAGCAGGCACATTTGAACTCAACTTTCAAATCTAAGCTCTATCTGAAAATGGTTTAATACTTTTTAAGATTCTTTTAAAATGTATTTAATGCTTTCTTTCTCTAAAACCTCATTAGGAATTTTGCCAATAAAATACAATCAGGATTGAGAACCAAACTATTTTTTTTTTAGTGCAAATCTGTTCTAAATCACTTTGTTAATGAGTAAATAAAAAAGCCATAGAAGGAAAGAAAATAAACTAGTGTAATGCACATAAACAAAGAGATTGGAATAATGTTGGACAAAGAGTCTTAAATGCACCATTTAATGATTTCCAATTGATCAAATTCTCTAGTAAGTGAATTTTCATTTGTGGGGGTTTTGTAAGTGTTCTACAATATATCTAGTATTCTCTCATTCATTTCAGTCCTTGTTCTTGTGGCTTTTCTCTGCTCCTAAAGCTAATCATGCTGTTAGCTACAAGTCTGATTAAAAATTTGGCCCCAAAATCCTTCCCAAGAAAATAAATGGAGTATCAAAATATAGCTGAACCTTCAAAGGTTCCTTTCAGCTGTGATGACACACATTCACAGGACACTCCTCTGAAGCTTAGCCAAACTGTTACGATCTGAAAAGTTCTGCAAGCAAAAGTTTTCAGAAAGATCTGAAGGGGCAAAAAAAACCCCTGCAAAACACCCCTGAACATCTCATATGCTGCAGGACTGGAGCTGTGACAGGAAATCTTGCAGAGAATTAGCCAGCCTCTCAATTTTCACAACACTGATTATAGATGTCTATCAACAGGGAGATGCTACCTCAAGCTCACTATCACGTCTCTATCCAGCAGCCAAGAACAAAAAGTACACACTCGCATTTATATTTACCTCTTGGAGTTCTAAAGAAAAATGTATCATACTGCTCAGAGTATCTGTAGATGGATGCCACTTTCTTCTAACATCTGAAACACTGAAGCAATTCACTGCTGTGTCCTGATAGGAGAGAAAATGCTAAGATACACATTTAAACTAATTCACAGTGTGATAATGTAAAGATAGAAACACACAAACATGCATACAGAAGAGCATCAAAACATGGCATTAGAAATGGTATTTTCACAATCAAAGATAATAAGAGAGATCTGTAGAGAAGAGTTTACATTATGTCACATGAGATGTGATCTAGATTTGTCTTCAGGACAGGCTGTTCTGATGAACCACTGCCTTTAACCACTGTTTCTTCATTACCTCTGTCTCTCCTAGAGCATTTACAGAATATATAAGCTCTTATTTAATTATTATGATGAAGAGATTCAAAACCTGCCTGCCATTGCCATTTAAGATGTTTCCTGTCCTTGAGGGTGTTTGTTTGACTTTTATGTTGTTGCAGAAGCAGACTGTGGATGCCTGTTATCTATGCACAGCATGCAGGATAAATGCAAATACTTAGTGGTGTACCAAATATGACCCTTGGCTTTTGCGGATGGGAAGTAAGGGATACTACCCAAGTCACTAAGCCATCTAAATATGAGGCTGAATTACCTGTAATAGAACAATAGATGGTGTAAAAAATGTAGCAAAAACCAAACCAGAAACAAAAATACACATTAAGCTGGAAAAAGGTGAAATGTGATATCTATCCCTTTTCTATAAACACATGTGGAAAGAATAACACCTAGCTTTTTTTATTCTTGGCTTCCCCCCCTCCACCTCCTCTACATTCCAAGAGAAGATCTGTCAACTTTTGGCCATATCCATTTCTCTTCTGCTGTTTGCCAGTATTAGTGTACTATAGCACACATTCTTTCCTAAGACTTCAAAACCAGTCATTTGTTAGGTCCACCCATTTAAAGGACCCAGCCGCCCTTCCCTCCTTCACTTGGAGCAAGCTGGGTGGTTTGCAGGCGTTCACATACCCCGGCTTGCACACGAGGGTTTGGCTGGGGCCTCTGATTGAAAAGACTCTTGAACCAGCCTTCACATTGTGCGCCTTGTGTTACTGGAGATCAGAAGACCTCGCACCAACACATTCAAATGCTTCTAATGCTCCCTTTGCCCTAAAGTACATATTGAGGCAAACATACCTCTGTTTTGCCTATTGAAGCTGCTGGTGCAGAGCTTCAGTGCTTCTGTTCTGTAAAGCATTTCTAAAATCTTAGACCTGGATCTGCTTGTCATTACACAGATAAACAGAGGGTGAATTCAACTCTATGCTACAATTTAGCACAGTTTTAACTCCTTTAAGATTTATATTGTACTCTATGGTGAACAGGCTCTAAACAAAGATCTGAGTTTTACCAAGAAAGATTAGCTAACATAATTTAAAAATAAAATACTGCATAAGTTAGGGTGTACAGTACTCACTCTTTGCATATAATAATGAGAGATTGGGGTAAGATTCACATCTGATGTAAAATGTGCCAACACCACATTGCTAAAGCTGCATACACTTCAAACAGATTTTAGTCTGTCTCTGGAGCAGGAAGAAATATAAATCTCAATCAGCTTGATTCCAAGTCCACTGATTTGAGTATTAGCTTTGTTTATAAGAGTAGCCCTTCTGTTGGAACTTATTTCAAAGATTAAAAAATCTCCATCACATGAAGAGCTGTTACGATACAGGCAACAATTCTTGTACCCTGCTTTCTCTCCCTCCCTCCCACGCTCCCCCCATCCCTCCTCTCCATCTCCTTCTTTCTCTCTCTCTCTCTCTCTCTCTCTCTCTCTCTCTGTCTCTCCCCTTCCCTCCTCCCATCTCTTCTTTTCTTTTCAGGGAGAGGTGCTGAGTTAATTGCCTGATTTCATCCCATGAGCAGTGGAGCAAGGAACAGAACCAAGATCTCCTGAGTGCTCACTACTACTCTCTAAGGTAGCACTATCCTTGGCTACAAAGCCCTGAATTTGCGTTTTGAGGGAACATTATATGGGATGCAGAAGAAGAGTAGTGAACCACTGTCTGGACAAAAACTTTAGGTTTGTTTTATTATTCCATTCAGCCACAAGGCAGGTCAGATCCAGATCGAACTGCCTCAGCATTTGGTACTGTTCAGCTCTGGGGTCAAGGTTCCCTCTCTATTACGAAAATGGGCTCATAGCGTCTTTTGATGCACTTCCTACAATTCACACAGATTATTAGGTACAATAAAGGAGAAAGGAACTGCTAAGATTACAACATATAATAAGCAGTAGGGGGTCCCTTGTTATATATCTCTGTGTACTGAAGGTGGTGTTTAACACATTTCTACATTTAGGCCAACAGAACTGTCTTGAAGGTAAGAAATCATTGTATAGTGATTAAAGACACAGACAACACAAAAATGGACAGTTAACGCCATGTTTAGGCTCTCATTTAGGAGATTTTGAGAGAAGAGTGTTACTTAAAACTAACTGCTGTTGATCATTGGAGAAATAAGGAAAGATACTATAATCTTATGCAATCCCAGTTTTGGTCTGTTCCCTTGACCTGGATTAACCCTTTTCCTTTTATCTGTATTTTAATTCCAAACACCTCACTTAAATGCGACTGTATCCCTGTCTCTGCTAAAAGCTTTAATGAGCAGCACTAAGGTCAGCAGAAATGTTTGAACTTTATTATTATTTCATATAAATGCCGTAAGGATCCTTGAATCTCCCATAATTATTAGTTATTTTGGTCTCCAGTGAGATGTTCAGCATCTGGCTGTATTAGTTTATTGATTTCTTTTTTAAATGGTTGTCTTTCAAGAGACATTTAAAATTCATGTTTCTTCTTCTTAACTTACTTACAGATACACACACTGAACAAAGGCTGCACAGAACTGTGTTCAACTTTCTTTTGCAAAGAAGTAAACAGAAAAATGGTCTTTATAATCTTAGTGTAAATATTTCTATTTTTTTTGACTGAAGAAATTATAAACTTGTACATAACATTTTCACTACTCTTACTATATTATGATTAGCTGCTGTTAATAGACTGACGAAATATCGACTGTGCATTCTTTCAATTTATTACATCACAATCAAATGTATTATTTTGTGCAATCAGTAATAACAAAGATCATGTCCATTTAAGTGTGCACACTGTTTTGTAGACTGAATGTAGCACATAAAACTTATTGTCTTTAATCAATAGAAATCCCAGAGCAGCTAATTATTTTATAAATTATTAAACATTCTTTTCATTGTTCGCATCCTATTAATGCCTAGGGAACTTATTAATCTACCAGGACTCCAGCTGTACTGTTTCCAGTAGCTGCTCACATAAAAGTGAGTAATTCCCTTACATGGTGTCTTTTAACTTATTTTTAAAAATTGTCCAAATTGGTTTGGATAAAGACCACATGGGTGAGGCCAATATTGCAACATGGACTGAAAAGTGGCTGTCAGACAGGATCCCAAACTCCACAATGAGCATACAGTGAGGGTTAGACTGATAGGGACAGATTAGGGGTAACATGGACAAGACTTTCTGTGAACTGAAACTCCTGGAATGTATGTGGTATAAAACCGGATGCTTGAAAAGGTAACAGTGTCAGGCAGCAGTGAGTGTGAGCAAAAACAGTTCTAGAACTCAGATGTTCTTGAAATTATTCTTTGAGATTATATCCTAATTTCTTACCTGGAAAATACACAGCTGCCAGATTACAGGTCTCGATCTATGAATTGTAGAAATTCCTTCTAGGCTTTGGGTTAACTTCAGCTTGCATCTAATAGAATGGAAGAGCCACAACCACCTCCTCCAAAGACAAAGTGGACAAGGAGAAGACGCTTTGGGTATAACACCTAGGCTTGAGGAGAAAGAGGTGATAGTGGCCAGGGATCCAGTACAAAAGAGCTTCTGCATCTTTATGCATGATTATTGCAGCAGTTGCCTCAAAAGTCAAGCTCAAAAGTCTTGGAGCTGTGGGATATTAGGGATCCCTAAGTCTAGTTAGAAGGGACTAAGGCTTTTCACAGGTCTGAATATCTGAGTCTAGTCCACCTCAGTACTGAGGAGTGTCTGAAAGCTAATCTCATGATGAATGGTCTTCACAAAGTTGACTGGTTCTGGTCCACATCAAAACTGGCATTAAACAGCAGTCTCAATAAAAGATCAGAGAAACATAAGCCAAATTAGGCTATCACCCTTGCAGATTGTGTTTGGGGTGCATTCCTGAGCTCTGGGGGAGGCTTCTAATGCCACTAACTTCTTTCTTTTTCACATGCACAGAGATAAAGATGGCCAGTTATCAGAGAGTGAAGCAATAACACCAAGTGTGTCCTGAAGACTAATGTAACACTGTAGGCATCACCCTGAAAAAAACATGAGATAAAATTACTCTCAATAAGATGAAAACAAAATATATATTAAGAAGGCATAGGCTTCCCCTAATTAATCCCATTCTGAATAACTTTTTACTTTTTCCATAGAATTTTTTTCAGAAAAATCCTGAAGATATTACCAAGATGAAAAAATTTTGCCTGAACAGATAAACCTCTGCAAATCTGCAACTGACTGCAAAAGGGATGTAAAATTAGACGTCATGCAGTTCTATAACTAGGAACTATTGCATCATCTGTGTCCATTATGAATGAGCATGAATCATTCCTTGCTTGCATACAATGAAAATGTGGCTTTAGAGAATTGAAATGCCAATTTCAATAAAGTCAAGATTTACTAAACTAAACACAGTAATTTTCTGCCTTGCTCTTTAAAATGGCCCATGGTTTTCTCACTTTGGGCAGGACTTGTCAAGCTTGTCTCACGATGTTTTTCTGAATTCCTCTTTTACAGCTTAATATAACACATGATAATTTCATTTTTAAAAGTCAGAGTACATCAGTGGGATTTAAGATCAATACTAATTTTGTTACATACACAGAAAATCTAATAATTTTAAAAGCTTTTTTGGTGAAGAAAGTTTAGCCAAAAAAACTGAGGAACCTCCAGGATTCAACTATTTCACTTCAACTGACCTGCATATATAGCCTGAAAAGGTCATCTTGACAACCAATTTGAAAACATACTGTGAAGTCATGGATACTATTTCTGGACAAATAAGTAGCAGCATTCATAAGAGTCATTTAAACACGTACAAAAAGGATTATATGGCTCTTACTGGTTTATGGGAAGGTATAACTAAAATACAGATAAAAACTTACCCTATTCAAGGTGGGATCGACCTGTGAGCTGCAGCAGATAATACTCATTTGTATAGATTCTCTGGGTGGAGAAAGGGAAGACCATAATACCTACACGTGTTGCACTAACACATTGTAGGCTGTGGCTGTATGTAACCCATGGAGCTTTTAACACGCAAGATATGGGTTAACAGAAACCAGAATTGTGCACTCCCTTCTCTTAAAACAAGACGGACGCCAGTGATTTTTGGTTTTTTTTTTTATTTTATAAATCAATAGCTTTATAAACATACAAATAACCCAAATATATTATATTTGTGCTGAAATATCCTTTCAAGGTTTTGCACTAAAAACTATTTTGAGTTTAGAGCTGAGTTTGAGAAACATTTAAAATTCCAGACACTCTAATTACAAAAATGTATCAGCTTGGTTTCCCTATCTCACTCTGTAAAGAATATTATCAGATTTAAAATTAGATCCTTGGATTGAAGGAAAGAAAAGTTAAAAAAAACAAAAACAAAAACAAACCAGTATAGAGCAGCAAACTAATTTTTAAGGGGTCTGAAACATCTTTATTTAGGCAAGGTTCAAAGTGATAAATATTTATTTCTTTTGATTACGGAAACTTCCAACTAAATTTTGACTGTCATTCAAAACAACACTTGAATTTTAAGCACAAAAACATACTTCACCAGAGAAAGTGCAGGGATCAAAGTCTTTTTACTGTGTAGCTCTCGTGGAAATCAAATGTTTTTCTGAACTGGGGTCTTTACACCTGGACTCTCTTCCCATTAAAATATATAATATCAGTAGTGAACTGAAAGAGCAGGGAATCCAAACTAGATGCTTTTAATAATGTTAATGAAATAAAATCATTAAAATCAAATCTACCAAATACTAATGGTTCAACACAGTGATTGCCTGCTCTTGAACACAGTTTAGTATGCCAACATCTCTCAGCTATTTCTCTCTTTGTGAAAGTACCGTTGTTGCCATCCACACAAGAGAATGAGTCTTCACTGCTATTATCTTCAACTCAGCTCTGGAATGCCTGTCTCAAGTTTATCCTGACTCCAGAACTGATGTGATAAGAAAACAGACTCGACAATTCAAAACCACCAGAAAAATCACTTTAGAAGGTAAAGAAGTGACAACACTCTATAAAACATAACATTATAATTTTTGCAACTCTGACAACTTGGACTCAGTGTTCTTACTGTTTGCACCAACATAAAACAAAGCTGACTTCACAAAGCTATTCCAGTGTGCAACCATTTCAGAAAAATGGTAAGAGCTTTTCAATACTCCTTCCCATATTGGCCTACAGATCTGATAAAAAGATGAAAACATTCCATATCTTTCTGACAGGAATCAAAAAAACCCCAGAAAAATACAATAGTAAACACACAGATTAGTAACATTTGCCACTATTGTGCAACTCATGAATTACAAGGAACCCTAATGGTGGGCACTGTAGCAGAGTTTAAAGGTTACAACAGTAGGCTTCAAAAACAGAGGACTGAGATCCCCTACAAATAATAAAAACATTATTAGTAATTTAACTGATTTCCAGGTATCTTTCAAAACAGTCTGAAAACGGCCTTAGGAAGTCAAGTGGTGAAAATTACTTCATATCACCAAATCACAGAATGTTCTGAGTTGGAAGGGACCCACAAGGATCATCAAGTCCAACTCTTAAGTGAAAGGCCCATACAGGGATCAAACCCACAACCTTGGTGTTATCAGCACCATGCTCTGATAACTGAGATAACCTCACAATAAACAACTGACCTCATCTCTGCATACAGCAGAGCTTTATAAGAGAGTAAATAACTGGAAGGGAACTGTAGCAATTAGAAAGCCAGTTACAAGAAAAATTGGTTTTGTTTTCCAGTTGTTCCCTCAGATTTAACAGGCAGCTCAAATCAGTTGAGTCGACATCAGTCCAAACTGAGGTGGTTTTTTTGGGTATTTTGCCCCATTCCTCCTGATCTTCTGGAACAGAAACTGGTTGGACTTCTGTCTCCACAGTAAGTCCTATATAATGTACCAAGTTTTGGTGCCAGGCATACTTCTGTGAGGCAAGGACAGCTCCAGTGCAAACCTCTCCACAGGGCTGAAAGCAGACACAGTCCTACTTCCTCAGTCCAGAAACAATCATGTTACACTCTGAAGGACTAGAGTAGACTGGGAAAAAAATGGAATAATCACCTTTTCCTTTAGATGTTACTCAGCATTAATAACATATGCCCACAAACCATCCTCCAGCACACCAAACCTGAGAAACGCAAGATCCCTTTTGGTGCTTGCTTACAGAAGCAAACACAACAGCATCTCAGCTGAAGTCCAAGAAGTTACACTGGCCTGTCAGCAGCACAGGGAAGAAGTATATAGTGTCCATGCAAAATATTGTAATAATAAGATTCAGTTTGAACTAATTTTTCTGCATTATCTTCCATTCCTGTTTGTCAGCAGCTGCCCTTCTGACCCATTTTCCAGGCAGTTTCTGGACTCTGTGTGTGTGTGTGTGTGTGTGCGCGTGTAAAGACCACTACTTGCAACAAGCTCCATTAGAAAATATCACTGATAAATCACCCACTTGTCTGTTTTCCCCCCAACGACCTTTTAGCAGGCAGTTAATGAAGTTAGCAGCAGTGATACTTATAGAGTACTCACTGTTGACACCTTGCTCACAGTAACTCCTCCAAGCAGAGATGACAGGGAAGGAGTGGCAAGGACTTCTCTCTTTTGTTTCGATTTGTGATGTTTTTTAATAAAGCAGATTTTAATGAAAAAAATGAGCATTACTTCCGTGTTTAGTGAGTTCCCATTCACTGCTCCTTTTCCCATTCAAACCCAGGCTGATTCTAGTCTGGCTGCATCAGCAGGCTGGCTGGAGCAAGATTGCAGGGCTCCCTTTCCATCAGGAGCTTGGGATGGATGTTCCAGGGGGCCTGGGGAGGGCACTTCGCCACTCTCATGGACTGACATGATTTCTCACCAACAGGAACCTCTTTTTGATGGCCTTGTTCTTTCTCCTCTTCTGCTAAAGTCTCTGCTGCTTTGTCATATGTTATAGGCTGTTCTGCCACTGGAGAAAATGGATATGTTTTACTGAAAGCCATTTGAAGATTCACAACAGATAAGCTAAAAGAAAAGTAGTGGCAGCTTTGAGAGAAGAAAGCTATGAAAGGAGGGCCAGAATCAAATTCAATATACCAACTCATGACAAAAGAACAAAAAAACAGGCAAAGTCAAGAACTTGCTTCAGATTTTAAGAAATGACTTGTCCTAGGCTAAATTCATGGGTTTCTCTTTTAATACATAACAGGAAAGTCATGCCATAAGGAAGACTACTTGCCTGGCAAAATTGAAGTCCTGCTTCAAAGTCAAAAGATCTTACTGGCATGGTATAAGAACTTTCCTTAACACATTAGAAAAAATACCAGATTATTTACCAGTCTTGTTGTCTAAGATGGTGGAACTAGTACTGCTAAAATTTTCAGGAAAAGAATCAGACACCTATCATGGGAAATTTCTGTTCCAATACCCACATCTGATAAAGCTGTAAATGAAAACAGAGTCTCCTAATGGGAAACATCAGTGTTTGTTTGATGGACAGTAAAGTTCTACACATGTTCCCACTATTAGTCCAACTAAGTAAATGTGAAGCATATTTGCTACTGATGAATAAAGTGACTATCCAATGTAAGTCCAAGGACAGGACTGGCAATTTTGAAAATCTTGCAAGATGTCAGTCCATTCATATCCTCAAACTTTTGTCTTTGCATATTTCTAAGTGACTGAGGCAAACTGTCTTCTCTAATAACTTCTGCAGTTAGGAAGTATGTATGGTAAATAAGACAAATGGCTAAGGGTATCAGTTTTCCTCCATCAGTTCCCACCATCTGAGCAATTAAGAGATTCAGCTGCCACCTAGAAGGCCAGATTTCCTAAAATTTAGAGTGGTCCAGCTAGGAACTTGAGGGTCATGGAAGCCTGTTTTGTGCTTCCATGCTGCCTGCTTTGGACCATGGGTGAGAGACACATCTCCTTTCATCTCGACTTTGTTTAAGCATCAAACACTCCCCAAGCAGTCAAACGCCTTGTTTAACACAAAAAGCAGAATGGCAGCTGCTGCCACAGGGTGAGACCTGGACTCCTCACATTTTTTCAGTTAACCACCCTGAATGGATAAGAACTGTCATAGTGTACTCTTCCTGGATGTACATTCCCCAGCAGTATGATGAGCATAACTTCACTTGCAATTCTGTGAAGGTCTATATTAATGCAAACATCTGTTATTATTCTATTACAAGAAGCATCTGGCTTCTTCTGAGTGTGAAAGCACTACTGTAGTATTTTTCTTATGACTAATCTGCAAATTGACGGACTGAATGGTCTCTTAATAGCAAGACTAACATGGCTACTGCCAGAAATAAAATTTTGATTTCTCTGTCTCCTCTATCAGCCACTGCTCCTGCTGGTACAAGGTGAGGAGAGATCTAGTAAGGAAGGACATCCTACTCACCAGATTCCGAAGGACAGGCAGTATGAGGATCTGCTGTCTCACACTCAATTAGATCAACTGCTTTAGTCTCCAGAGAACTGTTACACTCCTTAAAAACCGCAAACTGCAAATACATACAAAAGGCACAAAAGATGCAGAGCTCAAATTAATATAAAACGAATTGGTTTTCTGAAACCCAAGGGGCAAACTGAAAGGGCCACACATTCCAACCACAGAGTGTGAAAAAAGGTCATCCTGGCTTCTGGGATGACCCTTCCACTGCAGGTAATTAAACATTTGGGTTGATGACAGCCCCAGTCTTTCTTTGGAAAGCACACAGTCCCACTCTAATAAAGAACTACCAAATCTCTTGCTTTGCAAATCAACGCTTCCAAGAGTAAGAACAAAAGTTCATGAAAATCAACCCTCTCCATATTACTGAGGGCCATTTTTAAAGTATTAAATATATCTACAGGAATCCAGGCAGCAGGAAACCATGTGAAACACAAGGTAGGACGCAAACCTCCCTTCCTGGCTGCCAGCATCTCCTATGGGATGCAGTTCCATCATGCCACAGTGGAAGTCAGAAGATGGGACCCTCTGGGGGAACATGCTAAAAAGACCAGGGGAAAAACAGAAAAAGCAGAGGTAGAGGAAAGCAATGTGAAGCACTGTGCTGAAATCACACAGAGAGAAAGAGGGAAATCCAGTAACGTGGGAAGGTTTAAAGAGCAGAGACAGGGAAGAAGAGAAAACATCTGTAAATAAGATGTTGCAACAAAAGGACTGACAGATTCAGGGGTCCAGGTGGATAACTGGTGGATTTATGTGGATAGAATACACATGTAGCAGGTGTGCCCATTTTGGCAGCAATTCATTTATTCAAAATCTGTGGTCTTACAGTTGCTAACCCACATGTGACAGACCCCTGGAGGAGATTCAGCTACACACAGTTCTGCAAAGTATCTCTGACTGTGCAAAGCAAAACACTTGGTGGATGAAAAATCTCAGAATAGCATCAAAATCCAGGCAGGTGCAGAAGTTTTTCAAGGCTTACATATCAGTAGGACTAAACTGGCCTGGCTCATGAACTCCATTATGAATGTGAAAAAATACGCAGGCATACCCTGAGCTAAATGGACCCTCAGCTAAATGGACCCTCACCTGGAGGAACAGAAGTAAATGGAAAAGCGATTGACACTTCGAAAATTGTAGGTATAGTTTCATTATCATGATACCTAACATTTGATGTGTGTGATAGCATAAAAGCTTGTTTTTCTCTGCATCAACCTATATGGGCAAGGACAAGAAAATTTTTGCACTCTCTCTCACCAGCCTCACAAATGAGCAGTAACACCGTGAATTACCAAATGGGTGAAATTCATGGGTTCTTTACAGTTACTGCATACACATCATCCAATCCCAATATGAAGTCCTTTGTTAAGATCATTAATGTTGTGTAGATCAATAGCACCCAAAAACTTACTCCAGTACCTTAAGATTTGAGGAGCTCTGGAGTTTTCTGTCCCTGATGTAGTATAATCTCTTTTTTTATATAAAGCTCACCAATAATTCACTTGAAGTGAATGGACAACTTCCCACTGCTTTTTGGCAACTCTAGAGCTTCTAACCTGGGTGCATGCATGCATGAAGCCCTGGTGAACTTAATGATCAGTGGCTACATCAGCACAGAGAAAATCACAAGCACAAAACCACAGGAATCCATTACTGCATAAGCACCAATAATTAGCAAAAGATCAGTGATTTCCTCTTCCAGTCTGCAACAAGCCATTGCAATAAATTACTTTATTAATGTATTTGATGTCTCGCAGTGCATGGTGAAATATAACACAAGTGTGTCATACATGAGTACGCTGGATTTGGTTTTGTTGATTCAGCCCATTGCTTAGCTGTTTGGTTACCCTATACTTAGCAAAAATGACATTGGTGACCAGCATTAACTGCACGGTCCACAGCACTGCTCCCAGGCAACAGGTTGTTCTCAGTCCCAACAAATGTTTCTAATTTTCCCAGCCTCATGTATTTTTGCAAGCTGTAGATTCTGTTTCTGCTGTGAACAAATTATGGCATTGCCTTGATTCAGCTCATTTAACATCCAGTACCTGAAGGAAAGGTGCTGAAAATAAAAGCTGCACAAGAGTATGCAGCTGACCAGCTAAGGAACAATGTGTCATAACCAGGGTCAAATAATTCAGCACTCCCAACATATGTATGACAGTTTTTCAGTGGCTACCCACTCAGAAATCCTGCCAGACACTCTTACTAAATCATTTGTGAGGCCATTTTGGGAAAGAAGTCTCAGACCAAGCACAGAAGTAGCCACAGATACCCTTTGTGTCATTTGTCAACTTCAAGTTCCAGCTGCAATCACCCAGTGGTGTGATGTCATTCTAATTCCAAAGAGAAACAGTTCCTTAGACGAGATTTTATGGAGCTAAAAGCAGCTTCAAAAATGACAACACAAACAGGACTGTACAACTAGACCATGTTGGCATTTTTACCTACACCAGTGTAAAATTAGTATTTTATATACCCTCCCAAGTTGCCTGAAAAAAACTGGTTGTTTTCCTTTACAAGGCAGCGGCTTCTAATACAAGACATTTAATTTCATCAAGACCCAAAATAAAGTTCAACATCTCATCTACCACACAATACTTGGCTTCCAAGAAATCTCTTTCATGGAGGGCATACTTTCCTGTGAAAATAACTCTGTGATATGCCATGTCATCACATTGCCATTTCCTTAATTTAGAACACAGTTCCCCATCTGTTGTGTTCAAAGCTAACAATAACACTGGCTAATGGTTGCAATACATCTAGGCAGCTGTGAACTTTGAGGGATAACAATGAGGTAAGATGAACTAGGGTTCACAGCAAAGCACTTGATGACTCTAGCAGTTATTTAATGTATTTAAGATGTGAATTATTTGATGGATAATCTCAAGTGGATCCCTAACACTCTTTGATCCTTCCTGATTCCCTCTCCACTCCACATTAATATAGTTACCAGAGACTTGTTGCTAGTAGGTGTTACGTTCTCATTGTCAGCACGGCTGCTGGGAGCTCTTATCGCTTCTGCATAGAGATTCTTCTTATACAAATTCTGACTCCTGCAACAAAGCAAAAGCTGAAGCAAATTATTTTGCTTTGTGAGGAACAGATACTGCTTTTTTCACATTTTATTCTGTCAGTATTCACAGAAGCACATATATTTTTCTTTCTCTCACTGGTTTGTTTCTTACCATCCGTTGCCACACAATGGTTAAAACAAACAACTTGTCAGAAACAGAAGTCAGTAAGAAGTGAACAAATGCTTGTTCCAATGTGCCTGTAAAGGGTCATTCATTAGAATGAACAATAGGCCTCATAATTTCTACCAGGCCCTTCCATTTTCTTATATTATTCTACTTATAATACATTTCTCTTACAAAGATTCGTTTCAGCCAACGTAATGAAGAGCATTTGTGGCTGAAGCTCAGAAATAAAAATCTGACTGTATTTTTGTACACTACTGGTAGTTACAATTATGAAAGTTGCTTCTGTATTCATCTGCATCATTTATGCAAAAGCAACAATTTCAGGAATTGCTATGAAATAAACAAATTGACAGTCTCAAAAAGCTTGGGAATAAGGCCTTTCAGGAAACACTAATGACCTACAGAATTAGCTCAAGCGGAAAAAGCCAAGAATACAATCTGGAGTAGAAAAACATATGAATAATCAGCTCTAAGAAACTAGTTCCATGAATTCAAAAATTGCTATTTTTGTATTTAAATAGCAATCACTTATAAGGCAGAATTAAAAGACCTTATAGGCCCAAATATAAAATTTTTATTCACTTTACATACATCTTTTTGTCCTCCTGAGAATCAGCTAACAAAATTAATGTTTCACTCTTCAGACTCTGGAAGTCTCAGGTTATAACATCGTTTTACTTGATCTATTTTAAACAAAATTTAGTAGATATGTACTAAAAATACGTACTAGAAAATAAGAATTTTAATTTAGAAATTTTCCATTTCTTTCTACATAACTTTCATACACTCAGTGGGAAAGGTCATTTGTCACAATTATTATATATTGCTCCCTTCACAAAAATATAACGTAAATAAATTTTGCTTTGTGTGGCCTTGGCCAATTGAGCTGGAGGAATTGTCAGTGTTAAATCTATGATCAAGATGTTTTGGGGGTTTTTTTGTGCGAAAGAGTTGTTTCCTTGCTTCCCAAGGAGGATTAGACACTTGGCATATTATGCAGTCAGGCTACATAAACCTAGCACTAAGAATAACACAATGCTCTTCAGCAGACAACAGTCAATGAGCAAACCAACACAATACTTCAGCACACTTAGCCTTCAGTTCCGACATTTTCAAGTCAGCAGGTGTAGACCTCCGGCTTCATTTCCTTCAATTAAAAGGAGATAGGCATCTCCATTTTGCAGGGGAAGGAACAGGACTATTACAGACTTAATCAGTACATTTCAAAATACAGTAGATTATCTGAAAAAGCGATACAGCAATTTCAACCCAAATACTGGCTTCCAGACTCCAGTTAAATAGGGATTTTAGATCAGCGGTTTAATTTTGATCTAGTTATACTAGTAATTGCTGCTGTTCAAACTCAGCCAAGCATGTAATTGAAAACCTGTTGTTGTGGTAAATAGTTATATTGATCAAAAGCATTTGGCAAGAAAAAAACATAAATCTGGGAGAAATTACCAAAGAGAGAGGAAGGGAAGTAATTTAATATCTTCATACCGTTAAACAAATCATATTCTGTTTATTTTTCATGACAGAATGTATGAAATATATGGCAAATATAAGAACCTCACAATTTTTCTGTTCTTTATTTTATTCACTGAACAAAATCTGAACCCCAGGTTATGAGAAAAAACAAGGCCGCACTTAGGTTTAATTCTGGACCTCTATCACTAGTTAATAGAAAATAAGAAACGTTGCAGCTTCTTTACTTTTATGGAATAAATATGCCAAGAACCATTAAATAAGAATGAGAAATATTCTCTTCTAAAGTTAACTTCTTTTGTAGCTTAACTTTTTTTTTGTCAAGAAGAGTCTAATTTTAAAATTGACCTAAACCACAAACAAAAATCCTGCATTTAATTCAGCCTCTGAGAACAGCTACCTGCCAAGGTCATGGCCAAAAGACTCTAGCTTAAATGCTTAATACTTTCCAGTCTAAGGGACACCGATGACATGTAATTTCACATCAGACTGGGCTCTTAAATAGCAACTGTAGGGATTCTTTTTGCCACAAGATGAATCCCAAATCTGCACAATTCATTACAGCCGTGGAAAATGCTGGAGAGTACTTTTACAACAGATGTGCTTAGACTCACATCCCTGATTTTATGCTTTCTACTGCCAGGAGAACTGTTTTCATGTCCCCTTTTGGCAGCTTCACCGTGGAAGTTTGCCTTTGGAAGGTTAGCAGGCTGCTTTTCTCAATGGCAAGGAAATTTTCAGGTGTCACTCTACACTGAAAGGGAAACAAAAGCAAATGTGTTGGATATCTGGCAGGGGAGAGCCAATGCCTGCCATGACAGTTTCAGATATCTAGAGCTCTTAAGGGAACCCAAGGAAGAAGTAAACGGCTTGCTCCTAAGTTCTCTCATCAATACGAATTGTGGCTCCTTTTCAAACCTAATAGGGTCTACTCTCCTTCCCTCCAGACACGTTTGCTCACTAATACCAATGTGAGTTCTGCAGGCAAGGGACATGCCAGAACTCCCTGCATTATTGCTGAAAAGAGAAAGAATAGGAATTTCCATCAGCTGAGGAACAGCTCACGTTCTTCACCGTGAGCCCTCTGACAGCAGCAGCCACTCAGGCCGGGCGCCGCGCAATGGCAGCCCGCGTTTGGAAGCAGTACCTGTGGCAGCAGGCAGCCAGGACGCCCAGCAGCAGCAGGAGGGCCAGCACGGCCGCGCACACCGTGATGGTGATGTTCCGCACCTTCGCCCGCTCCGAGTGCTGCTGCTCCCACCACTCCAGGTCGCTGAACTGGCACCGCTCCCCCACGTAGCCCGTCACACAGCTGCCAAGGGGAGAGACACGCTCTGCAACTGGCGGCAGGGGAAAACCCCCGGCTGCCGCTTCAGTCGCCTTGAGCCGTGATTCACCATTGGAAACCACCACAGAAACATCTGGTTGAATTTAGCAGTGGGAAAGACAGAATTGCTTTAAAGGAATGCTGTCAAAACCTGTAGAATTCAACATTAAAAGTATTTTCTTTTTTTTTTTTTACTGTAAATGTTTATTGTTATTGAATCATCTATAGAATTATACAGAGAGATTATAATTACCAGATTCCTGTGGGTAAAAAGTAATAAAAAATAAAATTCTTAAATTCTGCTGTGTGATTAGTGTTTCCCTAAGATTTTACATATAACTTCTTTCAGCAGCAAACTTCCCTTCCTTTAAAATAGGCAGTAAAAAACAGGCCTGTAAAACAGTAAAACAGGCCTGACTCATATTTTCAGAGTGATTTGGTTAAGACAATCAAATTTTAATTGTAATATTTAATTTAAAATCAAAGATGAATGAAAGTGTTAAAAAACCCCATGAATAAGGGTTAGAAATATCTTCAAAACTTATTTTTGTTATAGGCTTCTTCCATAGTCAGTTTTTGTTTATTTTTTGTTGTTTACCATGGTAAAACCCAATATAGAAATATCCTATCAATGCATGAAATTCTCAAATCAAAATTACTAGAAAACGAGCAATACATCAAAAAATAGTAGCCGTCTAGTTTTATCATGCAAGGCGAGATACAAATAATAAACAGAAAAAATGAAAAGTCTACTCAACTTGCAACAATCTCTTAGCAATGTAGGCTCAACTCCTCACAATTCTTATTTGTCTAATTTTACTCAAGTCCAAGAGCTAGTCAGATGAGAAAAAGAAGCAGGATTTGACCTGCAGCAGCTTTTACCTAATGTCATGGAAACATTATATCAGCATGTATTATTGAATCGGGCACAAGCACTCTCATTCTGTCACAACTTAGAATGTATGTGTGCTGGAAGGCAGAAAAAATGCTTTTTTTTTAAATGTTAAATTACAGTGAGTTTCAAACATGCTGGAAGATCTACTGTCTAGTGTAAGATATTTTATTAATTAAAATACAAATTATATTTACTATGTGTTTCTTTTTGGGATAACATTTTTCCATTCCTTTGCTCTGCTAGTTAATATATTAGTCAACATGAATGAATGCTGCCATCTAGTGAGGATTCAGCAAGGACAGAATCCAGCAAGGTCCACACACAAATCATGACCCCCAAGAGGATAGCTAAGCATGGTTGCTCCTTAATTTTTTTAACTGCTTCCACTTCCCAAACTGAAAAATACATACATTTTAACTCTTATTATGCACTAACACCTAACAAATGAAGGGGGGAAATATGTGATCCAGTTTGAAAGTTCTGCAGGTTTAGACTCTCTAGTTTCAATAGAAGAAACTTCTGAGGTGAAAATAGTTTTGGGTGCCTCTAAAAGTTACATTAAAAATTCAAAACAAGTCTCAGAGATGACTGTGAGTCCATCTGTAATGTCTTTGCCCAAGGGTTTTGCTGAGCTTAGGATATCCGTGGCACAAAGCATTCACTTAATTTCCATATATGTACATGAGACACATTCTTGTCATATTCTTACAGATACAGAAGTCTGTGGGCAGAGGAGGCCACTTGTATTTCAAAATAGGAAAGCCTGAGACACAGAGAGAGATTTGCCTGCCCTGGAACAGCACCCACTCCCTACACAGGTCCTCACCTTCCACCTGGGATCCCAGGGGAGGAGGCAGCCTTTGGATTTGTCCCACTGCAAAGATTTTATGCTTGATTTTGAGGAAACATGAAGTGCAGATTCAAATATCATGTTACACACTGAAATGCCAGCACTAAATGTTTTGAAGAAATTATTACCCCATGGGACTAGCTTGTCACATTGACCAAGCCAAGGCTGACTTCTGGAGAGATGAGATTCTCCTTGCTTTTATCAGTACCTGCATTTGGGGAACCCAGAATTAGGCTTCACAAAAATATTGACTGGGAAAAATTATTGACCAGTGAAGGAAGTCCCTTTTTTGAGGTCTCATTGCAACTCTCCCTGCTTTTAACTGTGCAATTATGCCTTATCCTTTTCTGCCTTTCTTTAAGGGAAGATGCTGACACCAGAACATTTCTCCCTGGCCCAAATTAGAGAAGACAAGACAGAGGTGTCCTCTTTCATCCCAGTGAATGCTACACAGGAACAGTAAGGGCGACAAGGAGACACAAGTCAGCATGACATGTACAGGAGAGACAGCAAGCACCTCTTTCATAAAACCATGAGCACCAAGTCATTCAACGACTTATGTCCCATTTCCAAAGCAAAGAATAGAGTGCTTAGGGAACAAATCCAATCCTACTATTAATTGCAATGGGTGTGAATGTACCAAAACTTAGAGTGATCACTTAGAGAAAAGAGGAGATTCTAGTGCTAATTGCTAACATGAGTGATGGATTTATGGGTAAACACTTCACTGCCTGCAGTTAACTAAGGCTGGCATTCCAAGGGTGCCATTCTTCAGCAGAGAAAATACAGATTTCTGTACTTACTTGCAGGCATAGTCTTGTAGGTCAGAAACATAATTGCACACTCCTCCATGGAGGCAGTATGACTTGTAGGATGGAGGGCATCCTACATTGTCACCTTGCACAGCATTTGTAGTGTGTTCACTGCTGACAGCAGTTGGGGAAGCAGCAGACTCTGAAACAGAGGATTTCACAAGGACATCTCAAACTTTTGGCCTCATTGGCAACATGATCTTACAAGAGTTCCAGAACTTCAAGGGAAGAAAGTAGGTAAGAATACCTAATTTCTATTAATTATTTGCGTTTCACCTATTTGCTTATGTTGCTAAATTTGGGCACACATACTAAATATGCTTGATTTTGGATCTGCAACAAAAGACCCACAGTGATTGACTGAGTTCTGTCTATTTAGATGTGTGAGTCCAGCTCTGAAAAAAAACTGCACCAACTGTCTAAGTGCTTACACTTGTATGATTTTTGCAGCTTATGCAGCTTTGGCATATGGTAAAACTACCATGCATTAAGTACCAGAGTCAAAGGTGTAGAGGAGGGGTGACTGTATTTCATGCACTTGGATCTCAGACTCAGAAGTTTTCACAAGCAAATTGTCATTCTTATGCAGATTATTCCTACTCTTCTGCCATCCAGTTGATTATACCTGTGTGTGTGACAGCAGATCACATTATTTGTTGTTTCAGGCCAGCTCAGGTACAGATAAAAGCATCACTCGGGGAGCAGGGAACCTATTGTCCCAGTTCTTCAAAGGCTTCTGCATCTTCCTCTGAATCACATATGCTGTGACCAACACAGCTATCCAAACTAGCCAGTTTTAAAGGTAGCACTAATATCTCTGCACAGCATGACCACAGTGCACACATGTCCTTACAGAAAAGGACTGCTTTCTTGCCTATTTTGATGCTACAGCAAATCTATAGGTCAGAACAAAACAGCTACGTGGCAAAGAATTTCCAGCAGTATGGATTAGCATAGACATGCCTAATTGCATTCATACAATTATGGGATCAGTTTTATGACTCACACCAGCTTTAATGCAACATGACCTTCAAAGACATTTGGGTTTTAAAATTCCATTTGCGGGAGAACTGCCATGGCAAAGAGCCTGAATGGAAAGGGATGAGTGATTCTAGTGAACCCCAGGTGTGTGTGCATTCTGCATAGAAAATTTCATCTTGATAAAACAGCTTATTAGGCAAAGAACTAAAACAGTGTGTTAACACCTATGAAGACATGGGATCAGACCGGCAGATGACAGACCTAGAAAACATTACTTCCAAGTCATGTATCATTTAAAATCATCATTTCCTATGTGACACCTGAAAGTTTAATTAACTGAAAAGGGGGTGTGAATCCTGATAGGTGTTGTATTTAAGAAAGCCATAATTCCTTTGTTTTTCTGCAGAAACAGCTCTGTGACAATCACACAAAGTCCCTCCATCATCAGAAAGTCACTTGATCTGGAGTAACATTCACCCTGACCAAGAGGGCTGACACAAGGTACAACGAGTCACTCTCATTTTCAGAGAATGCTGCTGTCATATTGAGTCACTAAAATGAGGGTCAGATAGTCACTAGTGCTGAGCTTTCAGAAGTTCTCTTCAGTAAATTGGTAATCAGAATTTCTAAAGAGCTTCAGAGCCCCTTTGAAAAATTAGTGACTGGAACTGAAAGACAAGCTTATTCTGAAGAATCAAATGATACATAAATTATGTGCATTTCCCGTGCTGGCCTACTGCAGAAGGAAGGAAGGCACAGGGCGTTTGAAAAATGACACAGACTGAAATTACCTCCCAAAATGTTACTTCCAAGAAGCCTTTACTTCTGCTCTTAATTGTAAATGCCACTAGATAGATTTGTTGTTACATTTAGACAGTAAAAATCAACATTTAACATTAGTGTGGATATTTCCCAACTAAACTTGGATCTACTCTCCTTAGTCCACCTCAAAACAGCCTCCTGAAGGCAACGCTAAATGGATCCACAAGCTGGTCAGTCAGTATTTTACTATACAGGGATACTTTAGTTTCCAGGTATAACAATTTATACATGAACACAGTTCTTAATTTAGGGCCACTTTGTTTTATTTGCTCACTCCATTTACTCACTGCAACCGATGCCAGTTCCAGAAGCATGATCAGCACACGAGCAAGTGAAGCTTCCCTCTGTATTTGTGCAGGTCATGTTCTCTCCACAGGTGTGGGACCCCGTCTTGCACTCATCAATATCTGTCACCCAAACAGTCTGCAGTTAGAAACATGAAATGCCTCAGAGCATCAGTTAAACGGGCAGCAGTTGTAGCACCACAGTCCTCATGCACCAGGGAAAAACACCAAAGACGTCCCTCTGCAAACATTCCTTCATGGAAAACCTAATGGAAAAACCAGCATGCTCTCTATAGCAAGAGCATGCTATACTGCTGCAGAAACCCTCCACAGGGAGAAGGAAGGAAAAGCTTCCCCGTGGAATGCAACAAATACAGTAGAGCTGAAGAGAAGGCTTATTTGTACCAAATGTATTCTCCTGACAATGATAGTCATAGGTTGCACCATGGGTGAGTATGTTGGCATTCTGGCAGTAATACAGCAGAAGGGTTTGGGAGTGGGGAGCTGCCCACTCCTGTACCACCCATCTAGTTCAGGCTGAAGTTTAGGCAGAAAAAAAGGGTCTAGAAACCTACAGGTTTATTCAGTTTATGTAAACACTTCAATGAGTGAGTGTCTGAATTACTGTGAAGAGGATCCCTAATTACAAGAGTTTCCAGGCTCAGAGCCCATGTTCGGCTCATATATATTTCTCACCTCCATCCTGCTGCACACCCTCATCCTGCCTCTACACCTTCTCTGCAATGCAAAGCCCAGGGCAGCAGCTCCTGTCAGGCTGGCACCTGCACATTGCTAAGTGCCTAAGCACTCCCCTTAAAGGTGAGACCTTTGGTTCACATAGAGAGCTCAGGAGCCCCTGATTCATTTTATGAACGGTCAGCAGAACACAAGTGCCAGATCCACTTCAGGAAATCAGCAATCTACTAGCCCAGGTTTTGTGAAATGATTGCTTAAACTGCTGGGAATTTTTCTACAGTAAAATTAACAGGATCTGGCTCAAGAGAGTAGAGAAAATTCAGAGCACTTTTAAAAACAAACAAACAAAAATAACAGGAACATAATGGTTGCAGCATATTTCAAGAACTGTAATTTCAACTACTCAACAAGAACTCATCTTGTGTTATCACTGGACATATTGTCACATTCCTGGACACTGCACATGCACACAGGCTTATACAACTGAAATATAAAATCACCTGGTTTTCATACTACATTTTCTGGTTTTCAGACTACATTTCAAGTCATCAAACACAAAATTAGTTTCAGTTATGTTTACATCATAATAATACTACATCTTTTATAAAATGCTGTATATCTGTTTTCTGGACTTGAAGACTTCAGGAAGATATTAGACTGTTTTTCAATAGTAGTGTAAGGTATAATCATTCCATCTGAGCAACTATACAACTGAAAGTAAGAGCCCAGGGCTGCCTGGGCAGAACAGGCCTTCTTCATGATGCTGGGACAGCACTTCCATCTGCACTTTCACACATCCTCAAAAACCTGAGTTCTATCTCTCACCACTGTGAGAAAAAACCTTCTCGATTCTTTTGCCTCTGGTAAGTTCCACACTCTGCTCATAATAATGATACTGTTCTTAATTTTTCAGTGATCCTAATCAGTGGTGAAGAACCAAAGTCCAGTAAAGATTTTGTAAGGATTGAGTCAAACCCAATGGGCTTTGAATTAGGCTATAAAGGAAAAAAGGAATAAGAAAAAGACAAAAGAGAAGCTGATACTCTCATAAAGCTCTGAACAAACTGTGTGCTAGTCAAATACTGGAGAGAAAAAGCTTTCTGTTCATATTTACCACTAAAATGGATTAAGAATTTAAGAGACGTAGGGAATGAACTAAAGACCTGGCATTAGAGCTGGATGGGAAAATCAGTGGGTCTGATTATTAACAAGACTCTAAATGTACTCAAGTTGTCAGTGTCACACCTTGAACCTCATGCCTATTAAACAGACCTGGAATTATTTGATGAGTATTATGACACACTCAATACCTGCTTTCGTTTATATTCATGGCAACGATTTCCAATAAAGCTCTACTGCTTCACCTCCACTTCCCTCCTCCCCTTCACTCTTCCTCTCTCTCTTTCCATAGCTACTAAAAAGAGTGCAAACACTGAGAGGAGATATTCACTGACAACCACAGGCTTTGCATATTGATCAGTTGCTGAGGTTACCACACTTCAAACAGGGAGGAAAGAATCAAAAAGGCAGAAATGCCCCAGCCTTCCAGACACAGCAGAGCCCTCACACATGCCCATACCATAGCAATGGACTCCATCTCCAGTGTAGCCTTCCAGGCATTTACAGACGTAGCCCCCTTCTGTATTGATACAGACGGACACGTTTCGATCGCAGCGGTCCATATGTACAGCGCACTCGTCAACATCTGTGAGACAAAACAAGGGGCAGGACACACGGGTCAGGAAACCATCACGCCAGTCAATAGACAGAAACATCTACATCATGCATCTCCCTCACTCTGTGCTGTCGTCTGTCACTTGGCATTAGTGCATGTGAAGCAAGAGGAAAGAGAAGGACTTTTTGGTCTTTTTTGGTATGAAATTTGATGGGGGTGTTATAAAAATCCAAGATAGTCAACTAGCTACTATCAACCTGAGATCACAAATACCATTTGTTTTTAAAAAATCCTGTTCAGATGAAATGATCTGATTTATATTATAGAATCATAGAATCCAGTAAGTTGAAAAAGACCTCTGAGATCATTGAGAAACTTTGTTTTGCCAAAGAACATAAAGGCTTAAAAAAAAAAATACCACAGTAAAAATAATGTATGACCATTTCAGCTTAAAAATCCCTTTCTGCAGCAATATAAATATATGATCTGAATCTTCATGCTTAGGCACCAAATGGTACTTTTTTCTGTTTCTAACACCTTCCTCTTTTGACCCTTATGAGAGAGGAAAAGTTCTTCCATTTATGTTGCAAACAAATCCAAAAATTTAAAGACCACCCCTGAGCAATGTTTTGCATGGGTATTCGAGTCTTTTTCTAGTGCTACAAAGAAACTGGAGCAGCAGTTTTATGTAACATTACATCAAGAATACTAATTTTGAAGATATTCCTTAATACATATGTCTAATTTATACATCAAGTTTCATGTCTGTGGACCAAACTTCTATAATTAGGCAATTTTTACAAATAAATACATTATGCTTTTATTATACCTGTTATTACTTGCTAATATTAATGGGATTAACACTCATAACTCGGGGGAGGAACAGGCATGTGATAATCAGCCATTTCATCTCACATACTCTCTGTTCATCAGCCCTTTCATATTATTGACCTTTCTCTGATGGCTAAGAGCAGAGCTGCCAGTGTGAAAGGAGACAGATTTTCTTCAATTTTCAAAAGTTACAATAACATTTTTTATTACCATAGCATGATTTCCCCTTCCTGGTAAATCCTTTCAAACACTGGCACACAGCACCGTCTTCCAGCAAAACACACTCTGCATTGACATAACATTCTAGTGCAGTGCAGTCATCTTGATCTATAGTGTAAACAAAACAAAAAAAACCCACTAGATATATTTGGAAATATCAAAGAAGGCAGTATATGTATATGTATATGTATATGTATATGTATATGTATATGTATATGTATGTGTATGTGTATGTGTATGTGTATGTGTATATGTATGTCTATGTCTATGTCTGTGTATGTGTATATGTATAAATGTATAAAACAAAAACACACAGAAACATAAAACTAAGAAAACCAGAACATACAGTCAAAGTTTGAAACGTAGCTCTCCAGGATTAATATTGACACCCCAAAACAATCATTAGGCCAGTTCGCTTTGCCTACATGGAGCTGACATGTCATTTACCATCAGGATTTCTGAATAAAGTATTCAAAACCTACTGCAAAATTTAATGATCTAACGTCATCAAAGATACGTAGAATTCAATGGGTTTACTTCAACTTTACTTAGAGGAATGCCATAGACTTAAAAAGCTAAGGGAGAGACTTTCCCAAGTGTTCCAAATTAGAAATGTTTTTCTCTAGACAGGACAATATTAGCAATTTTTATTGATACAGCAAAAGAACATAGAGACAAACAAACAAAAAAGCAGTCCCGGCTGGAATAATTGCACAGACCCAAATTCTTGTAAGAAGGTTGAGAGCATGAATGCCACCAGGCTTGACACTGAACCTTTCTTTCTTTAAGGTCTATGATTCCTTTCTGTTCTATAAACCTGCTCAGAGCCTCACAGGAAATACAAGGAAGACAACCGTCAGACTCTACCTGATACCATGATTTCAGCCATCAAAAAATTTATTTTCTGATTTTCCTCACTGTCTGTATCCTTAAAAATCTCAGTGCTTTGTGTGCTCTGGAGCACAATCTCTGGTGGTGGCATTGGCATTACCTCCTTGTGCACAGAGACACTTCCTGAAAAAGACACGAAAAAAGTGAAACAGACTATTTAAATCTACTGAACTAGCCTTCTGATATTCCAACACTTATTATTTCCAATAATCATGGTGGTTTCCTTTTAAAACAAAATAAATATCCTCCCAGACTAACCTGTTTCTGACATCAAATTATTTCTAAAAGCACTCACTGGTAAATTTTCTCAAATACTAAAGATAAGAAATGTGACTCATTGCAAGCAATACTTGTCAGCACTGCACACATCTTTTTCACTGCTAAAATGCCAAGGAAAAATTACAGTGGTCAGACAACATGTTATTGTCCCAAGGACAACACTCCAGAATTTTCATTCTTCAAAGAAACCATCTTGTAAGAGCAAACCTCTTATGTTAGATCAAGGTGAATTTTTCCAGTGCTATCTGTCAGGAACCTCAAGGGTTTGAGGAAAGTCTTTTTTTGAACTGGAGGATGATACCTGCTGTTGAGTTGGAAGAATCCACAGCATGACAGGTTTTTCCATTTTGAGTTTTCATAAATCCTGGATGGCACTTGCAATGGACAATTCCAAAATTGTTTTCACAGATCTGATCACAGCCTCCATTCTCATAAAGGCAAGGATTTGCGCCTAATGAAGAAAAACAGGAAACTTAACAAGATGCTTCTTCAATCAGCATCTCTGTTTAGATATGCAGAATTGAAGCAGTTAGAAAAAGAATAAGGGCCGACAAAAACTAGGATTTTTTAAATTTTTTTTTTATTTAACAGCAGATGCATATAGTAAAGCATAGATAACACTGCCTAACCTCTGTCAGGAGAAGAGATTTGCATACTTTGTATCTAATACATCTACCACATTTTTTTATTATTTTATTTCCCTTATTATTTGTGCTTTAATATTTAGAGTTCTAATATTATGGGGGCATAAGGAATCTGTGATTACCTTCTCTCAATCCTGGTCTGTTGAATTACTCTTTTCTGCTTACAGGGAGATTGTTTCTAACAGAAAATCAAATTATTTGATCAAAAACTAATAAATCTTACAAAATCTTTCTCCATGTCATTTGTTGTTATTTGTGTGTGAGGAGTGCTAATACACGAGGATAAATAGGAATTGGAAGACTGTGGTAGCCTCATAGCAATTGATCATCATCTATTCTTGGGCATGAACATAAATCTGTCAGCATTCCTGGGATACACACCCAGATGGTGCTTTCAATAAATGCCAGTCTGAGTATGGAAGGCTTTTTAAAGAGCCTATTTCTGAGAAGATAATCCTCTCCCCAAGGACATCTATTCTACCAATATCAGTGAACAAGAGGAGGCTGGAAAGGAATGACTGCTGGATTTTTGCAGTGTACCTGGTTTCGCCAAAGGATGAACTACAACCAGTGATGAGGGTCTCAGCATGCTGCCTCGAAGACGTACCCTGTTTTGGCCGGTCTTCTTGTCCACCCTCACTAGTGATGGCCTAGCCCAGTCAGAAAACCACAGGTGGTCCTCAAACACTGCTACAGCAAAAGGGTGGCCTACAAAGACATTAGGTTTATCATTTCCACATCTGTAAAATATACACAAGAAGCCATGTAAAGAAATGTATCTGCATATATGTCAACGTCTAACACAGGAGCATAGCCATGGTCCACTTTGATTTCTCGTGTATAGGGATAATTGTGCATGAACAATGGACCACTGACGTGTTACTACCGCTCTTAGCAAAGACAGCTATGACAGTTTCCTGATTCAGTACAGTCTCTGTCCTTACTCCTGGTGACCTCCAGATCTAGTTCAAAAGATGCTTCTACCTCACTCATGATCATTTCTTGAGGCAGCATTGGGACTAGCCTTTCAGAATTGGAGTACCTCCCTCCTCTGCCTCCAAGTGGCCCAGCACAGAACTGCTGAGGTACATAGCTCTTTTTTGCAATCTTCACATAATAAGGAGGAGAGGACCTCATGGTGTTTGTCATCCCGCATAAATGTACTGGCATAGGGCAGCCACAGACACTGCAGCCACTGACTCCTAGTAGGACTCCAGAGCCAGTGTGTGGTTTCTGCAAGTGCCAAAAGCACACACAAGTGCAATACAGTGGGTAACACATGCATATAGCCAGCGAACAAAAAACAGAGGAGGCAACAGATCATCCAGGTAGCTTCCTCTCTTTTCACTGATGACAACACGATCCTAAACACTAGCTTCAACCAGACATCTAGGACTTACATGACTAAGGGGAGATGCAAGAAATTCCACCCCCAATTTCAGAGGACAGGAACTTTTCCTTAGTAGCACATTATCTGCACTAGGAAAACTCAGACCCCTAGCTGGACTTCCAGAGATAAGCTCAGCAATTCAGAAGCCAAAGGACACTTTCATACATATAATGGCAGGTAAAGATCTTTACAAAATTTCTCTGACTCTTTCTAATACCTCTCTCATGATAGAATATTGTCATTAATTTATATGAGACTATGTATGCATTCTTTCTTAGAAATCTCCTGCTTTCAAGGTAGCCTTTGGGCAAGTTTTTGAAATGGAAGGTAAGAACAAATACTCTTCTTCCATGGACATCTGCCTGGTTTCAATAGTGGATGCTTCCTGACTGAAGCATGTTTGCTTTGTCCCAGTGCTTACTCACAGCCTGAATGTGCACCGCACACTGTATCAGTGCAGTCTCAGCCCCTCTGAAAGGGGGCTTTTATATTGTATAAAAGCATGTGATTTTTATGATCTGTGGTTTTGCTTTTTGATGTAGACCTCAATTAGGTGACGTTTAATTTCACTGATGAAATTGGGAGCCCAACATGTAGTAGCTTTAAAAAACTCTTAAAAATCAGACAAGAAAGCAAGCAAACAAAACAACAGATAAATTAGAACCCTGGATAAAGAGTATGCACTGAATTATCTTAAATTCACCTCACAAATAAACTGAAAAAATCCACTCCTTTGTAAAAAAATTTCCAAGATATTGTTTACGTGTTCTTTAGTACTATGTTGAAGAGCATATTCTTGGCACCTCACTACCTCCACTGAGCCATTCTTAATCACTGATCTTGGTTCTTACCTGTTCTTTCCATTAAATTTTAACAACTAGACCATTATCTACATACTGTCCCCACCCAAATACGTCCTCACAACTTTAGGATCTATAGTTTGCACTATCCACAAACAGCACCCTGCTTTGACCAGCAATTTATTAACTTTTTATCTTGCAAATATAGTAAGGATTAAAATTAGAAGTATAGTGTCAACCAATGGAGACAGCAAGAACAGAAAAATTGATACATATGAACCCTTTACAAAATAGTGCAAACCCAACCCACTGCATAAACAAAAGAAATGGTTGTGTTGTTCATTGCCTTGGGCAGGTTATTACAGGCTGTTTTATGTACAGCTGAAAACGGGGTCAGCAGAAGAACAGAAGTAATTTACCTATTTCGAATGCAGCTGTACTGAATGACTCTCAGTACAGGGTCACTAGAGGGAGCTGCTGTAATAAAAGTTCACGTTACAGCAAAACACCTATGAAGAGGTTCCACCGTCCCATCCTGCAGTTAACAGCTGTCCAAGAACAAAAGCTAAATTCTGGTCTCACTACAAAAGCTGAATTCTGGTCTCACTAACAGCATTAACAAAACGTCAGGACATCAAGTCTCTCTAAATTTATACTCCTACAGCCCTTCAGCTCTTTTACTTCCTTGTGTACAGGTGTTCATGTCCTTTTCAAGGATGTTGAGATGCTCAAATGTGTCCAGAGGAGGGCAACAAGGCTGGTGAGACGTCTACAACACAAGCCTTATGAAGAGCAGCTGAGGGAGCTGTCGTTGTTTAGCCTGGAGAGGAGGAGGGTCAGGGGAGATTTTCTCTCTCTCTACAACTGCCTGAAAGGAAGTTGTAGCCAGGTGGGGGTCGATCTCATCTCCCAGGCAACCAGCAAGAGGAAGAGAGGACACAGACTTAAGCTGAGCCAGGGGAAGTTTAGGCTGGACATCATAAAAAAATGCTTTACAGAAAGAGCAGTTGGGCATGGGAATGGCCTGTCCAGGGAGGTGGTCAAGTCATTGTCCCTGGAGATGTTTAAAAGAAGACTGGATATCACATTCAGTGCCATTGTTTTGTTGATAAGGTGGTGTTAGGTCATAGGTTGGACCTGATCACCTCCAAGGTCTTTCCCAACCTAGCTGATTCTGTGATTCTCCCAGCTCCGAACAGCCATATCATTGCTCCAGGCCTACCTCCTTTCTTAAAGTCTGTGTTTCTATAGTGCTCCTAGCTCTTCTTCTCTATTTTCTCCCTGTAAGACCTTGTCCTATTCCTTGTGCAGAAACAAAATGAAACTTCGATCAGGCTTCAAGGTCCTCCTTTGCTTTTCTGCTTCAATGTGGCTCATACAGCAGAATATGCACAGCAGGGGGAAAGAGAGGAAGGCTGGAAAGTCACTCTTCTCAGGCCTTTTGATGTCTCATAAATTGGAGAACACTGATTCCTCCAAGACCTCACTCCATTCCACTCACCCTCAAAGAAGTGGGAGAGTATCTGACTTAAGTAATGAGCACAAGCCTTCCCAGAACACAGACAGGAACAACAGCTGCTTGACAGAGTAACAATAAAGTTACCCATGGAAGTCGTAGTATTGAGCTACAATGCCTCACTCTGCACGTGTTTTGTGCAAAATGGTCCCTAGAGAGATACCATGATCAAAATGAATTGCCCTCTTCAGAAACTGATTTGTTATGTACAGGATTCTTAAATGCATGATTTACTTTAGATGTGGTGCAACATCAATTCCTTGATGATAATACTTCTGTTTTCTTGCTCCAGAACAAAACACTTACATGCCAAGCAATAGAAATCTCAGCCATAAAAACTACCAGTATATTATATAAATCATTTTTTCCATTTGGTATCTATTGTGTATGTAGAATCTGCAATAATGTCAACATTGTAGATGCAGGTTTGCTGCTCAAGAACCTTAATGACCAAGATTAATTCTCTTTCATCTTATGTCACTATAACTCACTGATGCAATAAACACAGCAAAACCTGAATTAAACTCAGCAGCCATGCATGAAAAAAGCAAACCACATTTTTAACATTTTTCTTTTTTTCATTTTTCTGTGAAGGCAGGAAAGTCCTCTGTGCAATGCAAAGCCACTCATTAATAAAAGTAGAGAGTGCTAGAAAGACATACTTTTGCTAAAAAGAATAAAAGTCAGCTAAAGTCAGATAGTAGAATGAAGAACTGAAGTGCTGGCATAAAGCTCAGCACAGAGTTGCATGGGATATAATACAGCACAGCAACAGGCCAGTAATTTGCATGCACTTATGTGGACACACAGGCACATTGACAAGCAGCAGTAGGTAATTATCAACCCCAAAGCCTCACCTACATCATTCTGTGCAAGAATTCGACGACCAGAACCATCCAGGTTTGCGCTCTCAACCACGGCCTGTTTAGCATCACACCAGTACAATTTGTCATCCAGGTAGTCAAGAGCTATTCCACTGGGCCAAACCAGGCCAGTGCTGGCTATGACCTGGCGGTCGATGCCTTCTAATGAAGAGCTGTCAATCCGGGGATTGACCCCCATGTCAGTCCAGAATAATCTCCTTTAGAAAACAAAATGGATACAGAAAGTCAGTAAGTAAATGTTTGTCCTCTTCTCCATGGAGTTCTCTCAAAGCAGAAAGGTCAGATACAGCAATACAGCCCTGAGTCACAGGAGAAAAAGTGCATGCTTCAAGCAAACATATTGGCTGCTGATCTTTTCATACTTGCCATAAGACTCCAGGTGATTACACTGGGATTTATGCAGAGTCCTCACTCTCTTCACCAGCACAAAATCTTTGGAAATCAGTTCCTGCCTATGCTAACTGCCAGGTCTTCATATCTGCTTTTTAATTATCCATGTGACTGCTGATAGTGGTTTGGCAAACCCAGGCTACAGAAAATGATGCATTAGCCAGACCCCTGTCTAAGCAAGGGTGTAACAATACACAAATGGAACCAAAAATTACCCATTATTATGGAACGCAAGCAAGAGTAGACAGGTTATTTTTGTTTTTTTAAAAAAGACCGGTGTCAGGCCCAGACTCTGTTCTTTTACTAAAATCATTATTCTCAGGGTCTCCCTCTGAAGTCCTGTGTGTTACTCACTGAATGCTTAGCGATTTTCAATGAACAGGCAGTTCTAGATAGCAGCTCAAAATGGGGATAGCTAAAATTGTAAATCACTTCAGAAGTTTGGGCTTGTCTTCCCAGGCATCAGTTGTCTCTGTCAGGTTTGCTGAAATAACCCAGAGATTCACTTATGTTTAATTACAGAAGCAGTTTTTTTCTAGCTAATGCAGGGATCAGTATTTTCAATAGCCTAAATTGTGTTTCACATCCCTCTTTAATATTTACAACTATGGACATTGCCATAATATCTGTTCATCCTTTTACCATTAACTTTCTAAAGAGGAAGACCTTAGTGATGTATCCTTCCTTTCCTCTTGTACCTTTTGCCTCTAGCAATCATGCTAATAAACAATCTTTCTAAACCTACCTTTCTCCAAAGTTTTCCTGTAAAATGTCTCTGTCTCATTCAGCCTCTACTGAAAGATTCTTTCAGATCTTTTATGTCCAGAGGGAAGCTAAAAAAAGACCTGCCCCAACTCTGTTTCTTTCCCCGATTCGTCAGTACTTAGTTATAGCAGGATATGAGCATCAGAATTTTTTTTTTAAAAAAGACCCAACAGATTTAAAATGTTCCTACTACAAGCATGTTGACTGAAAGCTGTGGGACTTTGCCACTGATTGAAATAGCCAGAATTTCATCAAGAGTTTAAACATCTCAAACTCCTGTGATCATTTCAACACTAGCTAAGAAGATAAAAGGTGCATTTAAAATAAATCTAGAGAACAGTAGATTAGATTTAATTTCCTCAGAAACTGAAACATGGACCAAAAAAAGGCCATTTTGTAAGCACTACTAGTTAAATGTGACTAGTTTCTTCACACTAATAGGTATGGAACCATCAAAGTTTGCAGTGTGGTACTTACAGCTGTCAGAGTGACCTCAGTTGCTCATACTTTTCTTTAGCATAAACTGCATACAATATCATTAATGCTTCTATTAATTTCTTCTAAAATCTATACTAATCATGTATAGATGACACATGAAATGTGTCATCTATAGAAATTATAGAATGTGTCATCTATAGAAATGACACATTTCTATCATGTCCCAACACATGAAAGAAACCCCACAATAAACCATTACAGTTCACGCAGCCCTGCAAGGTAATGAGTGACCCAGCATGAGAGTAACGCACATTTTGACTGCCGAAAGGGCAAGGCTTGCACACTCATTTTTGAAGAGCCTCCAAAAGTATTACATGATTTACTGTGTTTATCACTACTTACTTAGCAAATGGGTGAACAGCAATCCCTCGGGGCTGGGAGATATCCTCCCAGATGATCATTTTTCTTTGCATTCCATTCAGATTGCTCCTGTCAATGCACGCCTTCCTGCAACACACAGAGCACTGTTAGGTTCTCCCTGATAGCTTTTTAATTACCTTCTCAGGCAGAATGTACTAAGATTTTACGTTGCTTTAGTTTAGCTGTAATAAATAACTTCACAATGACAGGAAATAATCCTGCTGATGTGGGATGTCTAGTTGTTTTATCAACAAGTAATTCAAGTTGCAGCTTCATTATCTGGTCCAGGGCATGATGATAAAGTACCTGTTGCTCCGCAGAAGACATGAAGGTCTTCTTCCTTGGGCGAATAATGAGTTAGAAGTATGATCACTGATAGATAAATGCTAGCTTTAAAGGGAGTCAGGAGGAAAACCAGGTCCTTACTGAATGCCATTGTCAAATGTATAAAGAATCTTTTTAAATAGTACTTTTACATAACATTTTTCATCCAGGAACCACTAATCATTTTACATATTACATCTATTTTGCAGGAAAGAAAATCTGTGCCCCAGTCAAGTACAGAATCTACATCGCCAGTCTTCCAATTCACCTTTTTTCCAGAAACTTGATTTTATTGCTGCAATATTCACCTTGCCAAACAAATATCAGCCTCTACCTGCAAGCAAGCCTACAGCCTTCCTTGCCTATCTGAACCTTCAAAGAAATGCCACATAGATGTGGAAGGAGAATTATATTTCTGCAAATGTGGAATACAAACAGGTAAATGCAGTGGGTGAGAAGCAAGTCACAGATTCAAATTCTCAGATTCTCCCTGAACTCTTGTCTTACAGAGAGAAGCACCATAATTTCCCATTTCACAAGAAACACTGGTATATTTCTACAGCAGCACAATCGTGTAGACAAGATTGTATCAAATATCAAGGGAGTGGACTAGGACCATATTTAAAAGAGAGAAGGAGGATGATCTGAACATTCAAAATTACTTTCTATGGACTAATGAATTATGATCACTCTTCAGGGAGCCTTCATGATGTGTCATATTGTCTGGCAGTGATCACTTCCCTTTATCAGAGATAATTGACAAAGATTCCAACAGCATGATTCTGGCTGCCAACACTGAGTTCTGCCCAAGATATACTCAGTACAGTAGTATTCTTTCATTTATATATGTATGTGTGTGTGTGTGTGTCTATGTATGTATATGTATATATAAAGATATACCTATATACACAGACACAGACATTCAATTTAGGTATATAAATAAGTGTAAACTTATATATTCACATGCACATGTGCACATACATATATGTATATATTCAGTGCATGCTTTGGATTCCTTGCAACTGAGTCCAAACCCTTGCTCCTCGGAAAGCCCAAGATAAAAATACAATAGCAGACTCAAAGTGAACTTCCAGCATTTCAGTTTTAAAGAACCTTCCAACTGTATATACTTGAAACTACAACTACCCTATCAGAATGTGAAGCACTAGTGAATTAGAGTAATATCTCAGCTATTTCTGTATCACCAGTCGTTTATTCCAAATCTTTTATGGCATGCTTCAACATAAATGCACTGTGGAGCATGTACCCTCTGTCTGTCCAATACAATTTACGGTTAATCCAATCCACAGCAAGGCCTTCGGGTGTATCTATAGCTTCATGAATAACCTTTTCACGATTTGTACCATCCAGATTAGCTCGTTCTATCCATTTCAAGGCAGTGTGGGCAAAATAAATCTGTAAGTAAATAACAGACAAAGTGTCATTAGTTCCCATCTCACTTTTTACTCTACTTCCCCTCTCTAGTAACTCCATTTCTAAAATAGCTTTTTCATCTTGAAAATTCCCTAAACTGCTTATTCACAAAAGGCTGCACAGGTAACCTGTGATCCGTGATCAAATAAAAAGGCACTTATCCTTCAACCAGGATGACTTCTACAGGCAGCTTGTGCTTAGCTGTAAATCCTGGTTGCCCTATATACAGCCCTTTGAATATCCTATGGTTTTGTTTCAGTGAGCAGCTACCTCGCATGAAGCACAGCTGAGGAAGCAAAAGTAGGAGCAGGCAGAAAGGAGCATGTCTTGTTCATGTTGAAAAGGGAGAAGCATGGTAAAGATAGTAGCAGTCTATGTGTATCAAGGAGCTGGGAAGAAGAAAAGGAGGTATATAATTTGCTTCTATTTTTTTCCCCTCTTTCATCCTGTAGTCACATTAATTTTTTAACAGGTGTTTATTCTGTAAGACTCTAACCTTTCCAGAAGAGGTTTCTTAGTTTTGGGTTAAAAGAAAAGTTCTCTGCTGGTAGGGAAACTAGGTTTGTGTTTTCCAAGAATGAGGAAAGTTGGTTTTGTATTCAATACCCAGTGGGAGACAAACATTATATGGCAAAACCGTAAGAAAAACAATGCTGAGGCTTTCTTTTGAAATGGTAACAGCAAAACAAATAACTTTGCTTTGATGCTAACCATGAGGTCAAACAAAACAGCAGGGAGCCTCTAGCCTTAGACCAGCTAATTCAATACCATGGGAGCACAAAGGGACACTACCTTGCCACTCAGCTCTGTGCTGACAGGACCGGGCTGCTGCAGCCTGGCCGCCCCCTGCATGCCCCCTCATCTCTGTCCTGCTCATCCTAGCACCACAGGAGGGGATCAGGGGTGCACACCAGAATCACTGGCACAGCTGATCTACATTTGGCACTGCACAGAGCAACTGCTACTTCTCCAGCAGGGCCCTATTTCAGGAGCAAGTGGCCATGTTCCAGAAGTGCCTGAAGAGCTCCTCCTGTAAACGCAGATCTGGTAACATTCACATTTGTTTAGCTGTGTCCCTCTGGGCCTTGAGATGCTTCCAACAACTTAGCTGAGCTCCTCATCAGCTTTCACTGTACCATTCAGTATTTGTTTGCAACACTCCTACAGTGTAAATAGGTCTCTCCATGAACAAATATAACTATCTGCCACAGAAGGTTTAGCAAAGCACAGCTGAACTCCTATTCTTCCCAGCTCTGCAGGCAAGAAGTAGGACATTAGGATGTGGCCACACAGACAAACCGTTCTTTATGCAGAGAGGACTCCTGTTCCCAAAAGCACTGTCTACATGAGGAACATATTTTGGAAGAGCAATAAACTCTGTGAGCATTCAGCAGTTTTGCTCAATGTCAGGACGTGGAAAGTAATTCTTGGTAAGATTACTCCTACATTTAGTAGGGATCATACAGATTTAGCTGTACAGAAAAAAAAGATACTCTTGCTTCTACCACTCTATGCAGTGAAAAAATTGCACAATATATTTCCAGCAAATAAGACTGCAGTCTTAATGGAGAAAACATCAATCACACAGAAGTTCTTTGAAAATGAAATCATGTCTGAAATTAATTTAGAAATTCAAACTCTCTGGGAATTATCATTTTCAATGTACAAAGCCCATTCAATAAATGAGGATGAAACCCTTCAACCAGAGTTTGGCAGCCAGTTGTGCTCCTAGACAGGCAACAGAACAGCAAGCAGCATAACATGTAATCCAGATCACTGACAGAGGAAAGGTTAAGACACATAAAAGCTCAATCCATTTGTCCTTGTAACACTCCAGAATCCTCTCATTTTTAATGCCTTACCTTATTTTCCACCGGGTCAGAATCCAGTGCTAAGACTACTCCCATCTGCCAGTCAAATAAACTTGTATAATCTGTTCCATCAAAACTGATCTGGCGGATATCTTGGCCATTTGCAAATAACAAAAATGGCTTAGGACCTGTTGATGAAAATTTGCTGGTATGTTAATTTCACTAGCTTCAAAATTATCTCTAACTTGCATTACTACATAGCTGGCATTGTAAATAAGTAACAGTAAAAGACAAAATGAGGAACAGAAACACAAAGAAATTATGGCAATTTTCCTAAATTCCACTTGCCTCAGAAACTAAAGATAATTATGAATATAAGTTTGCAGCACCAGCCTCTACATTTCTGATAAAAGCGCTCACTAGTCCTGCTGTGTTTCATACTGAGTGTCTTAGCCTCAAGGTAATCATCTCTCTAGATTTCACAACATCACCATAAATGCCAGAACAACTTGACTTTTGCATATGGAGAAGTCTTTTGTAAGAAAAGCCGGAAAAATATTGTCCTCCAAAAAAATATAGCTTTCAGGTACAAACCAAAAATTTCTCTTTCCTCTTCTCACTTGGGCAATTGTTTATACCTTGCTGGTCACCAGGGTCTGCCTTTTTCTCAGAAGGAACAGAAAGGTCTGGAATCCAAGCATGCACATCAAATACCTCAGCTTCCTGGGTCCAGTGGGGGAGAAATACCCTTTTAAGGAAAGTCCTTTAACAGACTATTCCCTACCCCATTCTCCAAATGTAGAGACCTCAGCTACAGTTCTGTAACACTGGGCAGAAAATATGCCCATATTTATAGGCAGGCACAAAAACCTGCATACTGCAGGATAGACCTTTGCATTATGGGAGCCCAGAGTAAAATGTTGAAATTGGATGATAGATTGAACCTTCTGTGAGGGAGACTGAACCATATACTGGTGCTTGTTCTGGTTTATTTCCAAAATTGGTTATCTTTCCTAGCAACTAATACTTCCCAACTTTCACAAAGTAACAAAAATCAGTGCAAAAAGGGATTCTAGTTGTGCCTTCTGCTTTAAAGGACTCAAAAAACGTTTTGATTTCATTGGTAGAAAAATCCAGGCATACCAAGACACTGACCTACAGCAGTGCAGTGCTTTCTGTCTCGCTGAAGTTTATATCCAGGAAAACAAGTACACTCCCAGGAGGATGGGCTTAAAGAAGAGCATATCTGACTGCAGCCACCATTATCTGGAGATGTACAACCTTAAACAGAGCATTTGTAAAATTTTACTGTGCCATTCTAAAAAAAATTAAATACAACAAAATCAGAGGTATAAGAGAATGATTCACTCTGCTCAGGATTTCTACAGTGCAAGTCATCTCAGTGACTGATTGATTTACCAAAAAGCCTCCTGCTGAAAGCAGGAGCCTATTGAAGTGAAAACAAATTAGTAGTAACTTAGTCCAGCGGTTTTCCTGAAATTTACAACACAAAATGGGGATTGGGAGGGTGGGATACAAAAAGAGAGAGGTCTTCCATGTGTTCATTGTTCCAGAGAACTCTTCTGCTACGAAAATCTCATCCCATCTACAACACAGTAATAAATTTTATCAGATTTTGCACTCCATGCAAAGAAACAGAAAATTAATGCAATGGTTTCCCCAGAAGTTAACTAGGCTAGGACAGCAAATTGACACTTTCTAAGTATCTAAATATGAAACCAAGGTTTCATATAAGAAGAAATTATTATTTTCTTATACTTTTTATTATATTCTCAGTGCTAACACTTACTCAGTGGAGTGTCCCTAAAAAAGAGTAACAATGACTGAATCTAAGTACAGTCCATGATATGAAAGGGATTAAAAGGAAAAGAGGCTTTTTTTAAGGCATGAGGCTGTCAGTAATGGATCTATCTTGATCCTTAAGACTGAAAAGATACAGTTGAAAAGCTACCGTTCCCTGAATTTGGAAAACTGATGGAATAGGGAATAACAGATTAGTGAGTGTAGCAGCTTCAAGTATTCTGACTGCAAAAAATTGCATTTGTGGGTAAGTTAGAGTGACTGTGAACCTGGGCTGCATGATGTCAAGAAAGTCATCTTCAGATTTCATCCAGGTCTTAATTTTGTACATATATTTCCCCTCAAGTATAAATTTTAGATGTTTCCTGCAAAAAAAATCTGCAACGTGCCTTAATCTGTGCTGACAGCAAAAGAATTTGGCCTGCAAATATTGGATGTTGCTACTACTAAAAATCTCTTAAAAAAGGAAGATGAATATTGCTCATCTCAGCACTCAAAGCACCTGACATTTCACTGTCTTTTATCTTGTACAATCATTGACAGATGTTCAAAATGAGTGTAAAATGCTTTCATTCACTTCTGCCACTGGGTGCCAAGAACAAACAGAGTTTGGCAGTCACTTCAGCTAGAAAATTATGTTACTCACCCGTGCATGTTTTGCCATCCACTTTGAGTACAGATCCTTCTGGACAAAAGCAGACAGGGCCGTTAGATGTTTGAAGGCAACCATGACTGCATCCAGTGTCGTTACTTGTACATGTAATCAGCTCTACAGTAATTAAGGAGGAAAAAAATCCTAAATGACGATAAAAATTTTGACTAAGCCCCCAACAAGAGATGTTAACACCTTCTTAAATAGCAAGTGAAGAAAGGGGAAAAAAAAGAAAGAGAAATAAAGTATATAAATAAATAAAAGTGTGATGTTGAGAGTACAACACTTCTGCGTTCTGTCTCGGGTTTGTTTTGCTTTACTTCTGTTTTGCTGTTCCAAAATTTTTTTCCACGCTTTCTCCTAGCAGAGAAGAAAGCCAAAATTGCTGAGTACTGAAGTCATTATACTTATCAGCCTTAAATATTCCAAAATTCTATGAAAATATGTTATCAAAATAGAAGTAATTTTATAAACTTTATTTCTTACATTTCATCAAAAATAGATCAGGTTTTGAAAACTACAAGGAATTTATACTGAAAGAATAAGTATAAAACACAGAGAGAATAAGGAAAAACTGTTTTCCTACTGCTGCAATTGTAACAGAGATAGAATCAATGAAAATAGGTGACGAACCTTCCAGAAACATATTATGTTCCTTAGTGTCCATTTTAGAAGCTGTAAGGGCAAAACTATCTGAGGAACTGGCAATAGCTTTCCTTTACTTGCCATTAGAAATGTTGCAGTGCCAACTTTTTTTTTTTTTTGAGCATTTCTTTAATGCAATTTCGCAGGATATACTCTTTCCACTTTCCATATTGCAGTGCTTCATCTCTTTGTCCCAATTCTAGTGCCATATGGTAACATTCGCTGGAAGACTGGAACTAACGCAAGTTTCCCACAGCTGCTTCTTTGAATCAGCTGCACACACTGGCTTAAATAGTGCATAGCTGTTGCAAATACTGCTTCTCCAGGGCAACCGGGCTCTGGACTGGACTGTTCTAACCACTTAAGCACAGAGAATAGGGTCCAGAAACTGATACTGAGTTTCTTTCTGACCGGAGCTTGACACTTTAGATGAAGAGCTTTATAAAGGGCTTGGAGGATAAAGCATCAAAATCTCTGTCAGCATGCAGAGTTCTCTCACCTTGCATTTCTCTCTCTCTCTCTCTCTCTCAAGTCACATAGTGGGTGGACATCTGCCTTGTGCTGCAGTAGCTAAGGAGTTATACTGCCCATGCTACATCCCTAGCCTGTGCTAGAAAAACGTAATTTTCTGTCTAATTTAAGCCACTCAAAATGTAGGCATATAGTTCAAACCGGTCATACAAAGCAGGACCGAGTTGGATAGTATCTAAGTATTGCTTTGGACACAAAAGAATATCCCAACTCCCAGTAGCCTCTGGCTGCAGCATTCTCATATGTTTTCTGCCATAGCTGGCTGCCTTCTGCAGCTGTCACACACACCCTGGACCTCCGTGTTTGGGTCACTGAATCCTGCTTCTGGATCCTTCTTAATAAAGAGGAAAAAGAGGCTCTTACGGAATCATGGAATATCCTGAGTTAGAAGGGACCCACAAAGATCAAGTCCAACTCCTGGCCCTGCACAGGACTTTTGGAGGTCTAAAATAGACTGACCGCTAGTCTGTTAGATTCTATGGCTATATTTTCTCTGTAGTAGTGATATTTAATATGTCCTAGGACCTGATCCTGCCATGATCCACAGTGAATTCATTGGTGTGCACTGGCACTCCTACTCGGTGATTATACCAATGTTTTATTTCCATGGAAACAAGGTAGAAGGAAATTTGTCTATGCATAAGTTTCACTTCAAAAGTGACTGACAATATCCCAAGGCCTCAAAAACTGGAAGCTTTTCACATTTTTTGTTCTAGACTTACTTTGTAAACGCTTAATTCATTTGTAGGCTGAGCATATACATTTAATTCCGTTAATACCATGCACATTAGCAATGCTATCAGCCCTGATCTGAAAAGAAGAAAGATTATGCTGTGAGCTGCTCATTCAGAGACTGGGCAAATTCTTACAGAGTGAGCCAGATTCAGAGATCACATTTAAAAATAAATAAGTGCTTATCCACGTGGAATGTGTCACAAGGTCTAATCTGAGAAGAGGTGTCTCTGGAGACCTGACTTTTTCTGGGGGAGGCCTCTGAAGAAGTGTATACAATTTCTCACGTGTAGCTTACACTTCCTTAAACATGACATCTGAAATCAGTTCACTCAGTTTAAGCTGATCCCACTTACATAAAAGGGATTGAAAGCAAGCGACACAACACACAAAACTTTCGGCAGTTCCAGTGTTAAAAGAGGACTCTCTCTGAACTGATACTCCAACTGTTTACCTATTACAGGACCTTACCATGACATGTTTTCCTGTCAGGCAGTAGAACAAAACCTCTTGGGCAAGTGCAGTAATAGGAACCAGGGATGTTCACACAGCCCAAAGTGCAACCATGATTCCAGAAGCCACATTCATTAATGTCTGCAAAAAAAAGCACTTGTAGTGTCAGAATAACATCATCAACCATCGTTGGGGAATAGATTAATGCAACAAAGTAACAGTCTGCAAAAAGTACTTCTATTTTTCACTTCATTTTATAAAAATTTGGGTTTCCTAATGAATTAATAAAAACCAAGTTTGCAGACCTTATTCAAATCAGCATTAAAAACCTTCAAGCAAAACATACTCAGTCTACCTGTGTCCAGCATAGATGCCCAGAGGACTTTCAAAAATATGCACTTCCATACAGATTCCAATGCCATTTAAATTCTGTGTGCATCAAAAAAAATCACATTAGACACCTTCTTCAGACAAAAATTCCTTCAAAAAATTTGACTTCAACATGACTTAAGTAAAAGTCTCAAAATACAAGTGTATTAGAAGTTGAAATTCGATAATCAAACCTGGTGAATTTCCTGAGAACTGGAACACCGCTACTCAGGCAGGTTTGTAAATCCTGTAAGTTAGGAATTCTGATGCTATTATGTCTTATAAAATCTGATTGTGTAGCTGAAAAGATGCTTTAAAAAGTATTATGTTATCTTTAGTGAGAGTAATTTTAGATTTTTAATAAAACATTCCAGATTAAAACATTTAGAATAATGTTAAGAATTCCTGACTTTTTCAAAACTTAAGACAGATACTTAAGATACTTAAGATACTTAAGACAGACATCTTCTTGCTGGATTATTGAATGTTTCACCTTTGGTGATACAGCTGGCTTAATTTTTATTTAAAAATTAAATTAGCACACATAAGCCTGTCTACTTATCTGAAGGCTCCTTTACCTACTCAGACTAAGACCAAAACTTCTCACAAGAATAGGACCTGTGACACTTTCATAGGTCTCTTTTTAGAGTATTTTAGAACCTGGAAGGACACAAAACTGAAATGGCACAATTGGAATTTTTAAAACCTCATAGTGGTTTTTCAGTCCCAAGATAATAATTGAAACAACAGAAGAATTTATTTCATCTGATGGAATAAAGCCGACAAGAAATTCACATATTACCTTCACAAAACTGTTTATTTCGACTTAAAACAAAGCCACTAGGACATTTACACCGATGAGTCATTGAGTCTGTCCTGCAGATTCTTCTTCTGCACTTTTCTCTGTTCAAATCACAGACTCCTTTTTCTGGAAGAACAATTACAGTGTAAATGGAATGAAGTTCTTACTATATTAACCTTCCAGAAGAAAGATGATAAGGGGTTTCTTCTCAACATCTGGTTGCTCAACCTGAGGAACTGCTTATTAATAGAAAATAACTTCCGTTATTTTCTTTGGTAAAATCAGGCCAAAAAGTCACTGTAAAAATGAAAGCAATTGTAAAACTAGGGGTGGGTGTATATAAGCAATTGTTTCCAACTCTATTTCAACACAAGCAGATCTAGAGACAGTCCGAAGTAGGGGATGGTTTGGTTTGGTACATACCTATAGTGACTATGAAAGGGAAAATTCTGTGCAGCAGGTTTCATATGCCCCCAGTCCTGCACAGTATTACATATTACTCTGTAAAACACTCAGAAGTAAGAATGACAGAGAAAGCACACATGCAAAAATTTGAGAGAAGAGAGATTTTTAAAAGACAGCATATGAAAATTGGGTATTATTACCACATATTACTTATATTATTTAACAAAAATAATAGCTGGGCAGATAATAATGATCATATGTTTCATTTAGACAAAAAGTATTAGCACATTCTAGAGAATCTTTGTACTGGAGTAGATCTATGAGAAATACAAGTATTATAAATGCTGATATGAAATTTAAAACTCGGAATTTTCTTCAAAGGAAGCTTCAAAAGAAGTGGCCAGAAGACCCCCATGAGCCTTCCTACTTCTCCTGCTGCACAGAAAAGGCTACTTAAGTATCTTTTTACATGGGAAGGATTTGCAGAGCCTCATGTCTGTGCTCAGCTATCTTTTAGGGCTGGTGCTTTCAGAGATATGAAACACTCATGGTTTTATTTTTGCCTCCCAAATTATTATTACTTTTTTAAACTTCGTAATCTTTTTGTGAAGCTGCTTGCCCCTTTTCCAAGCCAAGAATATCTGAACTGATGCTACTGAATGCGGAGATGCAGCCAACCACAAAAAAACACTGTCTGACCAAATAAGAAATCATGGGCTCATAGAGGCAAAGAAATGCATATGTGACTAATTTTCTTGTGCTGCTTCCAACTCACACTAAATTCCAAGAGATGGAAAACAGCATAATATTTAAGCTCCAACTTTATTCTTCTGCTAGCTACAACAGAGAAAATGCTGGCCCCTTGATGGAATGACAGATCACATCTATAAAAGTGATAATATATCATTTCCCAGACAGACACAACCCACTGACTGAAATAATCAACCTTGCGTCTATGTGCATCAAACTGTTGCGTTCTTCCCTAACAAATGTCATATCACTAAATGAAAAATTAGGAATTGATGAGTAGATGGATATTATCTGTGTTATTTAGTATGTTATCTTTTAAGAGACTTGAATTTTACGTGGTTTTAGCTCAGTCTCTCTTTTTGTACTATTAATCTTTAGTTAGACACTAAATGTTTGTCTACTAAACTGATTTAGGAACATACAGTAGTGGAGTGTATAATCTTCAAATAAAGAACTCATTAGAATGACAAAAGTGCAAGTACATGCAACCACAAAACAATACAAACCAGAAACAAGACTACATTCAAGGCTGCATTATATGCTTATCACTGTTTCTGATTTTTTGCCCTTTGCTTACATCATTATTGATCTAAGTGGTCTAATGAGACCTAAGACACACAGGAGTTACAGAATGAATAACAGAAACATTAATTTTGCCATCTAGATAATCTCAAGAAGGTAATGATTTTTTAACTGAATAAGTATTAGAACTCTATATTGCCAGATGAATATAGAAAAACCCAATCACATTTCAAAGCTTAAAGAAAATGGTAACTAAATTATGAATCACAAAGGTTATAATGTAATATTTTCTGAGAGAACACAATTACAGACCATATTTTCTAACTTATTTGTAGTTTGTGGGGTTTTTTACCTCCCATCACCTATCTTATATGGAAATATATGTACTCAGATACAAACCTGACGCTAGTATCTTACATTGGAAAGAAACACAACAAAATTCCCCAGAACAAAAAATATCCCAGAGTACTGAATATCATTAATCTCTTAGGAAAGACACTACTAAAGAATTCCAGAGGCCATCTTTGAGATGCTATGGTAATTCAAATATTTTATGAGTCACTAATAAAAGTGTGATACTGTCATACCAAAGTTTTCTGTGGGGTTACAGCAAACCCATAGCTGAATTAATGCTGTTCTCTTCACTTATTGTCCCTGACCAATCCGGGGAAGTCATTTGAAAGAGAAACAGAAGAGGAGATATGAGGAATTTAAGTAGCAAAGTAAATAATTCAGATTCCAGTAAAAAATCAAACCATGTCAGTTGCATCCTTCTCATAAATTCCCTTTTCATTTGAAGGAACTTGCTCATTATCTGCTTTAAAGAAGGCTTGATAATTCACAGTTGACATTACATTGCAACATACATTTTCTTAGCTTGTACAGAGCATCCAATTAGTCTAGGTATGCTTTTATCTCCAGGTTTCTCTCATGTAAAACCAGCTATAAATCTCATTTGAACTTCGGGCTCATTAGTTCTCCTTTCATTCCTGTGGTTGCACTGGATAAGCCAAGAAATGTACATACAAAGTCCAAAGGGTTCATCTGGATTCAGCCTGTTAAGTTTCTTTCTACTCCATCACTTCCCAGACATTTTTACAAGAAGTTATTTGAATTTTTTTTTAAAAGCCTAATTCTGACAACGTTTAGTGTCACACAAAATTTTACTAAACATGTTGGAAATATATATCCATTTGAAAATAGTGATAGCTTGTATATTAATAAAAGTGGAGAAAGCCTTTGTCCAGTGGAAAGAGAAACACCAGAAAGCAGAATACTCTGGTGGAAGAAGTGGAGTTAAACTTCTGAGACAAGAATGGCCCACAGCCACTGAAATTATGCTGCACATTCTTGCCCTAATTCCTCTGTGAGAAAGCAGCAAATGTGTTGGTCAAAAAAAGCACTTCCATGTGCCAAAACCACCCTTTTCCCCAAAGAAAGGACAGATCAAGTATTGTCTGTGAATAGAGGCTCCCCGTATTTACAAGGGTAAAATTGATTGCCAGGAACACTTTGTCTTTTGCATCTCAACATTCCTTTCCATTGGAAAAAAAGTATTTGAATGGGAAAGTTCTTTTGAAGATTTTGATTTACCCACTCAGACCTGTCTTCGGAGAGCAGAGACTGCATGGTACCATATAAAGCTCTTGGTTGGCATGAAGAAAGACAAAGCCTATTTTGTAGTAGCTATTTAGAAATGGTTCAAGAGAGATTTTACAGGTTCATTTTTGCTCATACAAACTCAATCAAACACATCCTCCTCATGTCTTTAAACCACCCATACCTCTGGGAACACATGGCCATCTTCGCTTGGGAATTGTGCAACCGATGCTTGACGCACAAATGCTTCCATGTTGTTTGCCCAGTTGTTCTTATCCAAGCAAAACTGGTGACAAAAGCTATTCCATTAAAGCAAGAATGCTCTGTCTGCACATTCCCCATTTTCTCTTTTTCCTCAGCAGGAATCCTCAAGGAAGGTGAGCTGTTGATAATCAGCTACCTTCATTTTTGGATCCACAGTGAAAGGCAGCAAGATGACCAACTCAGCACTGTGGTTTCAATTAAAGAGACCTGAGACTCTTACTCTATAGTTATTATGGCAACTTTGAGGCTGTCTAAGACCTGCTGACTTTCAAGTCACTTCACAGTAAAGCTGAGACATTCACAGTTATCACTTGTAGAATATACTGAGTGCTTAAAATCCTTCGGTGCTGTAATAATCAGGGGTGTTTAGATACACATTAGACTAAAGCTTTCAGAATGAAGCAGGCCTTTGATGAAGATAATGTAGCCAGAAGATTAAAAAACGGTATGCTTTTGCATTTAGCAGAAAAGCGTCAAAACAACTTTCTGTAACAAAAGGGAAGAGAAGGAGAAAGTCACATTTATCTGCATATGTATTTAGATTAATGAAATGAGCTGTGCATGCTTGGCACGGTTCTAGCCTGATATTCAGCTGGAGTTGCACACACCAAGTGGAACTGTGGATCACTGAAGTTAAAAGAAACATTTTCCTTTATTTCACTGAGGCCTGGAATTTGCAAAAAAAAATCTTACTGGAGAGAATCAGAGCATATGACATTATCATTCTCACACATAAAACTGCAGCATTACATTTACTTACCCAAATCCTGAGAATCAATCCTTGCACCTGGCTGTTTAGATGGATGTACTATTTTTATCTCCACTGGTGGGAAAAATGATGGCTTCAGGCTAATTGTGACTACAACTTTTCCAGTATATTTGTTGGCTCTCCATATCATGCCAGATTTCAACTCTGAGTAGTATAGGTGCTCAGCAAAGAGAGACATACCAAGCAATTGATGTCTAAAACAAGAGAAGATAAGACAAAGTGGCACATTACCTGATCCCTATTTATTTAGAATCAGATGAGGTGCAAAGACATTCCCCAAATAATTCAGACCCATAATCTTGCAAATTTGCAAGAAATAGATGCAAAATTGTTAACCTGCATTTCTCACAGGCTTTATGAGCTACTGTTCAGGACTGACTGAACTGGAAGAGAAAGCCTAGGTATTACCCTGCTTCTGGTGAACCCAGCAACTGAAATGGACGCTTGTTTTGTTAAAGGGTGTACATCAGATAAGTTCTACCATTTCCTGATATCCAGTGCCTGCTCTGAAAACTCTGACTGAAGAAATCCAGGTGGAGATGCAGTGATAGCAGTAGGGCATTCCTAAAATCCATCTTCTGCTGATTTTCCTATCACAGGAATGCAGTTTCCATTCACTGGTCAGTTATAGCAGTTAGCAGAAACCACGAAAGGGCTCAGCTTTAAATAAGTGAGAAAGCAGAAATAATACTGAAAGAGGTACTTTTGTCTTCCACTTTCCAGTACATAATCAAGGTGGAAAACTGAGAATCCATATCATCCAGGCTAAAGGGTAAATGCCCTACTGAACAACAGCCAACTCAAGGGAGAAAGGCGAAAAGGAAATATCCAATGTGACTGCTGGAAATGTAGGGAGACATCAACTTGGTGTTCATCATATGCAGATGGTGGGCCACATATTTAAACCAGCAGACCATGCATTTTTCTGTTGGACATCCCTTTTCTGCACATGCCGACCCAGCCATACTGAGAGACACTGCAGTGACAACTTTTCCTGATCCTCTCACTGAACCCAGGACCACCACAGGACATCTGAACCCCTGCCCGGCCTGAAGGCCACAAGTTCACAGATCTAAGAGCCCCCTCAGCTGTGCTTAGCCCCAGCACTGGGGATTAGAGGGGAAAAATTCTCTCTCATAGCACAGTTTTTACCACATCTGCTGATGTTTCCTGGAGAGCCTGAGCACAGGGCTGAGCCTCCCCACCCAGCAGCTAAGGAGGACAACAGGCTTAGAGGAGGATGGAGTTCAGTCTCTTGAGCACAGCTCAGACACCTGAGCTCACCCACTGTGACCTTGAATAAATCATTTAATCTCTCCTTTTGGCTCTTCTATCTGCAGAAAAAAAAGGCCACTAATAAACACTCAGAGAGGATTTCTAAGGATTAATTAGTTATCATTTGCTAAAAGCTTGGAAGATGGAGAGTACTGAGTGGCCATATTATCATTACAATGATGACATTTTTCCATTTTCGTATCATTAATGTTGTATTTAGAGTTACAGGCCATTTGCACTACACTTTATAGTCCTCCTGTTATTGATTGACACAATAAAAGGGAAAATGAGGTAGAGAGCTTAATTGCATCCCTGAAATGAGTGTTTTCCTTCTGAGAAGCTGAGGAAAGCTCACCGGACAGTATTTTTGAGGAAATGAACAGCTCTGCCATCATAGTCGCATGATCCAATATGGGAAATCTCTTTCCTGTGGTCATGTTGGATCCAGTAGAGCCTTGTGTCAACTAAATCTAGTGAGATGGCCTTTATTTTTTCCGTGGTTTTAAAAATATTTATCATGTCACTTCCACTGAGGGACACTCGGTGTATGCTGGAAACTGTACCATCTGAAGACAAAAATAACAGCCTGCAGGCAAGAGAGACAGGTTTAAAAAACAAAACCAAAACAAAAAACTACAACAAACAAACCCTACATTTGTAAAATCACATCACTGCTACACACCCCTTATTTAGTTGCTGCTGTACACAAAATTTCCCAGTGTGGTACTAGAACTACTACTACTGCCAGAGATACTAGAAACTAGTATTGCTAGAGGTATTGGAAATTTCTCTCATGTGGGTCAAGCAGGAATCAGCCCAGCTTAACCACAAAGCACTATTGTCTGTGTCTCTACTTTGTTCAGTCAGGCAGTCAGACAAGGAAATTAATAACTTCTGAAATCTGTGGGAAACTCCTGCAAACTGGAGGGAACACAGGTCTTTGAGGCAGATCTGCATTGCCCTCTGCTTCTGGGAATGAATGTATCTCCAGAATTTCTCACTGAACACACCACTTAAGTGCTGAACTTAAAAACATAATTTCTATTATGGTTCTCATTTCTATCTTCCTGCTGGTTATAGCAGCCAGACTGTGCTGTTATTAAATTAAGACAGTCAAAATACAGCTCCAGTACTCAAACCAGTTATGCACTGAAGCTACTTGTACATCAAGTTATTAATGGATCGAAACCAGATTTACGAGTGTGATTAAGGAAGAGCTGTTCTTCCAAAATAGCAAGTTAGCCTGAATTCATGGGTATTTTATTTGTTAGTGTTTGGGTTTAGATTCTTTCCTTGGGTTTGTTATGGACTAATATTCCAAGAAGGATCATTGTTTGATCACAAAATTGCAGGATTTATATGTACTAAACAATGTAGCATAAAGACACCTTTACTGTGCTTATGTTAATAATTTGTTAAAGGCCTCAGATGTGTTAGATATCACTGGCAAGGGACTCTATTCAATCAGTAGAAAGAACCAGGCTTCTTGTAATCTACGTTCTTTACAGTTTATTACTGGCTTACTGGCCTCCCTGTAAGCACATAAGTACAGCTTTTATGCATGGTGAATCACACCTAGGTGAATATCCACACTTGAGTCTCCCCACATTTTCACATACATTCAGCAAATACATTCCTATAATGCCATTTGTAACGTGTTTCAATGGCATTTGAGAGTGCATCTGAGGACTTCTGAATATCTCCAAGATTGATAAAAATGCTACACTGAAAAGTAAACCAAGAAAAAAAATACACAGACAGATGTCCAGGCACTAATCCCACTAAGTGGGCAAGACTTTGAAGAATATTAGCAATGCTACTATCATCAGAAGATTGGTTTAAGTACAAATGTTCTAGGAAAGGACACAAACCTTAATATTAAAATAGTTTCACATACTGCTGAGCAACTTTAATGCAGATCAAAAGTGGCAGCAAAGACATGCTTTTGCTCTACAAAACAGAAGCATTTCAAAATCTGCTCAAGCTTTCGTTTTTGCAATTTTAATGCAAGAGGTTTATGTGTAAGGAGACATTAGCATGGAGAGACCACTGTGACAATTCATACTGACAACGCCTGAGGAGCCAGGTCTCTCGTGCAAGCACAGTTCTCAATGTAAATGACTTGAAGCTGAAGGAAGCATCTTTATGAAAGCTAAACTACCAGTGACGATAAGTAGCAACAGTAGGTTCAGAACCAATATACAGAAGAACTGATAAAGAAACAAGGGAAACAGAAGCAAACTGTCAGTTTACACTTTTTTTTCAGAAAATATACCAATTTGTATTCTAAGTATGATGGGTTTGGAGCAAGGGACTCCCAGCATTTGCAGGGATCACTCCCCTTGCTTCTTCAAGACTGCTTTCCTGCCCAGAATCTTTGCTGAAAGAGGGTAGGTTTAGATTGGATATTAGGAAGAAATTCTTTACTGTGAGGGTGGTGAGGCACTAGAATTGGTTGCCCAGGGAAGCTGTGGATGCCCTACCCCTGGAATTGTTTGAGACCAGGTTGAATAGGACTTTCAGCAACCTGATCTAGTTGTTCCTTTCTGTGGTGGGTGGGTTAGAATGAAAAGATCTTCTTGGGTCTCTTCTAACCCATTTCTATAATTCCATGAAACCATAATCATAGTACTTTATATATTTGGAGTCAATTTCAATGAAATTACTAACACGTTTAAAATTACCTTTGTTCAGCATCAATAGTAATCCTTGTGGGATGACCAACAGTTCTCAGAAGAACTCGGCGTTTCTTCCCATTCATGTCAGTCACTTCTATGGTTCTTTTCTGTCTATTGGCCCAGAGAATACCTTGATTTATCCAGTCAATAGAAAATCCTGAAATGCCTTTATCTATGTAACATAGTCTCTGCAAACAAAAAAAAAGGGTTGACAAGAGGCATCCTAATGACTACTCTAAACTTGGCTTTCATTATAGGAAATAAAATACCAGACTGAAACTTTCCTTTTCATTCTTTTGACCACTTCATTTTTCAGGCCTGTAGTTATTTATCTTTCTTTTTATTTCATCACTTTCATTTAATCTTTGTACTTGCACATACCCACTCTGAAATGAGTGACTCCCTGCAAAAGGAGGAACTGTTCTGCACAGGACATACACTGGACTAATCTTTCAGCTACAACTTTTTGCATTTGACACACTGTGAAACACCTAGACCTGTACTGTTATAGATGGAAGTCTCCTAACACACTCTTTCTGGAGCCTGATCCTTTAAAATGAGTGAAAATACATCAGTGAGGACTCCATGTGGGTAAATGAACACTGGCAACCTCTGTCAAACAAAAGAAGCCTCTCACAGCATTAAAGTTCAGCCACAACAGCCTGTCTGCCCTTCTTAATCAGCCAGATGTGATGAACTGCATGGCTTTATCTGAACAAAGAATGAAGTGCTAAAAGCATTTGTGCAACCATAGAAACCTATAAAAACTTTGAGAAAAAATGAATAGGAATTTGAGCACTTTCTTCTCATTGTATTTGTGTCAGCTTATGTTACAATAATCTTGCAGACAAAGTTCCGTAATGCCAGAGATCAATTTATAACTGATAGAAATACTAATGTCTACAAAGCCTTAGTTGGTCTGAATTTTCTCTCCTTCATTTTTAGCTCCCCTTCACTTGATCCACAGAAAATACTAAGTGTACTGCATGCGAAAGCCAGTAAAACAGCCTGGATTCAGCGTCAGAACTATTACTGCAAAAATAAAGTGCTATTTAGCAAACAGTAAAGGCAGAATTGTAGCCAAGGAGCAGGGGGTTTCCATAGAGGGTTTTACACCCATCAACTTGGAGAATTCTAGAGAACTGATTACATTACCTCTCGTTTTGTGCCATTTAGGTGAATTCTTTGAAGTAGTCGTCTTTCAGAGTCTACCCAATACACCTTCTCTTCTACGTAATGAAAATCCATAAGGGTTGATGGGCCAGTATCAGCAACCAATCTTTCGTGATTGGTCCCTTCAGTGTCAATTCTAAAGATGGCATTTCCATGGCTAAAAAGTAGGAATGGTGGAGGGTCTGGTGTGGAGAAAACAAAATTAGACCAATTAATTGATGCTGAATAAATTGATTAGATGAATTTATTTATGCTGCATTAAGTTCTCATCAGTAGTATAAGAGTCAAAGAGAAAGTTCAGGATCTAGCTGTCTCATTTCTTAATAACTTTCTAGGTGCATCACAGAGAAACAATAAGATATAAATGTAGTTCTCCTTTCACATTTAATGCTGAAAATTATGGCAAAAGTCTGAGTTAGGAAACTGACACTGCAGTGGTTGTACCACAAATCCCAAATCGTACAGCCCAGTCAGAGATCACAACAACTGTTGCATGTTGCAAAAGGAGGTTGAAAGCAGTTTGCCATGGATCTGTCTCCAGGCTGAAGACCCCTTCAAACTGTTGTGCCATAGCAAGAATTTATCACGGGGAGGTAGCCTGGAGTCTCCCTTTAACTATCCAAAAAGGGAAAATGAAGATCCCAAGACAGGGCGAAGGAAGAAGCTGGAGACTATGGAGGTTCTTTGTGCGGCAGAAGGCTGGAGGAAAATAGAAAATCTGTATTTAAAACTCGTACAGCTCAACAGCAACAACTACTTCAAGACTGCGTTTATGTTAAATGAAGGGTAAGAGTATATCAATAACTTACCTTAAAATATGTCAAAATGAAAGGTGCTCCAATTATGCCCTAAACTCCAGAAAACCAATTAAGATTGAAAGTGATAAGCATTTAGGATGCGTCCAATAGCCTTGACGCAGCCTTAAAACCAGGTAATAAATATGGAAGTACAATTAATAGGGCACAGTGATTAGGAGTACTGTTCACACTATTCCAGTTGTGTCAAGTCCTCTTTGTTATTTTTAGGGTATCACTATGGAGCACTGTTAAGATTGCCCAAGGAACCTTAACTGCATTTCCAAACCACAAGGATTTTCATTTAGGTTTTTCATTTGTATATTATGGTTGTCTGTCCAGTACATAGAAGAATGAAGTTTTTCTGTAATCAACACATTTTAGCTTTCATTTTAAAAATAAACATGGGTTTGTTGTTTTCTTTTTGGTTTGTTTATATATTTATACATATTTGCAGGCATTGAGTCTATTCCTTATTTACCACTAAAAAAACACAAAACCCAAGTCTCATTGTATTATTAATGGTGGGGATTTATAAAATGGTTACCTATAGCAACAGATCCTGGCATAAAAGTAGTGCTCTAACCAAATGACTTTGAAATACAGCTATTGATATAGATCCAACAGAATGACAACTTTTAAACCTGTGTCATCCCTTGCTGAATTAAACTTTCTGCAATGAAGAAGCAACACCCCATTTATCAGGAATGGATGTCATCAAAGATGCACTATCACCAGTTCTCTTGCACATACACTTTTGCAAATTAAACTGGTTTCATTGACGAGGTTCACATCTTTTTTTAACTAAAAATCTTTACTATTAGCATGAAACCCAAGGGTTTTAACTTGACAAACAGAACTTCTAGAAAATTTAGATAAATTATTCACCTTCATCATAGTTGCAAGGTTGTTTGATTTGCCTTTCAAAGCAGAGGGATGAGACCAATTTTGATTTCTCCAAGTGAAGAAAGTTCTGATGAGTACCCAGGATTAAATTTTCTCTTGTTCACAAGGAAGGTGGTCACCACACTGTTTCTATACTAACAGACGGTTTTGTATCTCAAATTTTAAAGCTATTACCCAATTACAGCAGCTGCTTATAGGATTTTAATGACTCCCTTTTTCTGCTGCTATTTGCACTGAGCAAAACCATGTGAGCTTCATTTGGACAATGAAGTTTTTTTCATGTAAACAGTAAATGAACAGTGAAGTGTAGAAAAGCTGATTTATCTAAGGAATTTGACTGCCTGCATTTTTGCCAATTAGTTGACCAAGGTTATTCATACACTTTGGTTTTGGCCTTTCCACTCTCTGAGTTTCCTACCAGGTGCCTCTGAATGAGGGCTGTAAACAGAACAGGAACTGAACAAATGTAACGTTTACTACAGAGACATCAGTCAGATTTGGGACTTAATTTTATCAGAGGTTTAATGACCAGGTAAACCATATCTGCAGCAAAGAGCTTCCTGTCTTTAAAACATGAGGGCATTTCACTTGGTGTACCTCCCACAGAAGGGTGTATACCTGACATAAAGGTTCCTTATCCATCACAGTAGCTCCATCAGTCACTTTCTACTGTTACTATAAATGTTGGTAATAACATGTTTGTGGCAAGAGTGGCAATAAAGACACGGCACACAGCTTGGTTCGTCATGAGCAGAGAGCGAGTGAGCCCTGTTTATTGTCCTATATAGTAGGGACCCAGGTAGATGATTCGCTAAAATCCAACCACCCCCCGGTATGGTTGGCTGGGCTCTACACCACCCAATTCAAAACATATCATACCCGGACTCATAACAACAGGTGCTTATCTTATTGTTCTTCATACCTTCCATGAAAAGGAAGGACATTCTCACAAGCAGCCCCAGGCAGCAGCTCTGGGCCGCTACACGTGTTAAAAAGTTAAAGTATTCCAATATGAAAGTAGAATTGTTCTTTGAATGATACCTGTGCACAAATATCATTGTGAAATAACGTTTGTTTTCGCTTCAGTTCAGAAGGGAAGAGTTTGCAAAAGAACTGATTTTTTTTAAAAGGAATATTCAGTTTAAGGGACTAGAGATGTTTAGGTAGGACTACAAGAAAGAAACAGTTTTGGTATCTGTGAGTCACTTGTTACTGATAATTACAATGATTCTTGGGGCTGGACTGAAGTAATTGTGTTGGTGGCAATTTGGGAGTTACACAGAATAGTTTTGGTTATGTTCATGGTCCCAAAAGCTAACATATAGGGACTCAAGTACATCTCATATTTCTCAGGTCAGAAACATGCCTTGTCACATCCCATCTCTGCATTAACAACAGTCCCAGGTAAATATTAGTTAAAAAAAAAAAAAAAAAGAAAATCTGAGGTCCTAGGTCAGAAAGGACCTGTGCCATATCCCAGTTGGAAACCAAAGCCAGGCATTCAGGAAACCAAAGTGGAGAGGTAAGAGATGAACTTCAGAACATTCCCACCTCATACTCTAGATGCAATATAGAGTTAAGCCAACCAATAAAATCCAAGTCAATTTTTAACCCTGGGTAGCATCAGTTGAGCACAAAATTAAGGTTATTCAAAGGCCGCAACTGCGATTATTTTTCTCTTAGAAGAGCTAAAAACTTTTAAATATAAATGCATCTCCCACATATAAAAAACAATTGATACACTCAGGACAGAGGAAGGGAGAGAAATAACTCACAGTAGCACTCATGTTTTTTTAAAAAACTGCAAATGGATGAAACCAAAAATAAGGGCTTCCTGCTTATAATTTTACAGCACTGTCCTAGAACCTAAACATACTGGAAAGACATCAAGGCCAACAGACTGAAAGCGGCAAAGATAGTAAAATCTTTGGTGTACTGCCATGTCTTCGTGGAAGTAAGGACAGGATAAGAGTTTACAGTTCTGAGCATGCAGAGAAGGCTAAGCAGGAAGTAATTGTCTTGATTATTTGTTTGTTTTCATATGTTCATTCATCTTTCCACCACCATACTTAACATTCTTCATCATCATTCTTTTGTGGCACCCACTTTTGGCCTTGCCACTTACCCACACAGTAGCAGAGGCAGCTGTTTTGTCAACAAACCAGAGCACCCCAGTCACTGTTCAGCATGGACCATCAGGCATGGTTCACTTTGAAAAGTAATGCTAACTAAATGTCTAAAGCTCTTTTCAGTCATCAAAAGAGAAAACGTCCTTACCATTCACATAGCAAGACCATTTGTCAATACCCAAAGAATAGCCAGGCAAACAGGAGCAGATGTAGGACCCTGGAATATTGACACAGGCTTGGCCACAGGTTCCCAAACCACCTTCAAGACACTCATCAATATCTGAAAGAGGTATTTGAAAAACATCAGGAGAATTCATCTAGCAAAAGCAGCAAAGAGCAAGGAGAAAGGATTTCTTTGACATAGTTATGATAAATTAGTCACAAAATATAATATTCCATCATTAAAAAATGTGACAAGGACGGCTGTATTCTTTCATGCATTGGTTTCAGAATTACAGTTTTTTTAATATTATCATTGTCACGCTCACAGTGATTTTGGAGGGTGTTACATTTTTGTTTTGGGGTTTTTTTGACTGTCAAGGGAAATTGCCCTTCTCCCTACTGTCTGGGCACTCTGGTCTCTAATTGCCCAAACACAGGGAACAAACTTGTCTTGATTTCTGTTGTTATTATTTGCTATGCAAATGCTGCTTCCAGCTGCTTCCTTCGATATTTATCCCTTTTTCAACAGTAATAATTTTGCCAACAAATTAATGGACTTTACAAAACAGCAAAGCAGTAAGCAGACTGTCACAGCACTCAGTTCAACACTGAGCTAATTTTGGTTTGAGTCAAATCTCAAACAGACGTACAAAACACTGCAACTCCCACTATATTCTAACAGCAACAAGCCCAAAGCAAGGCAACAAGCAAATTAGTTAGAAACTAGGCTTTTAATGGATAGATTAGGCTAGAGCCTTTAGGAACTGAAAGATATTTCGTTTGTTTATGGTGTTTTACTGGGGCTTGAGGAAGTGACTATTAAGTCCTAAATTAAGGAATTTATTTTTCAAAAAAAATGTTACTACTGAGAAGCATAGTTTACACTAAGGGCAAAAGAAATTAATCCCTTTGGCAGTATCCTGGGTAATTGTTCCACAAAATTGAGATAAATTTTAGTTCCTGCTGAAAACAAATGCATCTGATAGTAACTTCCCAAGATTCTTGACATCTGGCAGTACCACATATATTGGTATATTTCTTGTATACTTTCTTTCTTCAACTACTGTGAGGGTTGCTCTAAGGAGCAGCTTTTTTTCTTGCTCAAGTTCTATTTGATGTCAGTGGCTTTTGTTTTGGATTTTATCACGTGACTTGGCACATGCCAGAATAAAGGAATCAACACGTTTTAAAGAGACACATTTGGCTAAGTCACTAAAAGACATTGATTGACAACCAAAACTAGATCTCTACTGTGTTACGTGAGAATTCCCTTAGTTTAAAGGAGGGCAGAAATGGCATCTTAATTACAAGGAGCAGCAATTTAACCAACTCACACAAGACTTTGAAAGAAACTTCCTCAGTTACTTACAGCGAGCTAAGCAACCAGATCTCTGATATTCCATGGTTCTGGGAACCTGTCTCCTTTAAGTGCTTTAAGAAACTATGTGTAGCAGAAGTGTTTAGGGATTTCTTCTGTGTCAGGCACCAAGGCTGTTCAAAAAGAATGTCAATGCTTTACAGCCACCTAATGTGTCTGTACAGACTAGGGAAAGTTTATGTATTGTTTTCAGAGTTTTCCCACAACTTCATGTTCTAAATAGCAGATGAACTAATCTAACAATGTATGAAATGTAATCAGAGCACGTGCAACTTATTTCTGTTTAACAGATTACAAAGGTAATGCAGAAGCATTTTCAGCCACGTAATTCCATGAAATACTCTAATTCTGACCCACAATTTTCTTCAATCAGCTTTCAGGAGCATATTTTCCCACATGTACTAGGATTGTACATTCCATTCTCCACAGCATTAAAAGAGTAACGCCTCCAAATCCGCTAGTTCAGAAGTGTGTTAATGGGCTACAAACACCTTGGGCTCCAGGTCCCCAGTAAAAGTAGTACCCTGGCAAACACTGCCTGCATGTCACTAAAGCTAAAGGGCTCTTTGACAGCCCAGAATGGAGGGCTTTGGTGACCTCGGCTCTTTGTCCAGCTGCTGTCAGTGTTAGACATGAACACTGTTTTGTCTCTCCCTGATGCACTGGTTTTTAAATCAAGTAACTGACTGACTGAGCTGGACACTTAACCTGTCCAGACACCAGCACCAGAGCAGGTGTGAGACTGTGCTGATAAAGGCTACAATGTAGTTTATGGTAGTCAGTATACCTTCATGATGTTAGTAGCTTGCTAAATGAAGCTGATTTCTCTGTGGAAATCACAACTAGGGGTGAAAAAGGCAACTGTGTATATAAAGGATTGCTAAAGAGAGAGGCTGTTTGATTAAGCGATGTGAAACAATGCTGAGCTATTATTCAATCTCAATAAAGAGCCCATTAAATAAGAAAATGAAAGATAGGCCTGACCTGTAGATTGTATCAGGAAGACTGCTTTCTCTGAGATGCATTTGTGTTCATAATAGACAGAAAGCTGACCTCAGCATGTTACTGGGCAGGAAAATTCAAATCACAACACATATAAACACAGGAGAAATTAATGACTATGGGGTAAAATTGCTTCTCTATATGACAGTAGTCAGACTATGTTGACATGCTGTTTGTGTTTCTCGTATAAAGGTTGTGTAAGGATCACAAAAAATTAGAAAGTGTATATAACAAGGATAAAAAGCCTGATTTGAAGGTAAAGAAAAGTGCCTTTCTGTGAGACAACTAAAGAGATCAGAATGCTTAGATTATCACAAAAAAGATTGGAAGAAGGATTTAGAACCACAAATTAATACCTTGACAAAGAAAAAGTAGCACATTTTCTAAAAGACACTATAATCTCTTTCAGGAACAATTTAACAAGGGCTGATAACTGGGAACTGAAGCCAAGGAATTTAGAATCAGACATGAAATTCACTTTTAACAGGAAGGGTGAGTCACTAAGGGAACTAGCTATCAAAAAGGCCCTGAAGGCATGAAAAACCTCAGTGGATATTCTAAAGTCAAGATCAGACTGGGAAGACATGCTTTAACCAAGCACAGGTTAATGAGCTACATACCAAGGTAACAGGACAATGACCTGTCATTGCCAGGATGGATTTTGCATCTTTATATGAGTATATAAAACCGACTTTCCAAGAATGAGAATGCTGATTGAGTAGGCTACAAGAATATACACTGTCTCCCCAGCAACTGTACTTGAAGAGAAGATTTCAGGGTTATCAACCTATCCACTGTCATCACCACCAAAATTCACATAGTAAAGCAAATCCCACACATACTGAAAAGTGAGCCATGGATCCAGCTGAAGAACAGCTACCGTGGAAAGAGAACTGCCCAATAAAAGCCATGGGGCACAGTGGCAACAGGTAGCTCAGCCACTCGAGAGTGCCCTTCCAGTGGTAAAGAGGGAGAGCTAACAGACACAGTGCTGTTGTGAAATATGCCAAAGGGCTGGGCATGTTTGGCTTTTATGGCACTAAGAGTGGAAGAGGATCCTATGCCTAACACCCTCTCTTTGCTCAAAGTACAAAAACAAACAAATAAACAAAAAAAACCAAAAAAAACCAACCCAACTCACCAACCCACCAACCCCAAAATCAAACCAATCCAAACCAAAAAAAAAAGCTGTTTCTTAAGGTTTAGGATAATTCAATCACAAACCATTCATCAGGTGTAACTAGCGGTGCCTTCATCTGCACTTTTAGTGCCAAAGGAAAGCATGGATTTGCATCCTGCTGTAGCTATTTTACGTGTCCTGGCAACCACATCCCCCAGTGGGAACTTTACCCTGTGAAAGAAATCGGCTTAGTGAGCACAAAAGCTGTCTGCAGTGCCTTGACAGCCAGCCCTGAAAGGAAGAATGAGGTTCTGCTTAGTTCTCAAAGACTTCTTTATGCAAAAAATGCCTTGAGAATCAGCAAAAACGATGAATCATGTCATCACGATGTTGGCAGCTTTCAATGACTTTGCATACAAATATACTACTTTATTGAGAGTCCTGAGAAAGGCTCTGGTTGCAGAAGGTTGAAGCATTAGTATGCCTGGCAGGAAAACAGAGAAACCACAGTGAGCCAGGACTTGAATTTCATTATGGCCCCAAATGTGTACATTATATACAAACGGTATATGTGCAGATACATCCACTCAAATCACCTCACACAAATTTAGTTCCTGTCAAGTTGGACTGGGGATTAATTCAATCTGTTATATCCAGCCACCACCATAATCTTTTCAACAAGGTTGAACATGAATTTCATCTGGATGACAAAGAAAGCAGCCCATCACTTTTATCTCTTTTGTTTAAAGCATACAGCTCAAAGAACAGAAGATAGCCAGAAATGGCAAAAGATACTCCAGATATCAGCAGGTCACAATAAAATAGATGATGCACAGCAGAGTTTCTTTTCTCTCCAATTTTAAATGAGGCTTAAAATACACCCTTATCACCCACAATTTTTTAAAGGATAGAGCTTTTGGAGTGCTCACATACTATGGTAAGAAATACAATATGAATACAATAAGCTGGTTATCATCTCCAGATGTCTTCCAGCCCAGAGCCACAGAGATGATCATATCACAGATATGACAGCAAGAGCTAACATATGATTTATCAAGTATAAAATAGAATCAAATTTAGAATTGAAATACAATTCAGGAAACAGCTGTAGACATCATGAAGAGAAAAGGCAAAAAAAGAAACGCAGGAACTACAATATCCTTCTTTTTTTTTTCTTTCTGGTCTCAGAGCTCAAGTGTTTGCTCATTAGAATGGAAAACAAAAATCTATCTTCAAAATAAATTCTATGTGAAATAAATTCTGTGTGTAGATTAGTAACTACAAAAAAGACCTATACTTCCCAGATCAACATACTATTATTGGCTTGCCTTACTTCAACATACTATTATTGGCTTGCCTTTCAAAGACAAAGTTCATGAGGCATCATCAAATAACGTAATCCAGCTCCCTTTAAAATCAGATTTCAACTTAGGTACTAGAAAGTAGTCAGGTTTTTTATTTAAACAGAATACAAAATTATTAAATGCTATTTTACTCTGAGCAAAACAACAAGTCTTGCAATATTAGGCCCTGGCCCTGATTCTGCCCCTTAGCCCTCTCTAGGATTAAACTTCGTGTGATGTGTGATGCCATTTCTGTCCTTTCTTGTAACATATTTATCTCCTTCTTATTTTGACCTACATTTTTACAGCTGAAGACTGTATTTGTCCACATTCAGCTGGATCCAATTTCCCAATTTTCCAATGTGATTCTTCCCATTAATTGTTCTGTGGATCCAGACCCATGTTCAAGAATTTCTGACTAATATTTGGTAAAAATATTTAAAAGCATCTTTCCCCAGGGCAGTGTAATAATGAGCTAGCTGGAAGACAGCTACTGAAAATAAGGAAACAAACATGCCTTGACTGCAGCTCTTCTGATATATAGAGGGAAACAGTGGCATCTTATCAGGCTTATCCCTGTCATGACAGGGGTATTCAAAACAGTTCCCCATATCATTACTGCTTACCGCACCTTATGCAGTAAGAAATGCTTGCAGAGAAAGAAAAAAGAGCTTTGAATTACTAAGGTTTTGGTATTTTGTATTTCTTAGAATACAGACAGGAAGTTTTAACAGCATGTCTTCAGAAGGCCATATGGAATGAAGACAGGATTTAGATAATTAAGGTGAATTTAAAGATGTAAAACAAAGACTAATAACTTAATGCTTCTCATCTGCAGTGCTCTGTGGTAGGAGAGAAGTGAACAGGAAGAAAGAAAAGAGGAAAGCTTGAGACACAGGAAGAAGCATCTGACCAAAAGAGCTGACCTAGATAGCTGCAGTTGTCACCTTCAGTTGCAGGCTGTAGCTCTGTAGGAATGTGCAGCATGTTACCCCTGAAGAAATGACAAGGCTGAGCAGTTAATGTCAGTGTTTGGTAGAGATGTGCTGAGTTTGAGAACCCATGATTAGGCAAAACTGCAATAATGTGGGGTTTGTTTTGCCCCCTTCCGAGACTTTTTACAATACTGTTTGTTATTTTTTAAAATAACCACCTTCATTTTTAAAATTTACAAAGTGAGTATTTAAAGTCAGCCCCGAAACCCTGAAACCCTCCAGTCTTGCAGTATCCAGAAGATAATAATTTACCTAGGGTAGTCCAAGACTAACAGGCATTAATATCTACTCTAAAATTGGTAATGCAAGGGACTGCTCTAGGGGCTTCTTCCCATAAACAGTGCCACGTGGAAAACTATTTTGGTCTCAAGTAGGGAAAGCATCTATACACCAGGAGAGAATAAGAAGTACTGTTGTTAAAGGGGTATTTGAGGAGGGCACAGGCAACTGGTTGCAACAGGCATAGGACCATCTCCTGCTGTACCATGTATGCTTATCTTGTCAAATATGTTAGAAATCAAAGCTCTCCTGGGACCATCTATGCACATGCTTTTTGTTTGTAGGAATAACAGATCCTTTGTAGGCCAGACTATTTTTCCTCAGAGGTAGAAGATTCTATGTTTTCACTGGGGTCTAAGAAAAATTAGTTATTTAAAGTCCTCATATCAACTTAAAATAAATGATTAATTCAAGGTGGAAATGTCAAAAATTGCAGAAATGTTTCCAATTCTACCATAACTGGTCAATATACTGATGCATTCATTCATCAGACTAGTTTTGCTCTGACCTCATGATCTCTTCTCCCATACTTTCCTACAAGCCCTGCTGTTGTGGGACTTATGGCCCCTCTGAAAGGCCTCTCCTTTCTTGGCATACCAAGTCAGGATTCAAATAATCTCTCTTAAAATAACAGTATAAAATTATGTGACACATTTAGGGTTAGATTTCATTATACTTCCACAGAATGAGGAGGTCTTTGATCTTTGAATATCCATAGAAATAAAAGGAATAATTAAGGAGTGAGCTATTTAGCAATGTAAGAACACGGCCTAGACTTTTGTCTGAAGTGGCAGTGTGGAAAACAAATCTAGAAAAGCCTACACACAGAGAGCAGACACCTTCTCAATTCAGTGTAGTCCTTATGGCTGGCAGGTTGCCACCACAGCCTCAGATGATTAAGAACATTTTACAATTGGTATATCTATTATGGTTCACCAAGAATGGTCGCCAAGCCATGATTCAGCTTGCTGTCATTGTTCACAGTTCAGAGGTATGAATCATGTCTCCCACTCACCACTTTTATCCCCAGTATTACCTTCAAAGCCTGCCTCCAGCTTCCTGACACTTGCTTCCACTGCCGCTTCTGTCTCACATAATTACTGAACCAGAATATTATGCATCCAGTCCTCTGATCAGAACAGCAGTCAGTATCCAGCACACAGAGGAAAGAGCCAGGGAAATCCCTTACACCAAAGCATCCTTCAGTCTTATGTTTCATGTCAAATTTTCACCTTTGCTTAATCCTCTGTAATCCAGTGGTCTGTAATTGAAAAATTACCCTAACACATCTCATTTTTCACCTATTCTGTGTCATATGGGATTGCTCAGAGTATGTCATTAGTAGCATCAGCTCTTATGCAGAAGATTTCTTCTATTACTATTTCTTGGAGATTTTGCGGAGCTACTGGCCAGTCTGTTTCAGTGCTTACCAAGAGTCCTCCATTCATACAGCAGCTAATTTTAAACAGAAAAAGCTTAATGCAGGGCAAGTTACATCTTCTTTAATGGAAGAGTAGTGTGCATCAATATGTGAAATGTGTCCACTGAAATAAAAAAATATGCCTTTGCAGCCTTCTGCATGTCAAAATTTAGAGTGGTTTTTTGACTAATTAAAAAACAGCCGAGCAATTGGGCAACCCAGTAATGTAGAAGCCATAACTAACTAACATCCTAATTAGCTTGTGGAAGCAGTACATATTAGCAAATAGCATGGATCTATAGAAGAGTCTGTGTAAAGTGCAACAGTTGCTGAGGATATGGCATACGCACTGCATATATTTCAGGTTGAGGCTACTGAGAACCAGGTCTACTCAGGTCCCACAGACCAAATGGTCATCAACAGCAGAGAGGGCAGATGCTCTCGTGTAGGAATACCCTTTGGTTTAGGTTTGCCTGAAGGAAATCCAGTTTGTGCAGTTTGACAGTGCTTTTCACTGTGAAGCAAGCATAGTAATAGGTGGTCATACGGAAATTACTGTATGAGAACTGTGTTTCTCATTTGAACTAAAGCAACAGGGTGGGAGTATTTTAGGTGTGTTTGGCTCGCAGATAAACCTTCAGTCATGTTTATAACTTGTACACAAAAACTTTCCAGCTTCTCCCCCGTCGATACGACAGCATTTAATATGCATACTTCTATTTTCTGCTTACGAGATGGTATTTCTTGGCAGAAAGCACAGAGAAGGCACCTGCTATTACATCACCAGAATCTCGAAAAGAACTGAGTCAGAGTCTTTGAAGCCTAAGGAACCTAAGACAAAAGCATTAACTCCAAGTATGAGGTCTGTTTGCTTGAATCCTTACAGTGCATTTCCTCATCTCCTTACTGCAAAGCCCATGACTTCATTGGCTCTGGATTTCTTGGAAAGATTGGACCTTACGGTAACATGGGAAGGAGAGGGGTTCTATCATTCTTTGTCTTACACTTCATAAGGAATAGGAACCTGCATTTTCCAAATCCTGGAGATGAATATGGTAATACTAGTGTCATACATTTCTCTCAGACTTCCGTATACAGTATTAAGCACACCTGCAATTCATGTATTGTATGAAACATATTATTTATATGAGCATACACATCTATATGCATCAATAAGCATAGAAAAAATGGTTTTAAAAGTTACCTAATGCAGATTTAAGTATATACTAATACATACTCAGTACAATACTCATTCTATATGTATATAGAAATAAAAAATACACCTGTACACAAATTTTACATATATCGCAGCATGAATACATGCATGCTCATGTACTGAAGTTATGGAGACACTAAAGCTATGGCAAGGGGTTTTGGTAACTGGAGAACAGCTCATATCTCTTAATGATCATATGAAAATTTGTTCTGCTTTCTGATAGTTGAACTGACAGACAAGTGCTGATTTCTGAAAAAAAAAAGTTTTGTTCATTTTGAAATGTAACAGATATTGAGAAGCTGGTTTATAAATTCTGCCACTATAACACACAAGCAATCTTTAAAAAAACTGTTTGAAAATTATAAAGCTGAATTAAGAGAATACAAATGCAGTTTTCTTAATCTGGGAATGTTCAGTAACTTACCTACACAAGCAGAATTTTCAGGCTTTAATCTGTATCCATTAGGACAGTTCCAGTGCTGCAGAGCTGAGAGGCTGACAAAACCAATTTTAAAAATCACTGGGAAAAAAGCAACAAGGAAAAGAAACATAATCTTGAGGGGATTTTTGTGCTGTCACTAGAGAAAAACTAGCTTGTATTCAGTCATATCCAGGACAAAATGAGCATGTGTAATCCCAAAAGGTTTCTGCAATCTGCCACTTTAGACTCAGACATCTTATCACAATTTCAAGTTTTATCTTTGCCTTGCTTTCTTGTCACTTTAGACCTTACTGGGTCTGACTACAACCTTGAAGAAATTCCTGGGAGGTTTCTTCCCCACACACATCAGGGCTTTTTTTCTCTCTCTTTTCGTTTCTCTTTTTTCTCTTTTGGAAGCCAAGTACGAAATGCCTGACTCTCTTGCCACAAATTTGACACAGCTTAAATGCAATGCTCGCAAGGATCACTGCAAATTTCCTTGCAACAAGCAAAGATCCCGTTTAAATCTTAAAAGCAGAGAATTCGGAAAACTCTTCACCACAGCTCTCAGTGAAGTGCAGGGAGCAAAATCTCCAGGTACCGTCCTTCTCTGAAATGCAGGGGTTTTTTTACATTCAAACTTGGATGGACTCCTCTTTTCTTTTTAAAGCTCTGCTTGCCCCACCTCTTCTCTTTTTAGTACCACTTGAGTGAACCCTGTGTTTGCAAATAGTAATGTGGTCAGTTCCTTACTACAGGGAACTGAGCCAGCATGCAGATATCCAGCCACCCATAATAAATACAGTCTATTTAGAAAAGCAACGCCTCCTGCTTGAGAAGTACCTGCAGCTTGCCAGCTAAGTTTTTTTCACGGAAATTGTAGGCAAATTTATTCAATTCTTATTCAATCATGATGAGTTGCACTCATTTTAATGTCATGTGTTTTACGACCACAAACAAATTTTGTCATCAAAATATTTCATGCAAAAAGCGGGGGGAAAAAAATCCCTCTGGTTTCTCTGATATATTTTGACTGGAAATTGAAATCAGCCTAAGGTCAAGTTCAGATCTGGGGTATGTGTTTGTAATTTTAAATTTGAATCTCTCTCTCTCTCTCTCAGCTCTGAATTTGGCCCTCATGCATTTCCTGGAAAATACCTACTGTCAGAAACTGCAGCAATGTGTTCTGAGCCTGCATCACCCACAGATGTTGCAGTTATTTATACATACACAGGTGATGCATAAGGCTACTGTCGGGATGCAATGCTCTTTTACACCTCTTCCACTGAGATACAAAAACAAGACAAATTCCAGGTGCATTAAGCCCATCATTTTTCAGCATTGAAAAAAATCTCCTTTTTCCCAGTCCATCAGCCTAGACCAACAGAGCTCTAGAGCACAAGTATAAGTTTGTGCTTGCAAGATGTACTGAATTTTGAAAGTGCTGAGGTTTAAGCATGTTTTTAATTGGTTGACTATGCCAGACTTTATTGAGCTAACTAATGTGAGGCAATCTGGTACTGTCACTTTTTTCTTTCCTTAATTTTCTTTCAAATCTTTTTTCTGCACTGTTGTGCTAGAATAAATGCTAACACAACAGCTGGATACAGGAGCAGCATCAGATGGTAACCTGCAACTGTATCAGCTCTGTCTCTGGGAATTCTCCCTCTTCCCTCCTCGCCCCATAATTATCTGAATCGATAAAAGTCCAGACTTGGACTGTCAGAAAAGAGGATTACAATCTGATTATAAATTGGGTCACTCTCCATTAAAAGTAACTGTTTCTTGATGTTTCTATCTGCGTGCAGGCACGTTCTGGTCTTTCAGTCCTCACTGCTACAGCTAATGCAACTAATTAAATCCAGACTGACAAATGGCAGCCACATTTCCATATACTCTGTTCAGAACCAAGTCTTTATCCCACATGCTATGCTATAAAATACAATAACAGTAATGTAAATTATGCAGAGCCAGACTCATGCCAAAGAGCATTTGCTTCTCCAAATAGTCTCCAGGAATACAAAAGGGCAAACAATGTGAAAGCACAGTATAATGCCATCCCATCTAGGATTAGAGGATCCTGCCCAGGGACTGCACTATGTTCCACATGAACCTCTTCTGCTAATTCTGCAGTCAGTGGTTCCTCCTCACACAATTTTCCTCACTGTTCAAGCTGGGAGCAGGCAGTCTCAACAGTTTTAAAAGAATGTGTCACTTCTTTGTGAGCAGTCACCAGGAGAGTGTTTGCTAGACCGTGAGGGTGGCCATCCCAGCACATCCCTGACCTCCTCCAGGGCAGATTCAGACAAATTCACTGAAGTAGACAATACGAATAAGCTCTTCCTTTCCTTTTAAAACCCAGAAACAATTTCTGTCTTACGTTCTTTTTGTCTCTCATATACACAGGTTTTCTTTTCTGAACATCTCCCTCAATCTACCCCACTGCTCCATTTCCACATTTGCCTTTACACAAAACATAAAGGCACATCCAGAACTGTCTGACATGCCAATACCACAATGACCTTTTCTGAAAAAAGAGAACCCTTTGCTTCAGTCAGGTAAAATGTAGTTAACAAAGTCGTTAATTTTACCATCCTAGGAGTATAGGAATGGCTTAAAAACAAGAAGAAAAAGATCTTAATAATGGAATTACTTTTTTTACCTTCAAACCCCAAATTTAACTTGGACCAGAACTAGCTACCAGACAATATGATATCATCTAGGCCTAATAATGTAACTATCCACTTGAAAGTGGATAGAACCAATCACCTCCCCTTACACCAAACCATCAAGTTCTCTATGAAATATGAGATGCATCAGCCTGTACCACACCTACACTTTTCGGATCTATTATTTTTCACCAAGTGGTTCAGCACACAATAATTCCTTTACACCTGAAGTCATTTAGCATTTCAGAAGTTTTTTAAATGGGTTTCTACCAAACAAACTACTGGGCTCACCTGCAGGTATTAAATACAGCAACTTACATTAGTCTGGCATTCATATGATAAATTAGACCAAAATAGTTCAGCAATCTCCTTTGTAGGACTCATTGCAGAATCAATCCCAATGATCTTAAAATTACCCCAGTTCATCAAATGTGAAGAACTTAGTCCAATTTAACCTGCTGACTCAAGAGACTTACAAACTAACAGTAAATAAACATTTTATTCCTTTCTTTTGGAGTTCCCACTATCTTGGTTGGCTTTGGAAGGCTTTTTTTACCAAAGTTGGTAACGACCAGCTAGCGATTTAAATACAGGAGGGCTTCTTGGCAAACAGCTGCTTCAGTTTGAGAACAGTGTATTCTTACTGATTCTAAACCGTGGAGGAAACAGAGCTCTCCCTCAGTTTCCCAGTGCTTTCAGTATCTACATTGTGTTAATAAACACAGGGTTTAAGTCATATATTGGTTTTTATTCTTGCTCACTACGTTACACCAGCTTGTCAGTAGTTGGGCTTCTTTTTCTGTCAGCCTCTGAAAGGATAATTCTGACCTTAGGCATATTCTAATGTGGTTCAAGTTATGTTTCATAGTCATCATAATCCAAATTACCAACAACAGAGGTTAATTATTAATTATGAGTTCACTGATGCAGCATGGGAAATGTGTAGCAGCTATCTCTAGTACAAATAGCACAGAGCAGTGAGTAACACTCAGATCCCACAGAATAGCCTCCAGAACTTCTCCAGTGGCCCCAGAAAACCTGCCAGCCCCTGGGACAACATGCTCATGTGTGTGTCATTCTGTCAGAAAAGGCATTGCCAGAGAAATACCAGAGAAATACCAGAGAAATAGTTGATTGACACAAGCAACTTTTGAGACAATACTGAGGGTTTCTGATACTCTTCAGGAAAAAACACTCCAAAATTGTCTAAGCCATGCCTTACACCTACTGGCTGAAGCCTGATCTCAGGGTCAGTGTCAGGATAGATGACTGACCTCTATACTTTCTTTAGCATGACAGTGCTTGATTCAGTACTGTTAATGTCATTTCAACAGGTTCAGCCTGCATGATCTACAATTCTGACAAAAGGGATATTATGCAATACTAAATTGCCTGTCAGACAGAGCAGGGAGCAGCACAGCATGAGAGACTGGCATACTCCAGTGATCTCTAAAAGAAGGAATGCCTGAAATCACCTCCTGAGGTATGATGGCCATTCTGGCTTTGTCCTCAAGCATGCTACTCATCTCTTCAACAGTTTGGAGATGATATTTGGCTGGTAGGATGTTTTAATTTAATTTACTAGCAAAATTAATTAAAGAGTGGGTCTTTAAATCATGAAAGCTTTTTGAAGACCAAGTGTTATTGTACCTAATCTCTTTCCAGTTGTATGTTTCACACAGCAATTATGACAAATATCCACTGGGGGTTTTTTGGTAGTTTGAGTCCCATAATTTTTCTGCTATGGTTACATTTTTTCCCACTGCAAACCGAACTTAAGCAAAAGAAAAAACTAAATAATTCATGTTTAAACAATACTGTTAATTATAGGTGATAGTATCTTTTTTTAAGCAGTTTTGCGTTTAACGTTTTAACAGGCACCTTTCACCAGCTGCTATACAGTAAATGTTTATTTCATCAGCTAGATCACACTGGAATCCACAGAAGTAAAGAAAGTTAAATATGCTCTCTCTCCTATCCAGAGAGCCAGAACAAGAGTGAAACATTCTGGGGAAGACACATAGCACATTAATGACTTATGACATTTATTAATGGTAGATGACTAGTTTAGGCCTCTATGTTAACAGACACAAAGTAGCAGTAAAAATAGCTTGTTGAAACAGTCAGTTGGGTCTCTGATGTAGAGATAAAACTGAAGATAAAACGAGTCATTTGTTACCATGAGTAAGATCTATGCAGCTTGCTAAGTGAGAACATTTAAGAAAGTATCTCAGTAACAGGTATGTCATTACTTCACTAGCAGGGTCAAAAAATGTATCCTCCCCGTGTGTTTTTGCTGTTTCCATCCCAAGGATAGGTCTGTTTCCCTCTCAGCAAAATTATTTCCAGTACATGTACTAGAACAGCTGCTCTAACAGATCTCTCAGAAAAAAAGGCACTGGCTGAAATCTGATTTCACCAATTTTTAGAATTCCTGAACATTCACTATTTACACTGATATCACTAAGAGATTAGGAATTTATCTGTTAGTCCATAGGTTCTTATTTGAAGTCCATCTATCACAGATATTTCTACTTTTACTCTTTTTATCCCATAAGTTCTGGCCTGAGAATAATTAAATTCACCTTTTCAGTCTACTTTTTTCTCCTTGTTACAGATTTTTTCAGATGGTTTATTCTTCTTATGACCATAGAGAATACACAGCAGGGAACATTTTATGGTTTTGTTTTACAGCTGCTTTGCTGGCCACATGGAACAGAATCACTGCATTTACCAATCCAGTTCTCTTTGTCCAATTAACCCCATTTCACCGCGTGCATCTCTTACACCAGTCTAGCATATCTACACAAATCCATGTGTAGATAAGCTTACGTCTGTATATCACATATAAAGGCAGAATCAAGCAATAGATAGATGTAGAAACAGGCATTGTTATAGTCATCTTTCCACAGCAAAAGCTCCTGAGGCGAAAACCAAAGACTGGAAGTACCAGAGGTGTTGTCAGTGCCCAGTACTGAGCTCCTGCAAGTAAGCTGCAGGATGCTTCCAGTTGCTGCCATACTCAAACACTCGGAAGGAGGCATTGACCACCTGAGCATAGAGCAAGCCACATTCTCTTTGTAGAAGTTTATTATTTTCCTATACATGGCCAGGCAGCTGATGCCAGAAGGATTCATTGAGCAAGCAAGAGCAGGTGTAATAGAATAAATCACTAAAATACATTTCTGAGAATGTTCCATTTTCCTACAATTCATAGAATAGATTAAAGAGATCTTCAGAAGCAATTTTGTCCTGATTACAATATATACTTGAACATTGAGCATCTCCTGAAGAATTTGCTCAGAATCTGTTGAAAGTAAACTTGCACTGGAAGTGCAAGTTTTTGATCTGAGGTAATTTCTTGTTTGAGGTAATTTTACAGGTGCAATACAGAATTAAAGCAAAATAATATATGGGTGTCAGACCCTACCCACAGTGGCCATCAGAGTGGATTTCTTACAACATTTCGGGAAGCAGTTGGCACAGAAAGTGGCAAGTGATCCAGCAAGGGGCTCTACCATGCAGGAGGCAGCTTGACCTGACACCACCTCAGGGAGCCTCACAGCTGCAGGCAGTGCAGTGCCAGAGCCTATCACAGACCCAAATGCCTCTGTGAGCATGACATCCCAGGACTTGGCATCCAAATCCCGCAGCTACCAAACACACCCTGCTTGAGGCCACAGCTGTCAGTTCTCCATCTAAAGAGGGACGAGGAGAAAAGAGCGGTGGGGAAAAAGGCAGGGGTACTAAGCACAAGCAATAGCCTACATTATATTTAGCTTTTAGATAATGGTTCTGTACTTCAAAGCTTCAAACCAATCCCACATTGTTGGTTGGAGTGTGAATATGGAAGGTCCAGGTCAGACTCAACTGACAGTGGTGATTTCAGAAATGGGAGAAACAGATCCTTGCAGTAGTCATTTTCTCTCTGGAGTCCTGTAAAACATTTCTGCATTACAAGAATCCCCTGAGATTGCCTGCAGGAGTCAGGAGTATTATTTCTATCATAGTTTTGAAGAAATTGGAACAACCTAACAAAGGCTTGGTCTCAGGGACCAATCAAGCAAGTACTAAGCACTGTGTTAAGCATTAGGGATGAAGGAAAATCACTTTGTAATAGAGCAGGATAAAAATGATTGTGTAACCAATGAAGAAACAGCAAGCAAAGTACTCACTAACACACACATTCTCACAAAATGTCTCCTTGGCTGCACACAACAAGCAATGTCTGTCCAGCTGACGGGTGAATGAATGGATTCCTGGAAGCTACAGCTACCCTTCAGAGCTGCCAGCATGTATTGGCTGGTGTAGCCTTTGCCAAGGAAAAGCAACAGTGAAATCAGTCACAGTTAGACTTTGCAAAACAAAATGTCTATGGATGCACAGATAAATTCTGTGGATGTTATAACCATATGCACAGAGTATTAAAAGGTTCCTTCATTCCATCTACATCCCTGCCACAGGCTTCCTGAGTGATCTTGGCATACTGTGCAAAAATACCAACACCTCCTTTTAAATGAAGAAAGGTTATTTAATTTAATAGCTGTTATAAAGTGCACTGACACTCTCAGATGTATGGTTGTACTCAAAATTGCAAAGTAGTTGTTAATCTATTCCTGTTAAAATCACATAGAAGAAATTAGGCCATAAAATAGAAGGAAAAAGAGAAACTCAATTTTAATTTTAAGAAATTTTTAAAAAATCATCTTTCCAATTGGTGTTGCAAAGCATTGAAAACACTTATATGTAATTTTTTATTCTCAGAATGCAATACATGTTTACTTCTATACAGAAAAGCACAGTAAAAATACGCTTCCTTCAAAGGAGATATGTTAATTTTTACTACTTTTATACCAAAATTCATTGCACTGTATTGTAGAAACTTTTCTTTTTCAAAGTACAAGCTAAGTTTATTATTATAAGATTCCTATTAGTGCTATGAGAGCATGTCTGAGACTCACTGCCCTGTACACTATATAAAAAATACTTCACACTTTCAAGTCACTTCGCAAGTTACAGAACTAAAATTGTTATAATAATGAACACAGTGTCTAATCCAAAATCACCATCTAGAAGATGCACCCAACCTAATTTTTATTTTAAAATAAAGTATTTCAGGGCCATTCTGTATAATATTACAACTGAGCATATAGGACAACATTCTAAAAAGGAGCACCCACCCAATCCCCCTCAGCAATGCCCATGAAGAGGGTTTGGTGTGCCTCTCGGGCAGTGCTTTGAAAATCGTATATAGGTGTCCAGGTTTCCATAATGAAATTAGACTCCAGTAAGCAGAGAGGGGCACAGGAAATCTATTTTGAGACTCCGCGTTCCCAATGGTAAAGAGACTTCTCCCTTGGCATGTTTGAGTTTGGCTGCCTTATTTAGAACAGAGCTGGCAGGCAAGGCAGGACATGTCAGAAGAAATCCAATCACCTAAAATATCTGGGGCAAACAATACAATTTTACTGCCATCTATATATTGAGAGAGGCTTATAGAAGGACCTACCTTATGTATGTTGGCACAGCAATCAAAGACACTCATTCCTGCATACATTCCCAATGCTCACAGCCACTCACTGCTGTAAACGTACAGACTAAGGGCAGGGACTCTCCCCAAATGTTGCTGGATCACAGGCTTATTTTCACATTTCTGGATGAAACCCCCAGAGTGACAGCTCTTTGCTTTCAGAAATGAAGGAGAAACTGATCCTGAGCTCACTGATGTCAAACTCCTACGGATTATGTCAAAAACTTTTGGACCAGGCCTATCTTACAGAAATGACAGGTTCTTGTCCTAACCATCAACACAGGTTAAATAAGTACATTTCTTTTTTAACCCTCAGAAATCAAGAGACATTAGATCCTTTGATAAGAGAATATCTATATCATATGCTCTCCAGGGCCTACTTTTTTTTTTTTTTATCATTTAACTTAGGCCCCACACTGAGAAATAAGAGCAAAATTGAAAAATATTTCTAATATTTTCGAAAATATTAACAAGCATAACAGCAAAATAAGAGGACAATCTGATTAAGGCTTCAGGATATGGCTTTCAGGTCATGCCCTTTTACACCTCCCCCAAACACAAGTTGCCACCGCATAAGCATATGGTACGGACATTTCTTTGCCCAATCAAAAGTCTACAGGAGGTTCCAGCAGCAAACACTAACTAGCAATCAGCATCAACATTCCTTTTTCTCTACTGCCAAAAACAGGCACCTGTTCACTAATATCAATAAAGAAATAATACTTTCAAAAATTACCAGTTATTAAAAATTCAGGCCATAGTGTTCTGTGGATCCAGTATTCAGCTACTACTAATGCTTTTGTAATAAGATGACAAGAACAATCTATTAAGTGCAGAACAATCCAAGAGAGGAAAGAGTTATAAACATTTAATGCTCAATGGTTTGCCTGTACTGCTGCATGGCTATTGGAAACTCTTGCTACAGCTGCACCCTCAATGAAAAAATGACAACATTCATGTTTCATGTCACTCTGGTTTTACCAGAACTCATCAAATTAAACATAATGTGCAGACAGGAAAATACTGCCATGTCTTAGCTTCATGTGTTTAATATAGACTGATTTACCATGAAAACTTTCCTCCAAAGTTGCCAGGATTTCTTCTCACTAACAAACTGGACTTTACACAGAAGTGGTGTAGTACCTATTCAGTAGCTCAGAGAAAAAAAAATTCTTTTTGGTGCAGTAAAGCCCTTGGTAGCCAATGCTCAGGCAGTGTTTTTAGGGCTTGAGGTAATACTCTGGAGATTGGAGTGCTGAACTCGAAGCAGTTTTCTGTGATCTGCTGAATTGCAGAGGTACCGAAGAAGCAGCATTTCCATAAAACTAGGAAAAGTACTCAGCGAACAAGGTCATCCAAGGAAGGTCTTGGTATGCTACCTTGTGAATGGCAGCCACTTCTCCTTTCTGCAGCATCATTACTTGGGCAGTGGGTGTGTTAAATTCTGCAAGTGGCAGCTTAATGGCAGCTGGAAGGGCTGATTCTCATAAACTGCTGAACTTTAAGGATGGTGGAAGTGCTATGAAACACCAGCACATAAACAAAGAAAACTCCCCTCTCTTGCACAAAAGTGTTAGGCAGAACACAGGTCACTGATGGCTACAGAGACCAATTCAAAAAATCAGGGATAGTATTTTTTTTTTCCTGTGGTCATCAGTGATCCACAGCAGATCCATACAGTGACAAAAGGAGACCATTCAGTTGCACCTCCACAGGCTCCTTTACTCTGCTGAAAATCACAGTCATCTCCTCAATAGTCAGTCAGTCATCCTTAGAGACGTTTTTGGTATACCATTTTTTGGGGTAGGTTCAAAACATATTAGTAAGGGGCACTTTGTCTGTCACTATTTTATCAATACCACAAGTGGCTTATGCTATACCTGACACACTGCTCAAGTTATCAATATGTGGAAGGATCTTCTGAATCTCTCACATGTCCCAACCTCTCACCAGACACTCCTGCTATTTATGTCTACTTATTCTTGGTGTCTGAACACTGCCTGAAACAACGTGTGATAGGAAACATCTCCCTGTAACTGGAGTACCACCCCCCTAAATCTTTCACTACTGGCATTTGCTGAAATGGCTCTGGGCTCAGAAACATTGTCAAATGTCAGTTCCCAGGATGTTGTCAGTAAATCATTTAGAGCATCTTTTCAGAACCTATTCCTATGTTTTCTCCCCAGCCCACACAAGGCTGGCATCATACAGTTCACAAAGAACATGGCCTTTTGTGAAATTTACTCCAAACATTCATCAGAGGAAGAGATCTCATCATTTCAGCTATATTTTTAGGTGGTGACATTTGATTTCAACTTCCTCCAGGCCTGTCCTCCTGCCCTTTTGATGAATCAAAAGTTATTTGTACTGTAATGGGCTTCCTATACTTAAAGTTTTGTCAATTCATTCTCCCCAGAACTATAAATGGAAAGGATCAGAAATATATACAAGATATGTTTTGATTATAACAGATCCAATAAAAGTACATCACCTACATAGCTCATTTATCTCTTCTGTTTCATTATTCTCCTCGGTAAGACTGAAAATCATTTAGGCAGTGCTGTCAAAGTTCACTCCAAATATCCTTCTAGCTGGCAGTTGTCATCTAATACTGTTCTAGCTTTTCCCACTTAACATGTGGCCCATCTAATTTTTACGGTTCAGTTAGACTTCACTGATGACAGAGGTGTCAATCTCACAGCTTTTTTCTCTTTTTCTTTCCTTCAGCCTGTGCCTAGGTTTTCCCCATCCAGAAGTCTTGTTGCAAAGCAGTTACCTCAGCTTCTGAGTTAATATAAAATATAATTTAAAAATTGTGTATAACAATAGACTCTCATTTTCCCCAGGTCAGATGTCTCTAAACTCTACTGAAGGTCTTTCCTGGATCCATTATTGGAACTGGTGAATTGCCACTATTCCTTCTCCTTTCAGTTCTTGCCCACGTCTTCATAAGGCAAATGATCGGAGAATGAGGTCCTTCCACTCAGGGAACTGTGTACTGTTCAGCAGAGTGATTTTATTCTTTTCTCAGTTTTACTTGTGTGTTTTCTGTAGGGATCTCCTTTGCTTCTCACCCCTCCACCACAACCTTACTGTTAGTTTAGAATTTGTGTTTGATCAGGTGCCAAATTAGTGCTCTCTTTCAAGGCAGACTTGCACATAGATAGTTGCACTAAAAATTCTTGTTTCATGATCAGACACAACACTATCATTTATATGTTCTACTTGTACTGAACAGCTTTCTAAATGTTCATCTGCTGATTCTGGGCTTTTCCAGCCTTTTATTTTTAAAAATATGCCTTTTTTAGCATAATTTTTGGCTGAACACCCCTTAAAAGAATTGTCATGACCATTCTTGTGGTTTTCTTATGAAGGCAAATGAGCTTTAAGAATCACCATTTTTTCTCTCATATCATAGATTCAGATTTAATTTCTAAATCCCTGAATCTTCAGCAGTGAGAAATTGAAAGCTTAATCACCTTGTGACCTGCCAAACTTTTGCCTCTGCCAGTTCACATTCAGGCATTCTCTGGTGTTAAGTCATTGTCAAAGACACAAGAAAATGTCACTTTTCTATCAATAAACAAGGGACTTTAGTTACCTCTCCTCATGAAGTTTGAAAGAAATTGTTCATATATAGCTACTGGACATAATGTCTATTCAATCATTGTGCCTAACAAGAACAAAGACCATTATTTTTCAGGCTTGTGAAAAATGTTTCTTTCATTGTTTTTGCTGCTGATTACTCTATCCAAAGGGAATGTCTGCTCCTCTGTCAAAGAGTAAAGAATGCTCAAGCAAGGACCAAATAAACAGCACTTTTGTGCATGAAAATGTGCCTCTGCCATTCTAGAGAGTTTCGTTCCTAATGTTGAAGTAATTTAGCACAATCTTCTACTGAAAAATCCTATGCTCAGATTTTAGGCTGAACTCAGAATGACTGACACAGAACTCTGGGAATTGAGTGTTTTGTGGATATTGATCCAGACACAATGGCAAACACTACAATTGCAAGGTGCAGTGCTTAAGATCATGTGGCAGTTAAATCACAGAGGGAGAAAGAGGATGATATAAGAGTATGGCAAATAGCCAGCTATAGATAATGGCAAATTAAATTCAGAGTAATATTACTTTCTCTGATCCCCAGTTATAAAACATGATGCTCAGAACAAGCAGGAGGGTTATGGTTCCTGTTTCCACACTCCTGCTTCAGCAGAGAGGAAATCCTCCCTCCACGTCACTTCTATGCCACATAACAAGAAACACCAAGTATTATTCTTTTTTTGGAGAGTCAGTGAGAAATCAGAACGGGTCACTCAAGACGTGAGAGCATGCTCTGGAAAAATACCCATGGATAATGTAATTCAAGTACAATCTGAAGGTAGCAATACACTGTAGGATTAGTCTAACATTGAAGAAGGCTCTATCCAAAGTCAAGTAAGGATAAATTCGAAAGACAAAGAAAAGAGAAAAGTAACATTAAAAGAGAAAGCAATATTCTAAATTTAGTTTACCATGGTCTGTAGCTGTTTTTTTACTGTACTGTTATATTGTCTTCTTTCTCCCCATAATTTAACTTCCACATGATCTTGAACACAAGGGACTGGGCTATAAAACAAAAAATATAATTGGTACAAGTTATTTTTGAAGGCTTGAGCATTTGGCCAAATATTAGCAGGAAAAAATTCAAGACACATGACTTAGTAGTCCATCTGATCAGCCCTGGGTTGATTAGATTTCATCATCATTAATTAAATCAGGTTCTTACAAAGAAAGGTACTTATGAGTATCGGACTTAATTTCCTTTTTCTTCAACAAAGGTGTCACTGTTTCAGACTGGAAAACAATACAAAGTAGACTACACATACTGTTTTTTTATTGTTTTCCAAAACAATACTAAACTAGAAAGAATAAATGAGAGTCAAGCAAGAACCTGACCTAGAGATTTGTTTATGAATTTACTTTTTGAAGTATTAGATAAATTTGTTTGAGGATGCTAGAGGTTTCCTTCAACTGTGTGTCTAAATGAATGAAAATACTAAAAATAAAAATCAACAAAGCACTCATTTACTTGACTGAACAAGCAATCAATTACATTTAAATTAGTGTTGCACTGAATCTAGTAGTAATTGCCATTCTGGATTGTTCTTACTGTCCATCTAGTCCAACAGCATTCTCAAGTACCAGCAGCCCATACCAGAAGCCTTAGAAGAAACTGCTTGAACTTTGTTTGAGGCAACAATCCTGTGCCCTCAATACACACACACATATAAAGCTCCTTTCTTCTGTATTAGAAGAGAGTAAGAAAACAGGTTCCATTTCAACCTTCTCTGGACGTAAGCATTTCATCAAGTCCTCTCTCAGTCACTTTAGTTCCATTACAGACCAAAACAAAAAAAAAAAAAAATCCAAATAAATGAAAAAAAAAAAAAAACCAAAAAAAAAGAAACCACACCACTACCAAATTCATTTGACTCCTCCTTAAAAAAGATGTGCCAAGTGTTTGATTGCTCATCATACTTTAGAACAAAGTATTTTCTTGTCGGACCCTCTTCTGCAAAATGCAGACATCCATACACTGTCAGGAAACTGGCATTCTACTATTATGAGGGGTTAGCTATAGCTGTTTGTACAGTCAGCTCCTTTCTCGATACTCTTAAGTCAATCAAGGGTCTTTCAAAAATACCAGACCTGAAGTTAGAACAAATACACTTAAAATGTATACCTGACAGGTGCTACTGACCTTGCTGCAATAATTGAAGCAATTACACATTCTTTTCTAAACACAAGGTTAGGATGTAATTTCATAAAAAAAACCCAGAAAATTGGGAGAAAATGCAGTTACTTTTATACTGGGAAATATTATGTCCTTTGGTAAGAGCTGGTTTCTGCCTTTTTGATTGAAAAGATTCCCATCTTGAACACCGATGAATAACACAACTTTGCAAAAGTAAGTGATCTATAAAGAAAAGAGGAAGTATCTGTTCTACTGAGAACTTCTCATTTTCAACAAAGGAACATGACAGTGCTAACCTGGAGCTTCTGTGGCTTTCTGTAAAACATAGAACAATGCAATGAATTCCATGAGAAGGCATCCAGGTCAGCATGGTTCCAGTCTACATCCAGTTGGATAATTTAAAAAACGAAATCTCATCTGTGATCATGAAGGAGATTCAAGTTTGTGCTTACCAACAAATTGGTAATTTTTAAAAGAAAATCACAAATCAAGATGAATGATTGTAGAATATCATATCTTCTTTTTACAGCCTCACCAGAACTTTTGCTGATGCATACCCCTGTTTCTTGCAATAAACTCACAAGGTACTTGCTTTCCCCTTTTCAGTTTAAATAAAATGTTATCCAAAAAGCTCTCACAAATTTCACTGGGACACAGGCAGGCTTCAAGACCAGCTTCAAGCACATTCTTCAAATTCCCCCAGTGCCATTGTTCCACACTCCAATTTTATAGCTATCCCCACCTTGTTGAAACTGGTCATGTGTAGAGCTCCAGTCATTGCAATAAGCTGGGAGTATCTTCATCCATCATTTTATAGCCACCTGTCTTCAGATGCCCCAGCACTCTTGCCATGTACATAGCAGAATTGCAAGCAAAAGACTTTGTGGCACACAATCCCAGAATTCTGCAGGGTATCACCCTTCTGTTGCTTCCCAGCCTTCTTTCTGTATTTTCTCGCATTTCTATTCAGATTTCCTGTTGTCCCCACAGCTACACTCATCACATATTGTCTAAAGCCATAAACAAAGACAAAAGGGTCAGGCAAACACACTGGCTCATATAAAACAAATTTTTTATTTTCACATCAAAACAACTTCTATTTTAATTACTCCTTTGAAAAGGTTTTGAGTTTAAAATGTCATTTGTTTAGCCTCCTAAATACAGTCCAAGTCTTAACAGTTTTGCTATTACAGACATTTTCAGGTACACATGAAAGAATTTTCTCTCTTAATTCCCTGCCTGAAAAAAGTATGACAATCTGATGATAGTGCAGGGAATATGAAGCCCACTGTGAGCAATGGCAAGGACTAAAACAGATGCAAGGATGCCTTAAGTTTGGCTTAGTAAGTGCACATTGAAGCCAAGATTATGGTTAACTATTATAAGAATAAAGGCCCACTAAAGCTCTAAGTAAAAATGAGGTTTATTTAGAATTCAGCACACATTACTCAGTTATTTCATCAGTCATCCAATTTTGACACACCCATTGCAGGTAATGTATAAAAATAGGTCTAACCTTTTTGGTGAAAAGCAGGATGAGTTCAGATAACAAAGTGCAAAATACATGAAAGGCGACACATAAACACTTAAATCCTCTCCAAATTCTCCTACCAGGCAAGCATAGATTATAGGCATCACTACATAGTGATGATTGATCCAGTATTGCATTTCAGAAGACATTATGCAAATGATTATGTGTGACAAAAATCTATCTCACAATGATTACATCATTAACAATTGACAATATAAAAAATTACATCTGTTAGCAAAGTATTTCTTCAGCTCTTTAATTAAGCCAATCCTCAGTGATACAATGCAAATATCTTTATTGTGTGATTTGCCCTTGTTATCAAACTCCTACTAAAATACCCTAGCAAATTTGATGTTTTGACATGAGTTACAAAAGCATGTTTGGATTATGTAACTCTTTTGTCTCAAGAACTGTGGAGAAACAATGTATAACATGATTTCTTGAAAGAACATGTGCTTTATAGTAAATTCCATCTTTGATATACTGATAGCCCCTGTGGCCAGAGATTAATTTCTAACTTTAGGACAGGCTAATTCCACAAGGATTAGTCAAACCAAAAGGTTTAACATTCACAAGTGAGCTTTCTCAAATGAACCGTGCACCACCTCAGTTCAATACATTGATGTATCACCTACAAGTCAGATGATAACACTTTTGAACTCCAGAACCAGATTCAAGTTTCTTGCAGAGCTTTGCCTGAAATCAAATATTCTCCAGGGGAAAAAAAAAAAAAAAAAAGATAAAACAATTGCTCTCGTTAACAACAAACATGGTGTTTTTAATTGGAAACACCTTTGACAACTACCAACTACTACTATCAGAAAAACAGAAGGCAAATACTGTAGTATTTCCGGTCCTGTTAAAAACTTAATTTGTCATTAATGTGTCAGATGAACCTTGGTTTTGACACAAAAATAATCTGTTTTCCCTAAAAAATTCTCAAGTTCAAAAAAACCTGACAAAGTGAAATATTCCACTTAGAAAACTAAAACCATTTTCACTGCAATAAAAATTATTCATGGAAAAAGACTGATTTTTAACCACATATACTTGCAACACAGAAAGGAACACCAAGGCTAATTCTAAGCAGGCAAGGTAATTTTGCACTTTTGAACATCTCACCTTTTCTTTATTACAACTCCCATAGTCTCAAATACTCACTTTACTAATCCTGGTCACTGGACATCATTGTGTAGGTACTGTAGAGATTTTTCAGTGTGTCCATCTCCTATCAAGATTTTATGTTGGAGGTTTTTTGACAGAGTGTTTTCCTCTCACCAAATATGCCTTACAAGATAAGCCCCTCAGCATTCCAGCAGGCAAAATTTAATCCTACATTAGTGACACTGAGAAATGCCACTATTTTCAAGCTGAGAAGCTAAGCTTTGGTTTGTAGCTTTGAGTAATGTTTCTCCCTCTGGAAAATGACAACTCCCAATTTCCTAGCAAATCAAACAGCTCCTCTAGGCATAGAAAGGTCCAAGAAAACAACACAGCTGTAATTTTTAGGAAATCCTAATTTTTAGGAAAAACTGTGGTTTACAATTCTTACATACTTCTAACCATAATATCTAAAGTTAAAACAACAAAAGCTCTGTTATTTACTTCAGGTGTTAAACACACAGCCTCAGAATAGGTATTATCATTAATAGGCAACTCTGAAATCATCATTACTATTAATTCCTGATTTTTAAACACTGGGAAGCATGCTCACAATTAGCCTTCACTATGCTCATTAAACTTCACATCCAACATGACCTGAGGACAAAATCTCCCCTAATTTTATCTCAAAATATATTATATTACTGCAGCATAGTACATAATGTTGTGCAATACCTGTGTAATATAAAAATATATGAGTGTGTGTTGCATTACACAGTAATTTTCTGTACAGAGATTTCTGAAATTGAGGTATATAGACAAATGCATCCAAGTCTAAGGCTGAGATTTTGCAATAGCATCATTTGATGTAAATTAACATTATTGTCTGTGTCTCTCTGCGAGTCACTTGTAATATCTTACCTGAGCTTCAGGACACTAAAGAAGCTTCTCTGCCCTTTGCAATAGCATCTGCAAAATGACAATACGATGTGCATTGTACCTCTCAAGAGTCCATGAACTGTGACTTCAGTTTTGACTGGCCTGAGAATACTTTCAATCCAAGATACTGTACAAAGAGCTGTACGACATCTCAAAGCACAAGCTGACGTCAGAAGAAAATTTGTATTTTTAAAAAAAGTTTTAACCACAATAGAAGTAGTTAAAACTGCTTTCCTATTATTTTGAAGTATGTTGCTTTCATGAGGGTTGTGAGTCATGTTTGATGCATGCAGCTAGCACATCATACAGTAAAATGACAGAAAAGAGAATGTTTTAATAAAAACAAACAAAAAAATTATCTTTAACCAGGGAACCATTTCATGCTGTATTTTTCTTTTGAAGAACATCATTCTTTCACATTCAAAGCCACAAAAGAAATTACACAGGCAACATTTTTCTTCTATTCCGCCTCCTACCCACCACCCTACTCATCCAGTCGACTGTATTACATCAGACAATATATTCTGACCACCATTCAGCATCAACCTGCTCCCAGATGCAGCATCATAATTTTGGATTAATTTTACCTATTGTTTATTCCATTTCCACCCTCATGCATGTTCAACACAGATACTCAGACCTGGAGCCCTCACTCTTGAAGGTCATTTGAGAATCCATGCTTGACCTAGAGCAAAGGAGAAGTCTTTCTGACTCATCTGTGTACCTTCGTGCCCAGAGCTGGTCTCCTGCACTCACTGTTCGAGGCTTCAGTGATAGTGTTTCAAATTTCACATAGGTCTCTTTTGCAAGTTCAGCTTCCTTTGCAATTTTTGGTTTCACATGAAGTTTTAAAACTTTGTAGAGTAAGAAAACTATCAAAGGTAATACAACCACACATGCTGCACTGCTGGCTACTATCAGAATAGAAAACTGAGAGCTGCTTTCATCATTTAATCCATCGGTGGAGAAAATAATACACTGTTCTTTTGTAGGTGGAACGCCTTTGGGAGAGACACATGCCATATATTGAGTACTAGGTTGCAAACCATCAATTGTGACTTTGTTTTTGTTAGAATCAGTGCTCAGAGGCAACATATTTTTATCACCATACTTGGAGTACAACACAGTCACTGCGGAGTTGCTTGTGGCATTGACAGTTTTCCAAGTTAAGGTCACTCTTTCATCAGTTTCACTGATCACTCTCAGGTTCTTCACAGTAAGATTTTGCTCAGCCATACCTGCTGTATTCAATGAAGTGTCCTCACCTTTCTTGCTGAACTCTCCAACCTGTTTTTTGTTTCCATTTGTCACTGACTTTGACATTTTCTTTCCATCTAACATGAGCCTGGATTGCTTTTTGTCATTAAAGGTCAAGCTGGTTGATTTTTCAGTGCTAACCAGAGCTGTCATGGTCGGTGTGGTGGGAAGAGGTGTGGTTGTCCTCTCAGACTCCTGCTTGGATTCCTCCTGAGTTGTATTCTGCCTCTCAGCCTCTGGCTTCCTTCCATACTTCTGTGGTGACACAGTCGTAGTAACTACACCAACCACTGTGACAGTAACAGCAGCTTCCGACATTCCTGCCAAGTTCTTGGCTTTACATCTGTATTCTCCTGCGTCCTTGTATGAAATCCCTGTCAAGCTTATTATGGACCATCTGACACCCTCGCCAGGAGTTTCTTGAATTACTATGGGAAAATGCAAAGAGTAAAACATTATAAATGGGAATTAAGGAGGATGTAAACATAATTAAACTGCTTCTTCCCTTTCTGCCAAAAGGAATCACATGTACTAAACTCTAAAAAAATTAAACACAAGCAAACAAAAAAACACAACAACAACAAAACCAAACTTCCAACACACACAATGGAACTCCCTGACATATTATATTATTAAATAAAAGTGCTCAGCTTGGTTCAAAGTGGAAATGAATGTCTGGAGTAATTACAATATAATTTGCAGCTTCACTACATAAAACAAAACCACATAAAGTGAAATGAAATATCTTCAAGCTGCTATTGACTCTTAAATACAAGTCCCACTGATTTCAAGTTGCACTGACCATACCAGCCATTTAAAACAGTATTGGAAAGTACCTTTCTCTTAAGATTTTTCAATACTCTTACCTTCTTCAGACCTATGATAATTGTTAACTACTTGGCATTACCAAGATGTAATTTTTACATTGAAGTTACTACATAAATATCTGTCACAGCAGCTACAGTGATATCAAACAATGATAGCCTTGCAACATTTGCAAATAACATAGAAAGCATGAATTTCGAAAATCCTATGTTTACAATTCCGAGTGTTAAGTGGCTCAGTTATGACCTCACTTGCTTTCTTAACATGCCAGTGAGACATTTTTAAACAGAACAGAGATTCCAGCAACAAATTCTCCTTTCTGCTTTCCAGCTTCTGAGTTAGGGCCCAACTAACCCAACCTCCATTTTCCTTTATCCTTCCTCCACTTCATCCATTTCTCCCTTCCACACACATTGCTTTTATAACAGAATCAAAACAGTTTGTTGGACCTGTTAAGACCAAGAACCAGACAAAGAATTTCATAACAGCTGTTGCACGGATTCGATTGACAGCTTGATGCAATACACAGCCCAACATTACTCATTATAATGATCTCAAAGCACAAGCAACCCAACAACTTTCAGTTCTTGCGTTTCCTATAAAAAGCAGTTATACCTGTGTAGTTCACTGGAATATTGTCTGACCTAGTCCAAGTGAGCTGTGGTGTTGGGTACCCCGTTGCGTCACAGCGTAGCAGGACGTTGCTGCCCAGCGGAGAGGTGATTTTTGTGGCTGATGTCATCACAGATGGCTTAAGACACTGCTCTAACTCAGCTCTCTGGAACAAGATTCCTGCCAGGCTCTCAGGTCCACTACATGAAAGCAATGGATCAAGAAGTACAACAGAGGTGTCCACAATTTTGGAAAATTCAATTAGCTTTGAAATGCGGCAGTCACAAAACCATGGGTTGTCCTGAAAACCTGAGGCAGGGAGGGAAGAGGGAAAAGAAAAAAAAATGTTGTCAGGCAACAAATGGATATGGTGATTACAGTCTGACACATGACTACCACCAAGTACAATCAAGGACAACTGTGGACCTACTCTGAGTTAATATTTTCTCTTCCAACTTGTCTTTTTTGTTCAGTTGGTTGCTGGCAGAGTATTTTCAGAGGTGAGGAAGAACAGTATGAAAGTTAATTAAGCTAAATTTTTTCTTCACGGAAGTTTACAGGAGCATAGTGATGTGCTGGCACTATCTGTGCTTAACTTTGCTATTTATCTAGGGAAAAAAACACCTTGAAAATATGTCTTAAGACTGACAATACATTTGCAGCAGCTTGTGCCTTCTGGAAAGACAGCTTCTCAGGGCTATTGCTTCCTGTCACTCTCCTCTGCTCTTAGTCCTTCTTTGGGTTCTTACAGCTTGACCTTCCCTGACCCCTTTTTCAATGGTTGAGGAGAACACGATGATTTAAGGGTTTAGAGTTTACACCAACATCTCTACCCCTTGAGAAAAAGGGATAAAGACTAAGGAGAAAAAGCTTTAGGCCAACAAAATCCTTATCTGGCTCTGAACTATACTGTTAGAAGTCTGGTTTCAATTTAATATAGCCTCTGAGACATATTCAAGAAGAATAGCAGAAGAGTAGAAAATTGGAAGGACCACAAAAATATCTGATGACTACAATATTTTTATGATGGCACACAAGAACACTAACTATCTCTATTCTGTCAGAGCCAATAACATTCACTTCTCAATTACAGTCTTTGAAGAGGAAGCTTCTCCCTCTTTGTGAACTTTTTGTGTTGAAAGGGAACAGCCATTTCTGAGGAATATCAGTCTAAATCCTCAGTTGGTATTGATTACTCCACTATGTTGACTTTCATAGAGCAACCAGGTAAAATACTAGACAGAATATCACTCATGATTTCAAATATTTTCTCATTTGACTTATACTTTTGGGTATACTTTTCTCATTTTTTCTAAGTACCAATAACAAACAAGACTTATGGTCTGAAATAAGGGGTGATATGCAAGAAACCCTCACTATTGAATTTACTGGCCAGTACAACAGACAAGTCATATAAGTCAAACCAGTATCAAAAGAAAAAAAAATACAAACAAACACCCACAAATATGGTTCAGTGTGTTTTGTTAAGAATTATCAAAACAGGTAATGGAAAAATCCTGGGTTTTGTTCTGAAAAAACCTGCAGATGAAAGAACAGATGAATAATTAACTGCTTCATTTTATCGCCAGACCAAGATTAGGTTATTTTAAGAACAATGGTAGTGATTGGCTAAGGCTGTGGTAAACCACAATTAATCCCTGCTTTTTAAAACATGACTTGACCTGAAGAGATTCTGTGACTTTGACATCACAATCCAATTTCACCCCTTCCAGACAGAAGAGAGTTTATGTCTATTCAGTACTTCTTGCTTGCTGGAGTAGAGAAGAAGAAGTCAAATAAAGTGTATCAGCAACTGCTTTTCCTCAAAAAAAATCTCCAAAATACAAAAATTTTGCCTGTGAACTTCACACATATATTCAGAAGGAAAAAGGATACTATCCAAGTGTTTTCCCTATCTAGACACACCAACTGCCTGTGTTTATAAAAATTCTGCTCAATCAAGCACATTTATGTAACTATCTGTGCTCATCTTTTCAATTAAGAAAGCTTTGTAGTGAGAGACAATACTCCTTGAATATTTTTTTTTCCTCACTTGCTCATAAGGGGTCAATTTTCCCCACTACATTACGAAATAGATAGTATGAGCATTTGAAAATTAAACTCCCCTAAGGTATAAGAAAGGAAGGTGGGATTTCACCTGAAAACAGCCCCAATGGCCAGAGTTTGTCCAGAAAAAATGCTGTTAAAATGCATGTAAGCTCCCAGCAGGGCCCCTGTGCTATACAGAGGAGAGAAGCAGGGAGCAGCCGTGCTAGAAGCAGCCAGCAGGGCAGGAGTTCTGGGTCCACAGCATCAATCAGATGTGCAGCATCAGGAGAGCTCCCAGCCCATACACTGGGCAGCAGATTCTCCCTTACATTGAACACTACTTAAAATATTTCTTTTGACACATTTCTGCTTCATACAAATTTTACTGCAGGAAAGGAAGGGGTTTATTATTGTTTCTAACCTACTCAAAGCATCCAAAAGCCTTTGAAATAGAATCATAAAAGGGTTACATTAGAAAAGACCTTTAAAACTATCAAGTCCACCTGTTAACCCACTACTGCCAAGTCCAGCATTAAACCATGTCCCTGAGTGCCACATCTACACATCTTTTAAATACCTCCAGGAATGGTGACTCCACCACTTCCCTGACCACCCTTTCAGTGGAGGAATGTTTCCTTATATATATACACATTTGGCTTTCATATTCTTCCAGTGTCTGAAGTAAACCCAAAGTGGTTACAATAGGTATCCAAAACTGACAGAATAAAAGGAATGATGAAGCAACAATGAACAGCCCTTACATTGGACGATTGTTTAGTCCAGTCTGGGACACAGATTTGACCATCTCAGGTCAATCTGAAGTCCTAGTTTCAGCTTCAGAAGAAAGCCATAGTTCCAAAGACTTTGTATTTCTTTGTGTAGTGCAAAGAAAGAGTAATGTCAGTCACCTCATCTTCCCCATCCATCGTGCTTCCCAGTGAGACAGCCTAAAGAAGGAGGACTTATATAAATACATATAATATATATACAGCTACAAATTTGATTTCCTTGCCTCCATGGCACAATCCTTCTGTTTATTTGTGTCTTGCCAATATCTGACAGTATTCACATTATTTTTAGCCATCATAAATCATTCAGTCATGTGAATTCTCAAAATGAAAAGATGAAAGCACTATGGAGTTGGAAGCAAGGATAAAACACTGCATTTCATTATACTTCAGTTAGGATTGAAGAGAACGGAAATGTGAACATATACCTATTTTTCAAAGTACAAGAGGCATTCTGAACTTTTACAGCTTGTGTTGACAAGATGTTAAAAGTGAGAACAAACAAGAACAAAGAAAAGGTTAAAAAGGGGGAAAAAATAAGAAAATGGAAAAGATTAGGGAGCTTTAATAAAGGAATGAGATGGAATTCCCTCTGGAAATAATTTCTTAAGAAGCAAAAATAAAAATAATTATACGTTTCCAATGGCACGTGTATCTGACAAAACAGAAAGTCTTCATAAACTCTGGATTCTTTTGTAGATATATCAAGGCAGCTTGTTGATCTGAGAAAGAAATACTAGCCAGGGCAAAAACATTGATAAATATTTATGCATTGCAATATACCAATGCAGTGCTGTTGTAACATTAATTTTTAATTATAAATTGCTCTAAACCTCTTTCTTTATTCTAGATTCAGCATATTTTACATTTACTCTCACACATTTATATGTAAGCTTGCATGTACAATGGCAAACTCACGTATATGTGTGTCTGTGCATGCACATTTCTGTAGTTCTCTCAGTAAGCAGGGTTTCCCTGTGCTGTGTCAATATGGACTTTAGCATTTGAAATAGCTATGAGCAAAATTTCATTTGTAAATCAGTAACTAAACTCAGACCATAACTTTTGTAAAACACAGCTTTTTAGTTGCTGCAAAATGGCAAGAATCAAAATATTCAAGTTTTGGGCTATTAGAAATATTCACCACAGCTTGGGCCAGCCTACCCCAGATTCTTTCCAACTGAAGCTGCACATTTTGATCCATGGTTCTAAACAGTAAATTGCATGTACAACATTGTGTTGCAGTGTTTTCACCACATAGCAATTGCTAGGGAGTGGTTTCAGGAAAAGCAGCATCTACCCAGTGGCCCAGCACAACTGCTGGGAGCCTGATGGACCTGAAACATTCCGAATTTTTGGCACCTCTGCATGCAACAGAGGCACGATGTCATATAACTGCCACTCTATCAAACACTGGATACCTCTGTTCTTCTCAGTGACTCACCGGAGTCCACCATATGGAAAATGCTACTGCCATCTTCCTGCCAGAATTGCAAATCTCTGTACAGCACAGCAGCCAGTGCTGAAACTTAGTTGTGATTTGGATCAAAGTATTAGACTGTGGCTCCAGAGGTAACCAAGGGAGGGTCAGATGAATTCACATGCTGGTCCCTTGATCATTTGCACTGCTTAATTTTCAGCTCACTCCACAAGTTTGTTTTGAGCTGTTCCGAAGGGCACTTTCCAAGACAAAGCCAGATGTGGCTGCAGGGACAGTTTGCACTCCAAGGATTGCTCCCTGAAAGGCTTATGGACGAGACCACACCAAAGATGGCTCTCTCTATCCTGTCGTTGTCCCCAATGCAAGTGCTACAGGCTTTGTACCTCCAAACACTTCTGCATGTCTGTCAGTCCTTCAGGTATACAACATACCCTTACTATTTCATATTACAGAAGCACAGTTGTATGGTTTCCAGTGCAATTCTCACATTATTTCAGACTGGTTAGACCAAAAAAAACCCATCCTCACTACCAGAATTAGCTTTCAGAGTCACTGCAGCATCCTGTAGAGCCCACAGCGTACCAAGGGCTAAATCTTACAAAGTATGGAACTGACAGCTTTAAAGAGAGCTAGCCCTAAATTGTGTGGATAAGAACCAGAGTGAGCCACTTGGCCATTGGGCTAAGAAACATTCCCTAACCCTCTTTCATTTAGTATAGTGCACACAGAGAAACATCATACAGTGGGAGGTAGTTAAAAAAACCTAAATATCTCAGTACAAAGACGATGAGCTGGAATAAGGAGATGCTAACATGCCAGTCCTCTGGCAAAAGTAGTCTTTGGCTCCTCCAAGAGTCCTTGAAGTAAACATGGGGAAGCTGAACTTTCTCATATGTGCAACTGTCTTGATCCTCAGTCAAGACACTGAAGATACAATTGCCTCCTGAACAGAATGATCAAACATTTGAGTTTAGGGCTTTGCTGGTTTTGATCTTGTTAATTGAATACAAATGACAATCTTGTTCTGCCAGGACCAGGAGAGAAGACAGCTCAAGCTGTAACTGATTACACTAATTAGAATCTGACTGCTGTTTTCCTGACTAGACAAAATGAGCATTTATTTGCTCTGGGTTCCAGCTTCCAATGGAGTTCTGGCTGCCATTACTATTTCATGTGGGTACATAGGTCAGGCTGAATGCTCCCACAGAGAGCAGTTGGAGCACATAGGACATTCTTAAGCATTAAAGTGTGCAATTGTGGGCATCACATTTTAAGAAAAACATTTTTTTTAAACCTAAAAGAGTGCAAAGGGAAGCAGTAACTACGGTAGAAAAAAAACCCAAACAAATGGAAAAAAACCCCACTTCACATTATATCAGAAGCTGGGAAAGAAATGGTGTGGTTAGTTAGGACAGCAAATAGAGAAGGAAAATCTATGAAAGATTACTATAAGAGATGGTGATTAGTTTTCCTGTATGTCCATGCCCTGCAGGACAAGAGGTAATCAGCTTAGTTTGCAGTAAGAGAGATTGAGGTTAGATACTAAGAGAAACTTTCTCACTGTCCTGACAGATAAGCACTGGAGGTTACCACAGAAGGCTCTGGGTTGGTCTGGCCACAGGCTTTAAAAACAGCACTGACTTTACCAGAACAGCTCAGTTCCTCTGGGTCTGTATCCCAGGCTAGATCCTTCCTGATCACACACCTCTGTAATCCTCCAGCCCAGAGGAGGGGGAAAGTATCTATGGGATGCACTTCTTCCTCAGGCTCCAGTAACATGGAGACGTATCAGAAGCACTGCCAGGGAGCACATCTTGTTCCTGATGTGCCAACATCTCTTTGGAGATGATTGGGACATTAAAGCAACATCTCAACTCCTAAGTCATCTTTCTATAGTCTGATAGTTTCTATCAACCATTCATTGCTGAAAAACAACTGCTCTGTAGCAGTCCTTCAGCAGCACCAGTAAGTGTGAGTGCTGTAACTACAACTTTGCAAACTCCACTAATATAGATAATAAAACTAATACTCAGTGGAGACTAAGTCTGTCAAAATAAACCATGACACTTTCTACTCTCCAGAGAAAGAGGATGTTTTCTTATTCACTACAGAGTTTCTTATGTAGCAAGCACTCTCTGTCTGCACTGGGATCTACTCATCAGAAAACCATGATGTCAATGAAAAAAAAAGCAGCTAATTAATTCACACCTTACCTAACTTAGGTTTACTCAACACAACACAATGAAAGCACTACCTGGCATTTTGCATTCTCAAGTACAAATCTATAATAGCTGCACAGAGTCCCCCTTAGCACCTAGCATTAAAAGGAGAATCAAGGTGCTATCTAAACCCAGTGTGTGTTCCCTTCTGTAGATCTGTGTTAAAACCCAGTTGTAGTTCACAGTCCACAAATGGTCCAAAGGTCACATTCCAAGTCTCTAAGAACTCAATGCTGGCATCCAGAGGGTTTGCCAGGACTACAGGAGGCTGAAAAAACGTCTGCACCAAGGAAACCTGCAGATGGTTTCCAGAGTTAAGGGAGGGAAGAGTGTGTAGTTTTAAGATGTTTTTAGTGTTTGCTTTTTGTGTTGGGGGTTATTGTTTTGTTGTTGTTCTTAGCTCCTTTTGTTTTGTCTTGTAAGTGGTGATGGCTATATAAGACAAGGAAACCAATTAACCTCCGGGACTCCCACATGAGATCATGAGGATTAGATTTAGCACAGTCAGCTCCTACTCTATAGCCTCCTGTAGCCTTTAGTGTGGGGACAGGGAAAGGAGTACTGAGATGGACTTACTTTTACAGCTTTTTCTAGGTTTGTTTTTTTTTTTTAATCATGAATAAATGAAGACCCTTTAATGATGCAAGCCTACAGTTACCATGCATATGAGAAGTTTTTCAGCCTACTTGCATCTATTAAGTTACTTACGTAAAATCTCATCTGAATGAGAGTTTCAAGCTGCAACTTCTGCTGTGAAACAAAGCTGCTGAACAAATTAACACAGAATAGTGGGGGTTTAGATCAAGAAATAGGAAATATTGGACAGTACAATGCTGGACAGATCTTTACCAGTGCTTACGGAATTGTTGCAGTAGGGACAGCCAGCTGGTTTTCTTCCCTTCCCCCTGCTACACTACAAAAACATCAAAACATGCACTCAATATGTAAACAGTGATAGGAAAGAACATTATTCACAGAACTGTTCCAGCTAAGTTCTGAGACTGAAGAAGATAAAGGGGTTACCCTAGTAAGACTAAGAAGTGGAGATAAAGTGTAAGATAAAGCACAAAGCCACAAATAGAACTGATAGAATTGCATACTAAAGAAAGGGATCTTATTACGAGAAAAATCAGTCTGACCAAGTTATTCTTAAATACTTACCTTAAACACTATACAAAGTAATGTGAATGTGTAGGGATCAGATTCCTACTCTCTCTCATATTCAATATGGAAATTGGGAAAAACTTCAGGATAATCAGTCAGCTTTACAGTAATGCAAGGTCAACAGAGGAGAGCAGTGTAGCCCTATTTTGAGCCACCAACACTATCAGCAGCATTGTGTCACAGGACAGGCTGTATATGAGCATCAGCTCTAGCTACTTGCTTGGTTTGTGAGCCTCTGGAACAAAACAATTGCAAATGGACACACTTGCAGTTGCAAATGGACGTAATTGCAGTTGCAAACGGATGTACTTGCAGTTGCAAACGGATACAGAGATGAGACAAATATCACCAGAAAAACACACTAAGTCATGCATTTATGTAGCCGCTGAATACTCCATACAGCCTGTATTCCTGTAGACTAGATTCTCACAGCTTTTACTTCAGTTTTATAACTTCGAGGTAACAACACACATGGAGGACACTATCTTAATTTCATGGTTTTCTGTTACCAACAGAAAATAATTAATTACAGAGCAAACCAGAAGACTGACCCAGGTAAAACCCCCTCTCCTGAATCCTAGGCTAGTCCCCTAACTGCTCTCAATTTGCAATTTGATGTTCAGGTATATTTTGATAAGGAATGAGACAGGCTGTTTAACGTACCCAAAATTACTCTCTGTGTCACCAGAATATCTGTGTTCTTGGACACGATGGCTCCTGAGAAGGGGGGCCAAATGTCCATGAGGTCTGATGGCAAAGTAGTTAGCTTGTTGCTGGATATGTCCAGGTAGGTGAGGTTTCTCAGGTACCGGCCAGCATCAGCAGGAATGCTGGTCACTTTGTTGTTGTGCAAGTCAAGGGTTCGCAAGTTGGGCATCTCTGACAGGGATTCCCAAGGGAAAGTTGAGAGCAGATTACCATCCAGCCGTAGCTCATGCAGTTGTTTCAAGTTATAGAAACTGCTAATATCAATGTTGGCTACACAGTTGTAAGTTACCCACAGGTATTTGAGATCTACCAGGTAGTAAAAGGCTTCAGTTGGAATCCTTCGTATGACAGTTTTCTCTATACGAAGTTTTACAGTATCCACAGGAACATTCACAGGGATCTCATACATGTCAGGATCATTACAGAGTACAGACCTAGCATCAGGAAAAAAAAAAAAAAAAGAGGGAGAGACAGATTTTCATTATTTATCAGAAATCTGAATTTCAGATTTAAATGCAAGTACTATTACTTCCTCACCACTACTACCAGAATGAAGAACACAGACATCAAGAATAGTCCTCTGCATTTAAAAGGTGAACTCCAAAAACACGGAGTCTCTAAACAGAAAAAAAAATACAAAACAGAACTGATCCTTTCACATGAAATCCAGATTTGCTTTATTCTAAAGCATGTAAGCACCATCCATCACTCACTCTATTGACAACTGAAAGACAGAAGCCATTGTACAAGGAATAATACATGCATGTATTTCAAGTGGGAACAACATGCCATCTGACTTACTAAAACTCAGAATTAAGATTACTAATCTCTAATTTTTCTTAGTATTTTCTATACTTACCTTTCAAAATAGACTGAAAACTGAAAATATACAAAATAAAATTCAATAAAAGAGAGTTTCTGGCCCTCTTTCTGATGTCTATATACAAATTATTTGTTTTATAGAGATGATAAGGCCTTTCTGCTCCCATTGATTTCAGTGAAATGGGATTTCTCAACATTTTCAGTAATTTGATTTCAGAAATCAATTTCTTTGGGATATATTGTTTGCACATACCAGCTTGAAGACTCCCCTGTCCTCAATAAGTCTATCTTTAATTTTCTTCCCCTTTTCTCTAGATTATTCCTCTATTTTACTTTTTCCTTATGAAGGGTTATACCAGATAGGCTGTGACAATAAATAGTGATGACAAAGAGTATCTCCTAAATTTGAAATGACAATACTGGGTCACCACATTTCAAATTAAACTCCTTACTATCAAAAATTATATTATTTACTGCAGATTAAAAAAATAATAAACTACTGTATTTATTTACACCAGAATCACCTTACAGTAGTTTACTAGTTTGTAGAAATAGAAAGGACATTACAATAGTAGGAAAGTTACGGAGCAGAAAGAAATTGCCTCCTGCAAAGACTGAAGATTTAGAGTAGCTATTTGCTAAATACAAAGCCATAATCACCATCTGCTGTTATTCAGGAATGCTGCTACCCATAGAACACTAATGTAAAATATGCCTTAATTTCAACTATTCTAGAACTAATTTGCGATGTTATCTCAAATTTCTTCCACCCTTTCCCTTATAAATTGTCCTTTATAACAAATAATAAAATACATACCTTGTTCCAGTGCCATCACTTCTGCCATGGTAAACGCAAGTGCATTGTGAAGGACAAAACCCATGAACTTCTTCAAAAAAACTCGTTAGGAGGTAGGAGTAAATAAACAGATACATGACTTCCTTCCAGAAGGACTGACATGAAAAAATGTGAAAGCTTTATTCCTAGGCACTCATGTGCAGTGTCCTATGAATGTGAATGTAGCCATCCATTTAGTAACAGCAGATTACAGCAGATTAGCCAAGATCTGTAGTTGCTTAACCTTCAAAGGTATCCTGAATGGCATCAGTTAAACCAGCTCATTCTTTACTCTGTCAGAACACACTCTGCTTCAAACCACATACAAACATGTTCCAAGGCTGTTTTAATATGCAGCTAGTAAAGTTAACGTGTAATAAAATATCTCTTTTCTTCTTCTAAGAGGCAGTGCATTAGTTACTGTCTATAAAGTGTTCCAAGGTTCCTGAAGGAAATCTAGTACACCATGAGGACATTGCACGGCATTTTCTTTAATACTGAAAATGACAAATTAATAGGAAGCCTAGATTCCAGAGCTTTTTAAAAATCCTGTAAAAACAGGGTTTTGCCAAAAATACACTTTATACTTTAAATAAGTTATACACTGCAAAGCCAAACTGCAGATGCAAACATACACAACAATAGAAGTTACACCTATACAGAGTCATCTTTTTCATCCTGAATAAATCCATTGCGAATTTCTTGAAAATTACATATGATACTTATATAAACATAAGATTGACTTAGAATGAGAAATTACCATAAATATTAACTCAGTTTTATGTGCCTCCCAACTGTGGAGCTTTAGGGTACATTTTGTCACATTTTCAGGATTTCCTGTGCAGTCACAAGCACTAGAAACATGCTGCTAACAAAACAAAAGCTGTTTTTCCTACAAATAAATTTGGCTTTGAGAGTCAAAAAATTTAAAATACTTTAAATATCCTGAAATTTCTTCAAAATCCTAAAACCTAGTAAAAGATTCTATAGCATTTGACTAGATATTTTGACATCCTGACGTACTCACAGAAACAGAACTTTGTGAAGCATATCAACATGGACACAGTATGGAAATACACAGCCATAGGGATAATCCAGAATATTTCAAGTCTGGAAAACTTTTAAGGGAAGTTGGTGGAATTGCAATTCATGAAAGAAATTACACATGTAAAATCTAGGGTTACTAAGCATTTCCTGCTTCAGTCTCTCATGGCCCCTCTGATACCTTGTCTAACTCTGTAAGAGTCACAGTGGCCACTTTGCTAGCCTTTTTTGTTTGGGACAGACATATTGGGCCAATAAACCTCACTCTCAAAAACTAAAGTCTTAGCTGGTCTTTTTGTCTCCTTAACTTATGTAAAAAGATGACTGTGACTAACATAAAACAGTTGGCTAAGATTATTATTATTCAAAAAGATTAATCATCCAAAAGATTAATTAACTTTAACCCAGATTTCACTCTTTTCCATGTAACTTATGCAGACAAATGACTGGAGTTCTACGATGTCAATGCACTTTGAGATACACTCATGGGCAAAGCACTGTTTATGGTTATCTCTTGTCTTGTCTGACATCGCACCATTGCCAGGATTGCCCTCCGAAACCTGCAAAGGACAAGATAGGGAAAACAGAAAGATCATTCACTGGAGAACCAAATACAAAGAAAAATTGGGTAAGATGGCCTTAACTATCACAACAATTTTCAATTTTAATAAAACTTTTTTATGTAATAAAAAAGGCTTGTATTTGGAATTCAGTAAGACCTGGGTCTTTTTCACTTCCATGTACAAGAATGTACAGCTAATTTCACTACTTCTTCAACTGGGATCACAACAGCTTTTGTTTATCCCAGGAGAGGGTATAGCCACAACAAAGATGAACTTACAGAAAGGTAAAAAACCCAGATATTTTTCCATTGACCCAGCAGGATCAGGTATGTTCACCTAGACAGAGATCACAGGCTCTGCTTGAAGGTTGGTATTAGAGACAAGAATGCCTCTTTGCAAAATCCAATCCTCAGTCAGAGGCACTGGTTTGATTAGAGCATTTGTTATGATTGCTCAAATCAGCATAGGCCTAACCTATTTATTTTAATGAAAAGGGTCAATCCACCCCAATCAGTCAGAATATGATACAGCCAAAAATCAAACAAGAAAATTTACAGAAATTACATGTCACTAAGCTGCACACACTTTGGCCACAGTCATTAAAAGCAGTCTACTATTGATGCAACCCAAATTCCATAAAGCATCTCATAAGGAAACAAAAATGGACTTTCAAAACTCTTATAAAAGCTATGCTAATGTGTTCTCAAAAATATGTATCAATTCAGGATGTTCCAATGATGATCAAAACAATTTATTTCAGACTTCCCAAAAGGTCAACTTTGGTAAATTAACAGTGGCTTACCCTTTGCTCTTCACTACTCAGTTTGCCATATCTTACAGATGATCCTTCTCTACTCAGATGATATGCTAAAATCATTAAATAGACTGGTACTAAATTAGGAACACTTACTTTTTGTTTGCAACAACATAAATGCAGGGATTATAGAATGTGGAAGATTTTGCAAATAGAGGAGCTATGATGGCCATTGCAGGAGAAATTTTCTGTGGGTCTCCAAAGGAAGACCACAAACACACAATAGAATATGGAGACCATGCCACCAAGAACATTACAATCATCACAACAGACATCTGTAAAACAAGAGGAACAGACACATAACCAGTATTACCTCAAGACAAAGACTTCATTACATAACTTCATAACAAAAGCACATGAACCTGGGTGAAAATAGAGCTATCCTGAATGAAATAATATATAAACAAGCCCACGTGACACATTTTGACAGTTTAGAATGAAATCTCACTTTGGGGATTTAATAGGACACCTCACTGCCGTGTGTTTGGTATGCTGTCATTTCATTACATACAATATTCCTTCAAAGTCAGCACTACTGATTATGTTACATATGTTACATTACTCCATGGGGAGTTTAAATTACCAGATAGGAACTTCACACACTGATTATGACCTTCATAACACGTCAGTCTGGGATGCTATTACAAATAATAAATATGAACAAAGGGAAAAAACTGTGCCAAATGTTTAATTAGGCTGTTAATAAAAACATTTCATAAGAATTAATTATAGCACAGTTAAACAAAAGAAAGCAAATGTTCTAAGAAATACAGTTAAGGAAACCAGAAGCATCCACGTGGTTTAATGAAGCAAAACAGACATGTTCAAGTATCATACTGAGGAGGTATCTGAGTAGTCATGCCTTCTCTGCCTGCCTGTCAGAGACAATAACCTGAGCATGTTGGGGCTCATGCCCAAGGACACGCTGTGCCACAGCCAGGCCTGGACACTGACAAACTGGGGGTAGTGGGAAGGTAGGAAAGGTACCAACTGAGACATACTTTTCTGGCCTTTGTCAGGGACATGATTCAATAATGGAAACTGGAATGGAATCTCAAATAAATCAAGAGGACAAAACATACCACTAGAAAACCAACCAGAACTGCAGAGTTCTTTGTACACACAGGATTCCCTAGTGCTGCTAACCTATATCCTAATTCAGTCTTTCAGTGATTAACAAAATGAGAAACAGAAGTAAAGATCCAGCTTGTACGACCTGCTCTAGAACACAATCAATAAACAAGCAGTGACATTCTCACAGAAGGTCCCCATTTAGATACAAATTGATGATTGACCCCCAATACTTATTGATAATAACGTAAGAAACTTCTTTCACTTAGAAGTTTGGTGCATAGAAAGCTCAGAGGATGCTAATTTGCAAAAAGCAAGCAAAGTGTCTTCAAAAGAGGAAAAGTGCATTTTCTCCACAAAATGTGAGTCTAAATTTTTAACTGAACCCCCAGTTTTAAGTATTCTGAAAGTTCTTCATAAAAGCAAAAGGCTCGAATTACTCTATTTATGTAAAAATACTATTTTTCAGAACTTAGCAATGACAAAGTTTTCCAAGGAATGCTAAGTTTGCACTGATAATTAATTAGAAAACATAGGTACATACTCTTCTGTCCAGTTCTCTCTCACTTTTTCATCATGCCCGACCATAAATCACATCTTTACACAAAATCAAAGGAGCTAGTGAACTTCAGGATTTCTCAAGGACTTTTATACATTAAAAGAATGTCAACCTTCCAGGCAGGATATATCATTTCATGCCATAACTCACATTTGCTACTGCTTACATAAGAGATAAGCTCAACAGACTGAAAAGAACAAGGGATTGGAATCACACAGATTGGGAGATGAAAAAGCACTTTCATTCCTAGGTCAGGAGTTCAAATCAGAGTTGACCAATCCATTTCAGACCAGATGCACCTGTGAACCAAGCAGAAATCCTAAGGACTCTGCAGACATAGAAAGTAAAGATTCTCCTAGGGCACCTCTGAGGTACACTTCTAGGTAATGACAGAGGACAGAGGCAAGGGAAATCCACTATGTTCCCAGCCTTCCAAGTAGCTATTAATCTTGAAAGAGTATTAGACCAAAAGTAAAGAACCTAGTGTGATAAGTCAAGCCAAGAGTTTTCACCTAGGCTCCATATCAGCTATTATTTAGTATGAAAGAAGAGGGGGGAATGTAGGAAACCAAAATGCTTAAGAGGCTGCACTGTTCCTTTGCCCCTAGGACTTCAACACAAAGAACGTGCTTAAAACAAAACACACACTCATTTACCTTTGTCACATCTACTTGGTCAGACCAATCTATGTTAATGCTCTCCAGGCATTTACTGCTGGCATATCGTTTCATTGTCCGGGAAACATTGTAATAACAGTAAAACATGACTGTTAAGGGTACAACAAAATTAACAGCAATTACACTCATTGTGTAGGAAATAAAGGACCTGATAAGACAGAAAAACAAAACAGAGTAACTTACAAATAGCCATCCAGGAAAAGTTACCAAAGAATTTGCCATTTTGATTTAATTATTAAATTTTGTAACAAGCTCTAAAATAATATGAAAAATTTTCTTTAGCTTTATTATTTTGTTTTCTATTAGAAACTACAAGTATTGCAGTTTTGAAGCAGGGTCAATTCCTACGGTATTTTTTTCTAGACTTGCTCTATGTTATTTCCATTGTTTTAAATTATTTTTAAAAATTAGACTTCAGCTCCCAAAGGAGCTATGTTCATACAGTGGTGAATTAAATAATATTAGACTTCAAGGAGACAGCGAAGTTAAAAGAAAGGGTGAGAGGGAAACTTACACATCATTTTTCCTCCAATTTACTGTGCAGGTTGCTCCAGTCGGATCTGGAGCATAGCTGGCCCAGCCTGCAGTGGGCATGGAAGCCCAGAAGACTGCATTTATCCAAGCAGCAAGGATGAGAGTAGCATAGCTACGGGTGGTCATTCTTCTTCCTGTGGCCAAGCACAGACAATCACAAACAGTTGTCATCTGCTGCTTCTTTCTAGTGGCAAACTAGAGTGACAAGTGCTTTCCAGCAAGCACATAATGGGTTAATAAAGACCCTTTCAAAGGCTGCACCCCTAAACACTGCAGCATACCTGTTTCCTACATCTCAGTCTTTCCAGCCTTTAAAGTCACTTGAACACCATCACCCACTCCAACTCTCAGCATTCAGGCAATAGCCGATCCCAACCCCTCGCCAAAAAGCTTATTATGCAACAGGGCATTCAAGTACATCCTTGGAAGATTGCAGAGGGAGGAATTAACTGTTACAACACAGCTGTAACAGAGGAGGGAAAAACACCCAGTGTGGCATTAACACAACAGAGGCACACACCTGCTTAACAGAGGTCCAAATTTCCCACAGCCAGAGGCTTTTTGTGTTCTTCTGTATGTGGATGTGGCCCTCTAAAGACTTAAAATGGCCATAAAAATGCAGCTTATAAGCAGAATAGCAGCCTTATAAGCAGAATAGCAGCCTAATTGGGATTTTTTTGCTTGAATCAGCAGTGTGCCAACTAGATAACTTACTTAACCAAGTACTGTAGGTTCCAGTTATGCCCAGCACTGTAATTATGGAGTCATTCATGAGAAAACAATACAGTCAAACCAGACTGGATTCCTCCCAGTAGTGAGTGATTTTTGGCCACAAGTACAGTACCTATATCAGGCCTGCAGATGGTCAGGTAACGGTCAACTGCAACAACAGTGAGCAAACCAATACTCGCCATCCCAAAAAAGATATTTAAGGCAGCATAGATCTGAAATTAAACAAACAAACAACAAAATCCTTTCTGACAAATCTTTCAAAGACACAAGTACAAATCAAAGGCACTACAACACATCACATTCAGCAGAATTTTCTTCCATAAGCAAGGTCTTGAAGGAACTAATTCAATGAAGGCAATTTGAAGCTGGCTCATTAAAAAGTAAACATTTCAAAAGCAACCTGCTTCTGTACACACCAGAAATCCTAAAGGCAGCAGCCTCAAAATCAAAGAAACACTATACTTAATAAGTAAATTTTGAGATTCCGAGTTTGGAGGGGTTTATTTCATGTTTAACTACACTTATTTCACAGATGTGTCCCACTGGTTTACCCCCTCAGCCCCCACTTTTGTGTGTGACAGATCTATTGCACAGAATCACACACACTGCAATCTCAGCATGCTCCAAATGCATCTACCCCATCATCCCATGGGAAGCCTGACCAGGAAGGATGACTGGGAGGGCTGTGTTACCACTGGCACCCCAGAAATACAGAGCACTGAGCCAGAGCACGTCACCAGCAGTTACAACAGAATCACATGGCGTTCAGCCATCTCAGACCACAGGGTTCATTTGGTTTAGGTTGACATGAGTTGTGCTTCAAGTGGTCTTAACTCTCAGAGCATTGGTAGTGAGACTTCACATCAACCTGAACACACTACAAGTCAATCCAGATCCAAACATGGTAAAAGTGAGGTTTCCTGTCAAACAGTGACTGAATTCTGTGCTTGAAGTAACTGCCTGCTGAGGCAAGTGATGTCAGGTTGTGATATGCATCCATTATATAAATATACAAAATGTATAATGTTGCCAATGTTTGCCTTCTGAGACATTTTCGGTATATGCCTTCACATTACTACTCATCTTCCTGGGCATTTAAAGCCCAACAGTCTATCAATAATGGAAATTTAAATCACAATACACAGTGAGCAGAGGCCACCATCTCTCTGCTATGGAAGTATAATATTTTCAGTCAGTCTATTCTTAAAACTAGACAGCTATTAAAACTAGGCTAAATATTTAATGGAGACCAATAGCCTTACAGGCCTTAATTTTGGATATCCCAAAAGTCCCATCCAAAAGAACATGCATTTACCAAGCAGAACTCATCAAGATCTGTCAAGCTCATATCAAAACAGTAGCCACACTCAAAGTCTTTTAACTATCAGCTAAGTCATCAAGTGTGTATGTGCTACTATAAGCATCTTAATTTTGGGATTTGATTTTGTAAGCCTTCTTAAAGCTATTTTAAAATCTCTAGTTGATACATACAAGGTTACACTTTATTGTTTCCAGATTATAAATATATGTTTAAAGCAAAATTCACATGAAATACTGTCTTCAGAAATTGTTGACATTACAGAACATCAGGTCTAGCATCAAATTCTGCATTTCCTCCTTTTCTCTTAAAATAACTAACACCAGGTAGAGCCACTACTTATTTCTCAGTTTGCTTTTAAGTGCTCAAAAGTTTCTCTGACTAAATTGCAATACCTGGCATCCAGTGTATCCAAATTTCCAGCTTCCATGCAGGTCTGAGGCAGCAGACATGGGGTAACCAATGCCACTAACACCAATGTCAGTGAAAGCCAAGTTGATAATAATTGCATTGGTTGCTGTCCGAAGCTCTTTGTACTTAACAAAGATGCCTAACACAACAATGTTACTGAAAATGCTTATCACTCCTGTAAAAACAGAAAAAGGGAAACTTAAAAAAGATTCTCACCAGCCAGCAATACATATGCAAAAGAAAATGCAGCCTATTGTAATATGTAAGTCCCAAACAAGCTTTATTTTCAGTCAAGTGCAATTTTGCATAGAGGATAGACACCTAAAAAGGAGAGAAAAGCTTTGCCAATTAGGCAACTTTCACTTGAATTCAGTAAGCACCAACAGTGGAGCATTTGCCAAACCTGCAACTTTGGATGCAATGACAACAAGTGTAGCAGAAATTCAAATGCATCTAGGATTACACTTCAAACACTCTGGCCACCAAGTACAGTGCTGACCTCCATGGCAAAGAAGAATGCAGGCTGGTGACTGGCAAAAAAAAAAAAAAAAGTGGTAGAAAAAAACATTATGCACCTGATGTAGCAGAAAGTTCCTGCCAACACCTTAGGTTTTCCATTCTCAGCAGATAGTTTCCACTGTGCATTCACACAATAATCCTGGCCAAAAGGGATATAGAAACTTTGACTTTGGTATGACTGTTCTAGCCAGACAAACTCACCTCTCTGCTCATGAGGTCCCAAAGTTTAGCCAGCATCAGAGCTAGCTCAGGTTGCTGCAAACTGTATTTTCTAAGCCTTGTCAAGCAGCCTGGATGATCCACACAGCAGTATGACTGGGTCTGCACTGGAGCTATCTCCTCCACCTGACAAGCTCTAGGGATTTTTCACAGCCAGGGGAGAAGTCCAGCTCTGCACTGAACTTGCTCCTGCCTCACTAACCTGTGCATTTTTAAAACTTTTTTGGTCTGGCTTCGCTCAAACTGCATCTGATATCTATTATTAGGCAATACAAACAACGGCCAGGACTTAAAGAGTTGTAACAAAGTACTAAAACAGTACTAAACTTAAAATGTACATTCTCCTCTCTTCACATCCAATCCCTCTGAAATTTGCTTTGGACTTAAAACTCTTCAAGGTGCCCAGGACATTCTTCAGGGACTCTGTGCATCAGGAAGCTTTTTCTGATCCTGGTAGCCTTCATATCCTTCTTTTCTCCAGCTATTTGCCTTTCCTAGCCAAATCCTCACGCATGACTCTTGCAGTGAGTTTATATGACATTCCCACTAAGCAATTTTTTTATTGTTGTGGTTTTATTTTCTTCAGACTCCAACCTATTATAGAGGTATCCAGAGCAAACTCTCATCCTCTAAACTTTCATTAACCCACTAATAACACAAACTATAGATAAACAGGTACTAAGGTTAAAAGCCCCACCTTGCACCTCAGAAGAAACAGACTCACAGTCCTTATCAATGCAATGGAGAATTCAAACATGTTCAAGCAAAGACAGACATTAAAAAAAATAACTTTCAAATAAAAAGGAATTTGTAAGCTTTTCATAGATTCTCTAGTCTGGCACAGCTGCTACAGTATCACTGAACCTAGAATAATTTATATATCCTGGGCACTTTAAACTCCAAGAGCATAGTGGAAAGTTATTTTTATATATATTTTTATATATATATAACAACACATTATCCTTGGAAATGGCCCTCTGAATTTTTGGTTTGGTTTGGGGTTTTGTTTGGCTTTGTTTATATTTTAGAAGCTTCACCTATGAATCAAAACATTACAGCTTTTGTTATTACCGATCTGAGGCATAATTCTGTAAGGAGTTTGAGTGAGTGGCTGTTACACTGAATGTGGGCTTCCACAAGCAGATCTCTATTCTTTCAGCCACCTTGGTACCTTTTTTATTATACCCAAAACTCATATAAGGATTTTCACTGCAACATTTTATTAAACCATACCAATCTCCTACATTAAAGAAATCCTCTTATCAGATCCAGTAATTTTAAAATCAAATGAGGCACAATCATGATGAACTCTTGGCTATCTCTCCTTTAAAACCACTAAGCATGTCTGTTCTCAGGTGCAGGCATCCTGTTGGAGGTCGACCATCTTTCAGCTACACAGACGCCATCAGCTATCATATTCATACATTCACACATTTCAGGAATGACACTGTGATCCTATGTGCTCCTAAAATTAACAAAAACAAGGAGCTGAGGATATGATCTGAAATGAACACCACAGTAAAAAACACTCTCAGTGCCAGTTCTGTCAGCTCCCCTGTTGATAGATAATATGCCATCTCTTGGGAAAGGGGAGCAAATTACAAGTTCATAAAATAATAGAGGTTTATTATGAGGCATCCTTTAACAGGTATTACAGCTACCAAGAATGAAAACAGACATACGGCTGTAAACTCATATCCTCAGGGTGAAGGAAAGATCCTGGTAGACACATGTAAATTTAATGATTCAGAGTTCAGTCTTATAATTAGGGAGGGGAGAGAGGAGGGAACCAAAAATGGGGAAGAAAAAGTGGAAATTGCTAAGCCTTTATTCATTAAAAGTGCATGATTTATTAGCATTTCTAAAGTAATAGAAAAAGTAATAATAGAGAAAAAATGTTTTTAAGAACAAAATACAAGACAGAAGATGGATTTCATCTTGAACAAAGTGAGAAATAGCCTGTAGATACAAGAACCGCTCTCCTCTCTGTTTCTGAGGATCAGGTCAAGCAGATGAACAAATTTTCTCCAGGCAGCAGTTCCCAGAAAGGCAATTCCCAGAAGGGCAACAAAACTGGTGAAAGGACTGGAGCATAAATCTTACAAGGAGCATCTGAGGGAGGTGGGGTTATTTAGCCTGGAGAAAAGGAGGTTCAAGATGACCTTATTGTTCTCTACAACTGCCTGAAAGGAGGCTGTAGCCAGGTGGGGGTCAGCCTCTTCTCCCAGGTGCCAAGCGACAAGATGAGAGGAGAAGGCCTCAAGTTGTGCCAGGGAAGAGTTATTTTGGATATTAGGAAAAATTTCTTCACTGAAAGGGTTATCAAGCATTGGAACAGGCTGCCCAGGCAAGTGAGTGAGTTGCCACCTCTTGGAGGTATTTAAAAGATGTGCAGAAGTGGTGCTTAGGGACATGGTTTAATGTGGGACGTGGCAGTGCTGGGTAGTAGCATAAAAATAAAAAGAAATCAGGTCCATGTATAACATGGAATTTACCTTTCCAGCTAGCATTTTGAAATGATACCAGAGCATTTCACCACTATAAGCAGAAAGACATCCATGAGGCAGTATCACTTGCTGCAGCCTGACTATTCCTGTTGTCATCACAGAAATGACCACTGTAGAGTGCCAAGCTTAACAATTATTTCCTTTTCAGAAGGGAAAGAAGCATTTAAACCTTTTCAAAAAAATCATAATAAGGAGCACCGTACCCAGATTTAATTCCTATTCTTAGACATCTGCTTATTAACAAGATTTAAATTTTCCAGATGTGAGATTTGCTGTAGCAAGGCATTTGCAAAGCAATCAATCATAGTTTCAAATATATTATACACTTGATGTCAAAAATATTTCTCACTAAGAAAGTGATTTCCTAGACTCCCCCAACTATAATTAGAAAAAAAAAAGAAAAAAACCCAAAACCACAAAATAATTCAACTTTTTTTTTTTTTTAATCCATTTGATTACCTCGTAAGATTAAGAAAGAAGAGCTGGGTTGATCTGGCTAATTCCATTGACAGCCTATGACCACCTATGATAGCTTTGATCCCTAACATCAGCTGGCCAAAACTATCTGAAAAATTCACCTTGCTGCATATAATATAATCAATTTCAATTCAAAATATAACAGGTCTATCCAGCCTTCCAATACTTGACCATCACCTATCTCTACAGCTTCTTAAGAAGCCTACTGATCTGTGTAGCTGTTCTACCAGTTTGTCTAAAAACCTGAAATAAATTATTGCCTTTGCACCCAAAAACACCCTTTTTACGAGAACAGCAATCTGATACTCACCACTTCAGACATATATGCTAAATAAAATGTGACCATCAGTGATACTATTTCATATAAATGTAAAATACATAAATATTTAAAAGTATTTTAAAATCTAACTACAACATGGAAAAATTTGTGGTGCAGTCTACGAATAAGAAATAAACTGATTTGATTTTCCATCATAAAGGTATAGAAGGCCTATTTTTAAACACAGTAGGTTGCAGTTTTAGTTAGGTGGCTATTTCATTACAGTGACGCTCAATGCTTCAGAAAAGCACTACTGAAGCAGTTGTGGCTATACAATGAGAAAGTTCCTAAGGGCAAAAAAAAATATATAATAAAATATAATCATGCAAGTTTAACCAAAGACCATGGCAGTCACTGGAAACAAACCCAATGTGCAGCCTCACAGTGTGCTTTTCTAACATGTGTCATTGGTGAAAAATACAGCTGCAACTGTAGTCTGCTCTTCTCTGATTAATGACCAGCTCCCTCCCTCTAAGTCACATTCCAACCCTTCCCCTTACATCCCCCTAACAGACACCCACTCACATGCTCAGACTACACATATATTACCACAAACGTGTGCCCCAGGAGAAAACTCAAGATAGCTTCGAACACATCACAGAAAAATGCAAGATGTGACAGCTATGCCCTATTTTTATCTCTTTTGCAAGCTGGCAGAAATTAATTCTCACTCTTTTCTAAAATTACATATCAACAAAATATCTTTTTTGACACACAACGCTGCCTTCAAATATAGAGCAGAAAACTTAGATGTTTCTGCACACTTCAGATGTTTCTGCATATTTCAGTCAGGCAGCTGATTGCTAACTTGTCAGTAAATATGGAGAAAAGCCATCAGACAGCTGTCTAACACAAAATGAAACACCATCACTGTTACTATACAAAATGAGCATTCATATCTACAAATTCTATTTTAAGAAGTTACGCAACAATTTGCCAATGCCCATACCTGCTGTTATTAAGTAAGCTGCAACTATGTTGTGCTCAGTCTGTGTGAAGGCTGAATGAGCTTCATTGTCACTTTCTGAGGAATTGGATGAGTCATTCCAATGCATTTTTGACAAAAGACTGTCTTCTATCCTCTGCAATAATTCATCAAGACGAAACACTACAAAACCCTGTCAGGCAAATTCTTTCATTATTCAACAGACTCACTGAACAACCAAACAATTAAAAGAAGGGGGGTAGGGAGGTTCTCACTCCCC